>JAODLC010000044.1:37340630-37355016 GCA_026781145.1 Hippopotamyrus pictus | reverse complement strand
TGACAGCATGCCAGGGTGAACTGCAGAGGTCTTGAAAAAGAAGGGAGAACACTGCAAATATTGACTCTTTGCATAAATTTCATGTAAATGTCAATAAAAGCATTTGACATGCCTTATGAAATGCTTGTAATTATACTTCAGGATACCATAGAAACATGAGAAAAAGATCTACAAACACTGAAGCTGCAAACTTTGCGAAAACCAATACTTGTGTCATTCTCTTTTGGCCGCGACTGTACAGAGGGGGACCAGAATTCCTTACTACTTCCCTGGGTCGGGGGGTTATCGTGATTCCTGTTTTACTCTGTTTTACCTCAGGTGCGCTGCGTGTATTTCTCAAATAGTATTCTTTAATAGATGCTTATCTATACGGTCTCGTGCAAAATGTATAAAAGAGTAAAAAAAATGGTTCCGAGACGTAGCGAAGTGAAAGTAAACGTTGTAATTTTAAACTTAGAATACTTAAGTGCAAATTCGAAAAAAAGAAAACTAGACTACTTATTTGCATAGTTACTTTACACCTCTTGTCCCTAATTATTATTAAAAAGTAAACAGAGACCTCTAATATTTGAGTGCCGTGTTTCGTCCAAAAACAGCGTAAAACATTGGAGATGTCGAACAGAAATGTAAAGTTATTCAAATTCTGCGGCGGTATAAAGTTTCTGTTGATACTTTAACGAGGGTCACTTAAAATCCGTGACGAAGACGAGCTGCAAATTCCTCCTAAATCGGTTAAACCCAGATCAACAACTTAATATTATGCAAACCATACTTTACGGCGTACACGTTTTCTTTCTCGTACAGCCATACTTGCAATCTCGTTAGTTCCGTTTGCAGAATTGAAAAATGATTCCTACCGACGTAACTTTACCAGACTTTCATTTCTTGAAATTAAGTCATGTACATTAGTAAATATATACGGACAGACATAAATTTTAAGAAACACTTAATTAAAAAACGATAAATGTTAAATTATTTCCTACAGGTACAAACACTAACCTGTTGTCGGCGTAAGTACTGCAGTCTGGACTGACTCTCCCTCCAGTTAATCATTACGGCAACTCGGTGCAGCGAGCGCGAGCTGGTTTAAGATGACGTAAGCCCTGCAACTCGGTTATGAAAACAGAAAAGCGAGTGTTATGAGTTTAGTATTAATTAAATAACCAATGCGGCGTAGCAAACAGCTTCGAAAAACTAGATTTTTATTTACTTTATTTTTATCTTATAATATCTTATTATATTTAATTTCTTTCCTTCCTTTCCCCCGTTCTGTATCTCTCTCTAATGATCGATGTTTTATGTATCACAACACATCCATGTAAAGCGCTTAATTGGGACGACTCAACCTGAAAAGCAGCTATCAAAACCAGATTGATATTTAATATATATGAATATGCATGACGTGATTTTATTCCGCCTTAATGGTCACTGAAATAGGCCCGTTCCGAAGTTTTACTCGGAATCAATGAAGAAGTGATATAAGCGGTCTAAATCAAGAAGTAGGCTAAGCCTTTTATTTTTCCAGAAAACCCTCACTGTCATGATTGCCTTGGCTTCTTTGCATAGAAGCTTAGCCGGCTTTGCATTCATTTTGTCAACCAAATGCGACGCGGACTTTGTCCCAGTTCTTTTTGCGTTCACGTCCTGCTCGCCCCGGCTGGACCGAGCCGCCTACCGCATTACGCTCCCTCTGTAGTGCAGCCAGGAGCCCCGACAAGGTGACAAGTGCGGGCACTGTGCGCCGCAGCCAATGTCCTGCACCAAGAAATTGATCCTTCTAGAATTACTGCCAGTGTCCTTTTCAGGGTGACAGGCTGTACGTGCTCGCCCTGGGCAGCGTTGTATTGTTAACGTAATAGTCCCCTTTAACTCTTTTATATAGGTGTCGCTTGCTTTAGCTCAACAACAGGAGATAATAATAATAATAATAATAATAATAATAATAATAATAAAGAAAAATCCTTAATGACAATCACAACATGCAATGTAAGAAATGTCATTGTGAGGTTACTGGAACATTCTGATGAAGGAATACAGGGATACCCCTGCCCGATTAAACATATCGATTCATTATAATTAAGGCAGGACATTGACAGCAAAATATTTACAATACATTTACATTAATTTATTCGACAAAAGCTTTCCTTAAATGCGACTTTTAGGTCTGGGAAAAGGGGCATTAAGCACCAGATAACAAGAATTAAAAAGAAACTCCCACAAGTTATCAACTCCGCTAAAGCGTGACATTTAATGTCATTGCTTCTACGCGACAAGATCCGTTTCAGAGGCTTTTAATGGGTTATGATCGTCTGTATGACACCGCCTGATCCGCTCGCCGACACACACTTACACACTGATACTGATGCAGAAACTGCGTCACGACGAGCAGATTGGGACAGTGCTGTCGGGTATAGAGGCAAAAAGACATATCTGCATCCTTTTTCTGTTGCTATCCAGATCGTCTACCAATTACAACATAGCATCAGAGGCTGGCCATCAATGGAGATGCGCGCATCCCGCATCCACCTCTCCTGCTTCCTGCTGCATGTGTGGCGTGTATGCGCGCGTTTAAATCTTAATGAGCGGACAGATTAACACGCGAGGCTAGGCGGCTGCACTCTTTAATGTGCATCATATGCACGTCCTCGCAGAACATAGGGGAGCGGCGGCCGGGAGCTGGCTGCGTAATGTGGATGATGGATCTGACATTTAACGGGACAGTGAGATCAGACCCTTGGGATTAATATCCTCGCTCGCTTAACTTGGTTCTGGACATTCAAGCATCGCTCAGCGCAGGGGGGCAACCTCGGGGCGATCTGCCTGGCGAATAACATTTCTACCCGGTCAGGGACGCTCCCGCCGGGTCAGCCGTTCCCCAAGCCATGGCTCTGGTGACTCTGCAGCGATCCCCCACCCCTAGCGCTGCGTCCACGGCCAGCACCACCGCCACCAACGCGGGGGAGGTAAGTCTGCGATGAGGGAGGGAGAGAGAGTGGAGTCTGCGGACGTGGGAAGAGCCTAAGGCCGGAGGAGACGCCGAGGCTGTGCGGGGGACGCGTAGGCCCCACGCCCGGGGAAGAATGCTGCTGGCGCCCCGGCGCTGAATGAATACGGCGCTCGGACTGGCTTCCTAGGGCAAACGATAGAGTAAAAAGTAAAATGAGTGGTTGCTATTTTATTGCAAAATAGAAAAAGACAAAGATGACAGAAAAGAAATGGGTATATGTTGCACCAATGAGAAAATTGGTTTGCTAGCTAGCATCCCTTCAATGGGTTGGATAGCCGACTGAGAGCCGGACAATGCGCTGCCAAGGCGCCCTGTCGGTGCGCGTCATTAGCCGGCTTCGCATTCAGCCGCAAAAAATGAAACGCCAGTGACTGGCGTTATTTGTGGATAGCGGGGCGACAGGAGATAATGGCTCAAAAGGCGAGAAATACGGCGAGAACAATCATTTTAAAATGGAATCATTAGCCAACTAGCTAGCTTAATTGCTTATGTTCAGCGCGACTTAATCGTAGGTCTGCCTTATGGAGGAGGGGTGGAAAAACATAAACCTTGTCAAAAAGCTTTATCTCAATGATAAATGTGGTCGCTTTGTGAAGTGCCCGGCTAATAAGCGCTTCGCGGCAAGCGGCGCCCCTTGTCCGCCTGTAAGGTACCGACTCACGGTCGAGCGGCTCTGGGGCGCTTAAAAATGAGTTTGACATTTTAAAAGGCAATATTGTGCAATCGGGCGTGAGCGCAGAGGCAGTAGATCGGGTTGATTGTGTTGTATATGCACGATACCAAAACAATAACTGAAAATGAACTATATAACAAAATCATATGACGTTGTATGGCAATTGAGACGTTGCAGATCACTGTCATTCGACATGTCGCCCATCCCTCGACCGAAACCCCCGCGAAGAATAAACGTCGTGATTAAAAATAAGTTAGCTTAAAGGCAGCTACAGGACAGTGTTCATGCTTGTCGAGTAGAATGTTTTTGGCATATAAGTGGATATTCCAGTTATTGGTCATTATATTATTACTCGACTAAGAATGACTTGTTTCTGATCCCGTTTTTCGTGTTGGAACTTTTGGTAAGATGCAATTATTGAGTCCATTATGCTTGGACAGACCAATTTATTTTTATACACGTTTTAATTTTTCTGTGATATTTATTTTTTGACTAGCGTCCAAAAGGGGTTACCTCACCCACATGGGGTTGGTAACATGACTGCGTGGGCTCCTGCATGCATGGGAAGTGAATCGGATATCTAATTTGAAAACGCGATTACTTTACAAAATACGCTTCAGCCCAGTGTTTGCGGTTCAGTGTCAGTGAATTGCAACCACAGGCGCAGCCTAAACACATTGCCTTCAGTTTGCGTGTTTTCCTTTAATTTAATCTGTGAACATCCTGTCTGAAACCTATAATTGATTGTAAAAATTAAATTACTCTGTATAAAGAGTACCGAGACGCGCTCTGTTTCACGGTGATTAAAGTACCGAGTCACAGTTGAGCCGGTCCCTTTCAAACAGGCGGACGGGTCCCGTTACCGCTTCTGTCTTCAAAACCTTTTCATCGGCAGCTCGTAGATTAGGACAGGTGAGCTGGGGACCTCCCATGCCAAACAGGATTTTTAGGGGAAACCGATCCAAGGCACAACACCTATACTGCCGCGCTTTTACGCCTCCCAGATGGACGTATGTTGGGGTTGTGTTCAACCCATCTAACCACTGCGTGGATCTCGGCTTAAATATGTAAAAATATGAATTCCTCTCCATCTTTACGTGCCAAACCATCAGGGTGGAGAAATCTAATTCATACAAGCTACCACCAGCATGTTTAAGTGAGGGCAATACATTATCAGATTAGCAAGAGGACAAAATGCACATCGTTGGGCAGCGGCCGGGGACTGAAGCCCTAGCGAGCACATCCTTCGCTGGCTATGAATTTAGACTCCTTTACGAGGAAACACTCTCTATGAAGTAGCTTTTTTATGTGTGATACGGCATACATGCCGTCGTAGAGCCAGCAATGTAAATTTAATTGTTACTGCTTATGATTAATCTGGAAGGAAATTCTGTAAGGGTTGTATGTAATTTCCACCAGTAGGGGGAGCCACATAATTGTATTATAAATTTGAAAAATGTATGAAATTAGAAGTACTCACTGAAACGACCTTTCCTGGTCGTGTTACTTAAAATATCCATTATGCTATATGATTCGGTGATAAGTTATGTTCATATTTACTGTGCAGTTGTTGCAAACGGCCTTGTACAATAAATATAATGTTTGCATATGATAGTTTAAGGTAAAATGTATTTTCGGCACGATAATGTGCTTGCATTCGTCATAAATAATCCCGTCTGTAAAAGAGTTAAATGTGTATTTTAAATTACGTGGAGATTCGTTCTGTAAGATTATGGATGAATGCGGTCTTGCTTTATCGGTACCTTACGCGGTAGTTATTTTGAACCGCTTGATCATGACGCAGCAAACGCCGGTTTAAAAAAAAAACGATGGAGAAATGCAAATAGAGACACGTAAGGTCTCAGAGTAAGAAAGAAAAACCCTGTCTGAATGGCACGACGTGAAACCTGCACCCAGGGGGAGACAGAGGCAAAGCCCATTCTGTTGTAATATAGTGGATTTAATGGAGCCGTGTTTCAACGGTTTTTTGCAGCCTAGGGAAGGTGAGGCGTGTCCCGGAGGAGACTGCTGCAGTGATGTCATTCCTGCTTATGGTGGGATTAGATATTGCTGGCGATTGGGAGGAGACCATTCGGTCATTGAGATCTAGGGGAATAGCTGGTAAAGATTTTTGCAGTTTCCTTGTTAGTGAGACGTGGTGGGCCTCTGGAAAAAACTTTCAAATATTGTCTTGATAATGAGACTTATTACCTGCATGGATGTGTATTTGCAGTGTACCTGAATAAACAGAATGCATTTTTCATCCCTTAGAAAAAAGAATAATGCCATTACCAGCTGATGCTGGTAGACTAATATTTTAAGAGTTTCTTAATGTGGGGATTATTGATTAAGCACAGGAAATATCTATAAGGCGCAGAGAAAATTTAAAGAATCACCACATAAAAGAATTCAGACTTAGAAGTACCTACATTAAAATAACAAGCAGCTAGAAAGATGAGCCAAATTTGGCTGCATGCTAGGTAGCTGTATGTGTCAGAGGTCTGACAGTCAGCACTATGATATGTGACTTTTCAAAGGAACATGAGGCAGCTCATGGAGTTAGGAAGAGGCCAAAGAGTTGGTGTTGCAAATTGCAGGTCTGTCAGTAACAAAAACTGCAGAATTGTTTTATGTGTCTCAAAAACATGACAGCACATGGCAAACAGACACACTGCATCAGGAAAGAACATTAGTGCCTGTAAGTTGAATCATGCAGGCGTCGATGGACAGACGGTTAACTGGAGAGTCGCCAACCTCCACAAACGAACAGCCTAAAAAATGACCGCAGAACTGAATCAGCACATCTGCGACCTGGGCTTGACTAAGATCGCACGTCATGAGCTTCATGGAGCAGGGATTTGTGGCAGGCCTTTTACGCAAGGCCAGTGTAGAAGAACGCTTAACCTGGAACACGGAGATCAATGGAAAAGTTAATATCTGATGAGTCATCTTTTACCCTTTTCCTACTTCTTGAGAAGCTCATAAGGATTCTTTCTGGTTGTGGTGTCCACAATGGTATGGAGAGCCATTTTGTGGAAGACATCAGGTCCCATGATTGGCAGTAATGTGGGCAGAGGGCATTTGGCCATTTTTCATGGCCAGGTTCACCTTATGATGTAAACTCTGGTCCCTCTTGATATCCCCAGTTTCCAAGTTGATGATGCCCCCTTATACATCACTCAGCAAATACATGGCTGGTTTGATGAACACCAGGATGAAGTCAAACACATTTCCATGGCTGGCCTGTTCAACCCTGTTGCTAAATACAAACGCCATTGAACCCTTATGGAGACCTCTGCTGTGTTGAGTGTGAAGTAGATTTCCCATCTCCTTAGTCCCTCGAAGAAAGGAACCATTGTCTTGAAGAATGATCCAGTATACCACTGTACATGGTTCAGGACTTGGATGACATTATCATAGCACTGGAAGGTTTGCAGTTGTTTTGAGGGATACTGTTCCTTCTTAGGGCCTTGATATTCATTTATTATGTGGTGCTTCCATGTTTTGTCCACTCATTTTGTATTAACAGGTTTCTTTCCAAAGATTTCTGACTGGAGTCAACCAATCTGAAATGCAAACAGCAAAATGTGAGGTTTCCAGCTGTCTGGGGAGGAAGACAAAATCAGCCTCGGGAATGATGACTTTGAAGTTAAAAATCAATTCTGATAATTCAGGTCATGTGACTCTACCTCCTGAGACAGCTGATGGCCACGCCCCTCACAGTCATATGCCATTTATGTTTAGTAGTTGGAGAACCTAGACTAGAAGTAAACCTTATTTTTTAGTAGTAGTAGTACTAGCAAAACAAAAGATCCAAAAAACAAAGCAGTCTGTTTAAAATGCACTTGATCCAAATCAGTTTAGAAATGTTAATTACACTGGTTGGAATTTTGGGGTAAAATCCTTCTTTGAGAAGTTGAAAGTTGAACTGAAAGTCCTTATGCTGTCTTTTAAATCTTTCTAAGCACAACGGTTCACTGTCTATGGGCGTTGGTATCACGTTACTAGCCTCCAACCAGCCTCCCACTCCATGTCTGGTGGGAGCCGCTGGCCTCCGCTTGTATCCTCTTACTGGCGAGAGCAGCAGTGGTCGCGCTTCCCCCACTTGGGACGGCCTGCTGGAGCAGTTTGGGTAACGGGCACTCTGGTGGCTCGCTGCAGGTGGCCTCTGAATCCAGCCATCGGCCAGGGTTACACAGAGTGCTCTCTGATTCACAGCAGGTGCACAAAAAAAAATCAAATGTCATAATAATGTTAATATAAACACTGCTTTGTACCTGGGATCCTGAAGCACGTTTAGGACAACAGTAAGAGGAAGATCATGTCCAGCGCTATGTTCAGCTCTACTACTTTTGCAGCTGTTAGTTGGTCCCAAGACCACATGTTTGTGTGTATGCCTGCGTGTTTGCGTGTGTGCCTGTATGTGTGCCTGCGTGTCTGTGTGTGTTTGCGTGTGTGTCCACATGTGCCTGTGTGTGTTTGCATGTGTGCCTGCGTGTCTGTGTGTGTTTGCGTGTGTGTTTAGCATGTTGGATAGTCCCAGGGGTTTCAGCCACCATTTAAGTTTATTATATAAACGTTTGCCAGCAAAGCAACTGATCCAGCACAGTCCAGCTAAATTGTAGAGCTGTGTAGATACTACCCTGGGGTGGTGAAACTTCCCATTATGGGGGGGTTGGGGGGGGGGGTTTAGTGCTGTCAGACGGCTTCCTGCTGAAAAGGGCTCCATCGAGGGCATGATGGATTTGGGGGGAGGGTGGGGTATGGGGGACGTCAGGCTGGGAGTGTAACCTCAGCAGACTGTTAGTATTTTAGTATTGTTACATGTCTGTCCACCTGCCGCTACAGGTAACAGGATAGTCCTGGCCATTATCCTGGAAGGAGAAGCCCTTTTTTTGGTGTCTGAATTGTTGTGACAAAAACTCTAGTTAAACCCTACAGTTGTTGCTTCTTGGGTGTCAGTTTCACTCCCCCCCAACCCCAAGGAGATACAGAAGTTGTAGATAAGATAATGGTTCTTCAGATAGTTAGTGGTTATTCTATACCAATAGTTGCTAGATGACAATATTTTTTTCTGTATAGTTTACATTATAATCCTAGAGCACTGGTAAATCTGCTTTTGAAAGCATAGTTCTTTATTTAGAGTTATTTTTATTTATTTTTTGTGGGTTCTTGTCTGATTTACACATTTATGGACCTAAGGTTCAACGCAAATCGATACTAACATTGTGCCCTGATTTGGATTGTGTTAAATTCAGGGGTTACCACACTATTTTTATGTGATTTTTGTTCTTATAAGCTTCACCTCCTTTCTTCTCTCCTTGTTCTTTTAGGACTTTGGGAGCGATGAGGAACGTCGACAAAACCAGAGGTGAGTTACTCAGTGTAAAAGCAGCATAGGAGTATTTTATTCTGGCGAGCAGAGCTGGAGCCTCTTGCTGTCTTTATACACTGCTGTGGCCTTGCTTCCCGTCTAGACTCCATCTAGTTGGAGCAAAAGTCACGTCTTCGGTTCCTAGTCCTTTAATCTAAGTGCGGTAGAGGGTCACCATATCCTCAGACGGATGACACAGTTTCGCCTGTGGTTATATAAAACGTTGTGTAGTATGTCCACAAGAATAAAGGCTTATGTCTGCCCCCTGACTTTCAGCTGTGTGGTTTTTTTCCCTTCAGTTGGCCACCATACAAGCGGTACTCAGGTTCAGGTTCTGACGTGGAGCCTTTTGAGTGACATTTTTGTCAGCAGCCAGGAGCTCCGCCATATCTGAGGAACAATTTGCAGAGGAAAGTAATGGAGCCACAGGCCTGCCCTTCAGGAGCTTTGATGGACGGACGTTTCTGGAAGGATCTTAGCTATGTTGTGTCCTCCTTTTTTTTTATTTTTATTTTAAATCTACTAAAAAGGGTCTTTCAATTCAGAGATGAAACCCTTTGGAGAATGATGTCCTAAAAAACTTGTAGGGCACTAATAAATGTGGGTCTCTTTTTTTGGCAGATGGATTATGCTTAATTTAATGATTTGGGTTAATAGAGGGTTGTTTGTCTATAATGTGATGATGTACTGTGAATATGTGCATTTTTATTTATACATTATATAAGAGAAAGTTTAAGGAACAACTGATTAACAGAGTAACCCTTTTGCCTGTGTCCCCATTGTGTACCTTTGGGTTGTGTCAGTCAGAAGTTTGATAGCTGCAGGGCAGTATAATTCTCCATTCTCACTGCAGTGACTGGAAATCAGACTCTCCGAATCATCTCACGTTTATCCAGTTTTTTGAAGACTCTGTCTTGGCCCTCTAGTATTCTGTAGGATCTTAATATGCTCCTATTTTTCTCTATTAAAATGGCCTCTCAAGCTGTTCATCTTTTCCCGTGTTCCCATTTGAGTACAGTGGATTCAGCACATAGGACAGTGTTCTAATCCCATTGGCCGTCATCTTTGTGGGAGGAATATGATTGGTCTGGCTGCCTTACATTAAATTACCAGTAAGGGTTTTCCCCACTGTGCATGACCAGCTCTTCATCAAGGATATGGTCTGCTCTGCAAGATATCTGTTGACTAACATGAAAGATTTATTTAATTGCCTCATTTAATTACGATGTTCTTACACTCTACGTTATGACTCATATCAGAGTACCTGATGCAGTTTTACTTAGGTGCTCTATGGCTGTTTGAATTTTGGAAAAGTTGCACGTGTTGCTGTCTAACAGACTCAAAAGTATGGCTGTCACTGTCTAATACATTAATAATTGAATAATCTACCAATTAATTGAGTAAATTATTTGCATACAATATATCCATCCATCCATTTGCTTTATCTGCATGTCCTATGCAGGGTCACAAATATCTACAGCCTTTTCCAGAAGCTATGGTCGCAAGGCAGGGAATAACCAGATTATGGCGCCATCCCATAAGAGGGTGCTCACTCACTCATATGACCAGTTTAGGCCTCCAGTTCTCTTAAGTTGCATGCTTTTGGACTGTGTGAAGAAACCATAGGATCTGGCATAAACTCATACACACGTGGTGAGCATGCAAACTCCATACACTGTAAACAGCAGGGTGCAGTGAAAGCACTACCCACTGATCCACTGGGCTGCCCTCAACACTAGGCCTGCATGATGTGGATGTTATGCACTTGCAGTTGTCACATTGTAAGGACCATGATAGCTGGATTAAGACCATGAAAAAGTTGCACTCAGTCAATTTTACTCTGTCACTGGAAACAAAACTTGGCAAACTGCAATTTTACTAATGGTTTCTTTTTAATATGATTTATGTTTTAAAAAATAAGTCTGAAATTTACCTCCGCTATATTTGCTGCGGCTATCTTCTGAGTTGATGTGCTGACGGAGGTCGCGGGTGCTCTGATGATCCGTATGCTGGAGCGTACTGCAGCCTCAATTGATTTCCTTTTGGGCAGAACCACGGCCCTACATCCAGCTCCCACAGGGAAGGTAATCGTACCCCCCCCAATCACGGACCTGTGTTGCTGACCACATACAGTATTTCTCTGTCTCTCTCTATGGTCTATATATATGTTAGTTAAGATGTAAATTTGGGTCGTTGCTGAGGCAGCCTGTGAAGATCGCTTAAAAATAGTGCTGTAATTATTCTGAAGGCAAGCATGGTGGCTCTGTGACTGGTGCCTCAAAACTCTAGGGTTGGAGGTTTGAGTGCCGCCTCAGCTTTGTGTGTGGAGTCTCGTGTTCTAGCCTTGTCATGCAGGTTTCCTCTGGGTGCTCCAGCTTCCACCCACAATCCAAAGCCTAGCAGTTAGACTAATTGGCATCTGTGAATTCCCTGCTGGTTGTGTCTGCGTTGTCTGTGTTTATGTTCATTACGATGGACTGGCACCCTCTCCAGGGTGAAGCCCAGCTTCTGCTTCTTGGGATAGGCACTCACCCTGATAAGCAGCCGGAAGATGGATGGTTTCTTAACTTTTGTAATCTTAGGTTGCACATGGCTGGTGTGATAAGTATGTTCTCCTGGGAATGTGTTTACATGCTACGCATTACCTGGTATTGAGACTATCATCGTAAGAGCTGGTTTGGGGAAAAAAAACATTACATTTCAGGAATGCTACATTTTCTCATCTGTTTGCCGTCAGTGTAGGGGATCTGGATGGAGTTCAAGAGGGTGACGATAGCAAAGAGTTTTCTTGTGGAATGGGCCAACATAAATATTAAAACGACACGCACCTGCCCCGCGGTGAAGCGGATCTCGTGGTGATATCGGCGTGTGCGAGTGAATGATGAGTTTTGATTTTGTTTTTCGGATAAACAAGCAGCCCAGGACATATGGAATTGTTTAGTTTCTGGATGCTGCTTGTGGGTCAGATTATCCGTGAATCTGGATTTACATGTTCTGAACCACATTCCCTATTATGTAATGCTTTGGACCGAGTTATAGTTACTACGAAGGGACTTTATGCTGGCAATGTAATCTTTTTCACTCTGCTGAGAAAACTTCTGTTGTAATTTAAACCCTCACCCAGTCCCAAACCTGAACTATCTTGATGTAGTGGAGCAAGCAACAAGGTGAGGTTACTGTCAGCTCTGAATGTGAGGCGATCTTTCGTTACGCGTCGGTCTGCTCCAGTCCTACCATCAGTCTTCTTCAGGTTGAAAACTCATGGATTTTCCCCTCCCCCTCTCAGCGGGGTCAGCGAGGAGCTACGAGCAACCTGCCGAGTTCTACAACATTTGGCTCTAAAAGAGGGCTTCTTTCCCCTGGTTGCCGCTCAGGTTCATTAATATCGTAGCCGTCTATCTCCATGCCCGTCTCATTTTCACTTCCCCACATTCTGTATTTGCTGCACCACAGCTAACTCTATGCTTCTTTTACACCCTCAGTGCTGATGACCTGTAGTCCATGCTCTCCCATTCATGGCTGCTCAGATCAGTATTTAGCCTGATCCAAAAACATGTGCCACCTGGGAGACCTTGATACCTCCAAGGCAAAAAAAGAGTTTCAGGAACAGCTTAGGTGTCCTGACTCGTGTCATACCTCGTAGGTGGAGTCTCAGGGAGATTCCCCTTTGCCATAAGGACCGCGCAGTACTGTAGGAGTCAGCCAATACCAGCATCATCTGTGCAGCGCCATGCCATTCTGTGACACGCTGGGGACCAGAAATCCACGCTCCCTCTTCTCCGCACTCATGCAAGTCTCTTTGGAGTTGGTGCTCTGCTTTTGGCTCTTGCTGTTATGTTCTGGTTACTTAGAAACCATATTGCAGAGTCAAAACTGTCTGTGGCGCTCCGAGATACGCCGGCCGCATTTGAAATCGTTCACGCTCCCTGTGATGCTCTTTCAATGAACCCTGAGCTGGAATGCTTGGTCGAGACCCCCCTTGAATGGGCCCCGTTGAGGCTCGGATGCTTTTCTGCCTACGGACCCCAGCCCCCCCACCTTTCTCTCTGATGTGTTGCGACTCCTCCTTTCGGCTGCCCCTGTTAACCAGTTCTGTGTCGCATGTACTCCAAACAGAGCACTCATTGGATGGCTGCATGTGCTTGGTCCTCAGTAGCGTTCCTCTTCCTCAAACCAACAACTAGGTGTTCAGATGCAGAGAGACCAAATCGCCTGCCCAGCTTCAGATTTGGGGATTCCTCCTACGCTCGGTGGTGGCGTCCTGTGAAACATTCTCCCGGCTGTGCCGTTATCTGGGTTACGTGTGTTGTTTGTGGCCGTGTGAGGCATCTCTAGGGTTTGGTTTTAAACCCCCACCACCACCGCCAGAGAGTGCTGGGATAGCGACCCGCGGTTTTAAGAGGACAGATAAGGTGCTCTGTCGTCAGGGTAATGAGATTTAGCCCGAGTGGTGCCAAGTCTATCTGCATTGTCCTCCCCTAACATAGCGCCTGGCAAAGAATGCCAGGACACCAGCCGGCCTCAGGGGCCCTCCGCTGAAGACCAGCGCGCTGTTTCCGCTCCTGCCCGCCCCCCCCCGGGTGGGTGGCCGGGGGATGGTGTGCGTTCTTGGCTCTCGTTTTCTACAAGGCACATGTGGAGCTGCTTTACTCAGAGGAGCGGCAGTCCAAAAAGGGGGACAGACGTCCTGTCGTTTTATTGTATTACAACTTAATGAGGGAGCCGCACCCCCTCCTTCCCAAAGTGCGCACACCCAGAAGAGCAGAAGATGGAACAGGACGGCGACCAGGATAAGCTCATCAACGCAATCTCGTCCTGCTTTAACTAGGCTTCAGGAAAGCCTCTGCTCGTCACCTCTGTGTGTGTGTGTGCGCGCGTGTGTGTGAAAAGAGGAGGAGAAAGGGAGAGAGGGAGGGAGGGAGTGAGAGAGCACAGCAAATGCTCAACCCCCAGGCTGCCAGCAGAGACACTGTTATCAGTGACTAGCCTGCGGATAACAGTCAAGAGCAAGGCTTTTCTCGTCTCTGGGACAAATGAGAGGGTGTCAGACTTGATCCCTGCACCTGAAGCACACCTGAAGCAAGGTTCGTGTACACAGACTCCTCCCCTTCAAGAAGAGGATCCAAGACCCCTGGCTGGACGAATCGACAGACAGCAAGATGCATCTGGTGGTAGAGCCCTCCCAGAAGAGCATGTTGAAGATGCTGCCCTACTTTATGGAGAATGCAGTGCTGACTCAGAAGGAGATCTGCCGAATGTAAGTTCGCGGCCGATTTCGGTGCCGGTGTTGGTGGGGGGGGGGGGGGGGGGGGTGCGGCACTGTTGCCGGAAC
>JAODLC010000044.1:37318270-37328495 GCA_026781145.1 Hippopotamyrus pictus | reverse complement strand
ACCCAGGCGGAGACTCGAACCCGGGTCCCAGAGGTGTGAGGCAACAGTGCTAACCACTGCACCACCATGCCACCCCCGCAATCAGACATATGTAATTTAATCATAAATGCACACATTGTTTGGAAAATGAATTTTTTATTACTGTCATATTTGCAAATGGCTGCTAACCAAGTTAGCTGCTAAATAAGAAATGGTTGTACTGCTAAATCAGATCCCACTTTCAACTGTCTGTAAAGGAGTTTGAATTATTATAGCACTAATGATTCTTTACAGCGTCTAAAATCTCTTGGAATGACTGCTTGGCATAGTAGACATTTTTGCTTGTCATGCACCTATATGTTTAAATGCATTATTCAATCCATTTTACTTTTTGGAGGGGTGTCCTGTCAGCTAGCCAGTGTGTGACCCCTGTAATTTTGGACTCTCCCACAGCAAACAGCGACACAACAAGCTGTGGCGACCCGACCCAGATTCTGAGCTCACCGAGGGACAGCCGACCTCGGCGCCATGCAGCCTGGACGACGAGCCAGAGGACGTCACCCCCGAGCCGGGCTTTGTGCCTGGCAGTGAGGCTTGGGGCGGGGAGGGTGCTGGAGTCTCCCCCTGCCGTACAGTCGGCCTGGAGGTGGACCCGTCAGACCCGCCCAATTACAACTACTATTTCCGGAGGCTGTCGGATTCGGCGCTGGACAGCGACCCATCCACGCCTGTGCGGGCGCCGCCCCTGCTGGAGGCAGAACGCGTCTTCATCGCAATCGAGGACGTGGAGCGTGACGCGCTGCTGGACGACGGCGGCTTCGAGGCTCGCGAGTGCCCCTTGGCCCATTTCGCCCTGCCCGGCGAGGGGACCGCGGCGCAGACGTACGGCCGGCCCGAGCCCCTGGAGGAGCTCCGCCTGCGACTGGAGTTCAGCACCGTGGAGGAGGAGGACGAGGAGGAAGCGCAGAAGGAGGAGGCGGAGATGGAGGCGCTGGCCCGGCCCAGGGGCGGAGGGGGTGGCTTGCAGGAGGCCATGACTGAGGAGGAGGCCCGGCTGTGCTCAGCCTCCCTGGTGGGCCAGTTGAACCGCTTCAACGAGAACAGCAACAACAACAACAACAGCCTCGGCGCCAAGCGTAGCTTTGATGTGAGTGGACGGCTGTGCTTGCTAACCCCGCCCTGAGCTCCACCCCTGGCACCGAATGCGCTCCGCGCCGGTAAACAGCCGCGACATTTACGGCCCGACGCGTGTCGCCGCGCGCCGGCCACTTTTACAGCGGGGAAATGTCCTCCTGTGAAATGTTGCAAATGCGTAACGGTAACGTTAGAGTGCGGCTTTCTCGGCCGCTTTTCCAGTCCGTGACGCTTTATTTTATCGCCTCACCTGGACCGTTTTCCCGTCTTTAGGACGCTATTGGCGACAGGAGCCCTAACAAGCTGAAGCCCTCGTGCCAGCTGAGCGACGCCTCCACGCTGCCTCACCCCGGTCTGTATGCGGGCACCCTGGCTGTGGACCGCGCTCACGTCCTTAGCCCTGCGTGCGACTCCTTCACCGCCGCCATAGTGTCCCCCCCGCCTGTGCCGCCACTGCCTAGTGTCGGCCCCACCCACACGCCGCCGTCGCCCATGGCCTGCGAGGACCCGCGACTTGAACTAGATTCTCCTTTGGACACAAGTGAGCCGCCGTTGAAGGATGGGTGGGATGGGGGTGTCGTTACGAGTTTGGCCACGCTGAAGCTCAGCCTGGAAGTTGGATCGTCGGCAGCCACTCCAGGGTACCTGACCAGTCACCAGGGGGCGCTGCCGCAACTGCAGAAAACCGGCCTAGTTCGCCGGCGTACCGAGCGGTTGGAGAAGCTTGCGGGCCTCTCGTTGAATGGCCTGCACCCCGGGGGGGCGCTCTCAGTCCCAGAGCAGATGGACACCTCCTCAGAGGATGCCGCGGAGGACATGGAGGTGGACCTGGGCCTCTCGCCGGAGGCTGACGCGCGGGCGCCCTCACCCCTGCCGGGACCTTCGGGGGAGCCCCTTAAGGGCGTGTCGACACCCACGTCCTCGCCGCTGACACGCAGCTCCAGCAGCGACAGCCTGCGCAGTGTCCGCGGCAAGCCGGGCCTGGTGCGGCAGCGCACGCAGGAGATCGAGGCGCGCATGCGGCTGGCCGGCCTCACCGTCCCCTCACACCTCAAGCGCTCCAGCTCCCTGGCTAAGCTGGGCGGCCTCACCTTCTCGGAGGAGGACCTCTCCTCCGCCTGCTCCCCCTCCGACACCAGTGCGCCGCTCCTCTCACCAGAGCCTGGAGGCAGCTGGGACTGGCAGAGGGACCGGGCCATCCTGGAAAAGGAGGTGGCGCTCGCGAGTCTGCCACCAACGAGCCCGAGGAGCTGACAGAACGAGGGTCACCTGACCTTTGACCCCAGCTGAAATTAGTCAGGCAGGCTTGTGTAAGCGATAGTAATGGGCACCTCTAGGTCCCAAACTGTAACATATGTACATAGATATACAGTATATATATAAATATATTAAAATATATGTATATTAATATAATGCCACATCATATTTATGAAGAATCCAAATATCACTTGATGATTTCTGGGTTCAGATTCTGCTTGCTTGAGCTCACTGAATGTGTGTGCAGGTTAACTGGATGACCCATTCATAAGAGGCAAAAAATTGGGTTAAAATGGGGTCAAGCGAGCACAGCGATTCCCCTATATGACAGACAGACAGCAGCTTTTGAAATCTGGTTGTGTATCTTGTTGAATGTTCGTCGTTGCTTCACCTAGCGATCTGTATCCCACCCACCCCCCTCCCCCCCCAGGTATGAAACATATTTGTGCGAGCCGTGTAAAACGTAGGCAGCCCGACGCAGTGGTGTGTTTTGACGTACGATATGACACGCTGAACAGCTGGGATATGCCTTCAGACAGACAGCAAAATACAATCACAGAGTAACTTTCTGGATGCTTTTGTGAGAAATGGGAAAATCTCGAGTGTCTTTTACATTCCCCATCTCTCTCTGCCTAGAAGTAGCCTTTAAGTGGTTTGAGCCACTTTGTTTTATTTGCAAAACTATAAACAAAACCCTCACAGTAGAACTGGACTGTTACATCTGTTTCTTGGCCTGTTTCCCTGAATATACATACCACTAAGTTCAAATGTTAAATGATTGACTGGTGAAAGCAATAACTCTCTCCCTGTCCTTGTGACACTGCGCTCTAGGAGACAGGTGACCTTATAACACCCCCTACTGGCCGCCTATAGTAAGAGTGCACTCTCCCTCACATACCGCTCTCCATAAAAACTAATATTTAAAGCTAGTTTTACATATGTGTTAATCATTTCTTTTGATTTCTTTGCCCTAAAAACAAAATGAATCATGTAGCTCACGTATGAATTGTTTTATTTTCCTTAAGCGACTTCCTCCCCTAAAGTTCCTGAATGTCTGTCTAGTGACGTCAACCAAGGTGCTGACGGATTGTTTCCGAAGTAACAGAGAGCAGTGCTGCTTGATTCTGGGGGGGCTGAACAGCAGGCTCCCAGTGTGCACATACTGAGATCACACAGAGACCTGCTAAAAACATTAGGAATGGTGTGTTTTTGTGCCTACAGTGGAGTGGAATAAAATACCACTAAAAGAGAACAAATAATCAAGGCGAATCTTCAGGTTCCACAACCAAGCCATAGAAGCTCATTTAATCACATGTTGCTTCTTGAGTTACCTCGTTTTGTTTGTTTGGTTGTTTGTCTGTTTTAATTGCTCGTGTCAGGAGCTCACAAGCCATTCTGAAGGATGTCTTTGAAGATTATTTGTTCTGTATTTTGATAGAAAATAACAGCGGAAAAATAGACACGTGGACAATGGCTTTTTATACAGGCAGATGTGGGTAAGTTCCCATATTGCTCTGCATCGTGTGATGTGATGGAGGATGGTGGTTGCTTGTTTTGCGTTGCTTGGTGTCCATGCCCACCTATGTTCCTACACCCCCCTCAATTATTTTTTTCTCAGTCTTTGCTTTGAAGTGATAACTTTCTACCTCTTTGATTTACAGCGTCAATAGGCTGTTCATTTGTAGGGTTTATGGTTTTCTTTCTAAAGAGGACTGAAGCTGGCATGTACAACAGTCTAACATCAGCTCAGTTGATTGTAATGTGATCATAGAACTCAGGCTTGGGTACATAAGGACCTAAAAAATCTCCCCTCTCCATTTTTTTTTTGTTTGTTTGTTTTCTGAGCATTTCTATGGTTTTCATTCAGAGGTGGTTCCTCTGAGGTGTGAAGTTCAAGCCAAGCTGTTGTCTATATTGTGTCTCGGTCCAACTGCTGGAATTCGGCAGATCGTCTAAACTGGCAGGCTGCTTCCTAAGATACACTTGTCTGTTTTTCCCACAAGGCCCGACTGTGAACATGTTGCGAGTTGGACCTGGGCTCTTGAACGGAACACTGAAAAATGCTGCCAATGCCCCTCGCGTGATCTTTTAAAATTCTGCAGGCCTGTGGAAGTGCAAAGTCTGAGGCAACGTCGATGTCAAACGGACCAGCTAGGCTTCAATATGCCATACAGCAGCCAGAGGTGGTCTCCCCAGTTATTGTCTGTCGACCAGCGGTTCCCTGTTTGGATATGAAGTGCACCAACTGTGTTTCATTCCAATCCAAAGGCACGCTAGTAACTGAAGGTGCCAACCGTACTTGGGCCGTACTGGGCTGGGTCCTGTGTCTGGGGTAGCGAGGTTCATGACTCCATCTCCTGCAGTAGCTGGTATTCTGCCTACTCTGGCCCATCAGGTCTGATGCCATGGGACAGAATTTGTTAACAAGTTCAGTTTTTGAGAAGACGACCTATGTTTCCTTGCAAAAGTTTACATCTGCTGTTAAAGCTCTGTTTGAGGGTTTAACAAGGGTTTCCTGTCCACGGTTGTTAATGTCACAGGTGCTTATAAATCAGTTATGTTGCTACTGTTCCTCTCTGTGTACTGGCACTCTGTGTTTTTGTCATTCCAGAGGGTACGTCAACCGATGTCTTTTGAATTATTTATTTCCTTTTGTATTTATTTAAAAAAATTGGCACATAATATGCAAGTTGTTTATGGAGTTGTGTATGCAAACTTATGCTATTCTACCATTGATTTATTTTATTTTAACATACTATGCAGTCAATCGTGTGTATCAGACACTTGTGAGCTGAGCGTGCATCTGCGTGTAACACAAATGTTACATGGTTACTGTGAATTTATTTTAAAAATAACAATGATGAATCACATCACATGATTAGACTGCATCCTGTCTGTGTGGGTGAGGCTGGACTGGCCACATAGAACTGGGCTTTACCGCCTAAGGATGCACAATTGAGCCAGACCTCTGCAATATGTACACAAATACTTTCTGGTTATGGTTATGTCTATGTGTGTGTGTATATTATATATATATATAATTTATGTATATAATATTACGTGCAGACATACACATGTCCTTTTAGATGGGAAAAATACTGAACAATTTGCATGTAATTATGCATCTTAGGGTATACTGTACAGTCACATCCTTGTTGACCAAATGTTCTGGAAACTTTATCTTATTCTCTGTTGATAACAGGAATTTCAAGGGATCAAAGGCTGGTGACCGGTATTGAGCATTTCAGGTCCAGAGGCTACAAACCCAGAGCAAAATTTTGTTTCTACCAACCAGTTGAGCATATAGAGTCAGAGTCACAGAGTACTCACCTGGTTGGGATGAAGAAAAAAGAAACAAAATCTTGGTCTGGATTTGTAGCTTCTAAGCCTGAAATGCCTAACATTGCTGGTGACTGGCTGGCCCATGAACTGGACGTGAAAACTGTTTGACGGCGAGAAGTCTGGTGAGCTGCATTTAATGTTAATGTGAGACTTGATCCAGTGTTTTTTTTTGCTTTATTTTTTTAAATAACAGCCCTTGAGTCCAGCTAGACCCTGTAGGTGGTGAAAGCAATATCCAGTAACCAGCTACACACACCATTTAAATAAATTAAATGCTTAATCGATGAATTAACAAGGTCTAATGTGATTTGAAGGAAAATCTGTTGTGAATACTCAGTTCTTTAGTATGGTGTGTCCCTGTGTGGGTATAGTTATGCTGTAGATACACACCTGTATGTCACTTTATCAGTAAAGTGTGATGTGTTCCTCACAGAGCTTCTTCTCTGCTTTTCACACCTACATTTGGGTGTTGCCATGTGCTTCTTTCCTGTAATGGATCTGTCATGCACACAGTTACACCTTTGGCAGCACAGTACCGATGGCCCCGACGGGGTGCTCCTCTGTTCGGCTAAGTTGTAAGTGTTCCTAGGTGGATGTATGTGTTTACATGCCGGCTAGCTTAAGTCAGTTTGAACCCACTGCTGTAGGCCACGCCCCTCCCCAAGCCACGCCCTGTAATTCCTCCACTGACACTGCAGCCGCAAACAGCATTCCCACCGCGGCATCGCTACGCTACGCATTCCCTTCATATGTAAGTGCCTTAAGCTGTGAAGCCACCGCGGCGTCACCCGCGCTATCGGGAACCCCCCCCCCCCCCCCAGTCAGTTGTGTTGTGTGCGAGGAGGCCGGAGCAGGGAAAGCCAGCCGAACAGCATCCTGGCCCAAATCCTTCAATTCTTTGGCGACGGAAGGAAAATGTGTAACTTGTTTACCCCCCTTCCCCCCTCTTCCATTATGCTCACTGTGCCAGATTTTTATTTCCAAAGGTTTCCATTCCAAAGTTCTCTAGGACGGATGTTCCAAAGTGGCATTGATGATGAAAGTGAATTAAGTGGTTGTAGAGTAGGATCCCCACTTGACCACACCCCATCACACCGGCACCTTTAGGAAACAGAGAGGGTTTTCTTATCAGTGTCATCAGCACAAACCCATCCGTGACCTTAAGCTTCCTCTCACTGCACGACTCTCTGCTGGTTATCAAAGATCACTTTAAAAAAAGATAAGACCATATTTACGGCGATTCTCCCCCCAGTCTTCTGTCAGGACGTGTCGTTGTTTTAGTTTTTTAAAGAAATATATTTAAGTATGTGCAGTATCTTGTTTTGTACTGTAAAGTTGCTGTAGTTTAAATGCATACTGCACTTTTTTTTACATTTGTTAAAACAACGTACTGTATGTGTTTATTATGGAAATAAAGGATTTTCATTTTATTGCTCACTTAACTATTCTGATTGGCTATCTTTATTTATGACAGCATGCACACAGCCATTATTTAGCATTAATAAAACGTCATAAAGAACTAAGTTTGTGTCCAACAAGCTGCATTTTTGGTTCTGCTGTGGTACCCCTGAATTACGCTACGTAATTCAAATAGCCACCACAGACCTGTATCTCTCTGGGTAAAGCCATAATAGAAAATAAGCATCTAAATAAAAAATACTGCTATCCCTCAGGAAAAATATGAACTAAATTCACATATATTTTCATTACTTAAAGATGTTGTGTTGTATCAGTTTACTTTCACAATTAATTTCTGGGTTATCTTGACATGAAAGTGTTCAGTATGTTACCCATCTTCAATAATGATTTACCCAGTTAGCAAAGCAATAATCGAGGACCTGTCCCAGGAGACACAAGCCTCAGTGAAGTGTAGACGCTGTATGGCACTCTGACATCAAATACGACTCCCTAATCTTTGTAACGTGGGAAGGTTCTAGAATATCCAGAGGGAAAACATGTATACATGTCAACTCCATACACATAAATACACACTCAGCTGGGGTCAGATTCAGATCTACAACCCACACCAAGTGATGTGATGTCAGTACCTGCTTATGCACTGCCTGCTTTATAACTAGTCTGTAAATGAGTAATATTCTCCCTTATGTCTCACTCTAAATATATACTGTACTGTATATACTGCCAGGTTGATCTGATTGGCTCACGAAAGATTCCTCCCTACAACTTGCACGCCCACAATTAACCAATAAAAGAGGCCCAGTAACTGAACACGACGTAACTGACAGCAGTGTAATGAAAACCTTCTACATCCAGTGCTGTAATTGAAATGTTAAGGCTGTTTGCAAATGTAACTTGCTCCACTCACCAAGGCCAATTAAAACAAATGATATAAGCTGTGCTTGTAAAACGGAGTGTAGTAATTCTTCTCAACGCACTTCAACATTTCCCACAACGCTCCCTTCTTTCTTAAACTTACACACCGAAAACACTTTAGGGACTATAAACGGTGCTTTGGGCTGGTAGAGGAATTAACTGCTTTTTATGCTTTTTATACCTGTGAATGTTTCCATTATAAATCATCCATTCTGGAGAAAGGATCATAAAAATAGATCTAAAAGGCAGTAGACACTTCCTTCAAGGTCAGAAGTGCGCTTTGTTCATCTGTGATCCATATCAGGGTGGTGTTATTGTTCCAGTTGACAGAAGTGAGTGGAGCAGAGTGGGGAAACTGTGGGTGTCCGGTTTTCAGACCTCGAGGGAAGGGAAGAAAGGAAAAACAAGGGAAAATTTGGACACCACGGTCATGTTCATCATGTTTTTGGCGGGCAGTGCAACAACAACCCTATAAAGCGTAACCGGATCAGGGTTCTGGGTGGGCTGGCTGAGCTTAGCCACTAGGCAGTACCTTAGACCGAATCTGGTCAGCTTCCGAATGGGGGGGGAGGGTGAAGCGTGGACTGTGCCCAACAAAATCCGTCACACACGGGAGCTCTGGGCACAGCCGCTGGTCTGCATTGACAGTCCATTAAAAAAATCTGGCCAATCCAAAATGCCTTTTGTTGTATTGTTTAAGTTTCCTGTTTTGGTGTTGCTGTGGAGACTGAGAGGCGAAAAAACAGGGTCTCACTCTCTATCCGGTGAGTGCGTGTGTTACCTCTCTCATGGCTTGGCAGGTTCTGATTAGCCATTGTTAAAGCCTTACATCACATTTGGGGAGGGAGCCGGCCCTCCCCAGCCCCTCTCTCTTCCCTTTCCCATAAACCAGTTCTCCCATTCTGCCAAGCAATTGCGTAGGTGTGCTTCTGCCAGCTGTTTTTGCTCGTGTACTAGCAGCGGCAGGCCTTAGTCTGCCAAGGCTTCTCTCAGGGGGCTTCCAGGCATATTTGCTGGAGGAAACATTCAGCACCCTTAAAGAATATTTAGCCTGAGTTTGGTGTATCTGTGTGTTTTTTAATGAAGCATCAGGCTGAGTCTAATTGGCCTGTATCACCTGTGACTAGAATGTGATTTTTGGTAGAATCACGTAGGGCTTCCACCCTACCACTTCACTCTGCCCCGACTTTGATGCTTGTGACACTGTCGGGGACCAGGGGGCAGCTGTGTGAGGCTGTATATATAGGGGACAGACTACTGACTTATCACTGCCATCTTGACGAGCTTGCGTCTTCGTTTACAAGCAGAAAAACTGATCTCGTGCTTCCTGAGTATACACTTCTGAAAGGGTCATCTCCTTCAGGCTTCGCAAGGTCTCCAGCAGCTCTACTGGAGGCGGCGCAGGCAGAGTCTCAAGCCTTGCTCTGTTACGCTAAATGGTGAAAGAAACCACAATAGACCCAAAGCCCCTCAGTGAGGTTCCTGGTGTGCCAACACTGCCCCCTACTGTATGAAGCTACCACACACCATCAGGTTATGATCAAGGATACGAGTATGCCAAATCAACCAGAACCTGCATATGGTGACACTTTAACCCCTTTTACCCAAGACAAAGGGCTGAAATTCTATCTAACAGCACAAAACTAAACCATGATGTATAAATAGCATCATTAATGGAATTATTAATGACTAATTGTATACCTTGCATTTGTGACACCCATATAAAGATTTGCTGCCACTAGATCCACGGTCTCATTGTGTATTTACACTGCATAAATGGGAGTTGCCCAAATTCTGGGGGTTTTAGGGAAAGACGTGTTATAATCAACACGTAACCTGCTCCTGAAACAGCACATAGGATGCTTTAATAGCCCAATAAGTGAGCTCTGGGTAAGCAAAGAAGCCACACCCTGCAACTTACAAGGACCTGGAGGTGGTGTTTCTAGCTGTAAGCCCACATGAAAGCATGATTGCCACCATGGCCCAGTAATGCTGGCGTGGAGTATTAGGCTGCTGGTTTATTTCCAGGGAAACCAACTACAATGACCTACAGCAAAGCTCTTTTCATGGATGCCTTCTCTAAACAGTCTGTTGTTTCTCCAAGTTTCGTCACATGTATTGGGGGATCACAGTGAAAATATTGTGCTACAGAAGGGGGGGGGGGGGGCACTGTGGTTGC
>JAODLC010000044.1:37280933-37318170 GCA_026781145.1 Hippopotamyrus pictus | reverse complement strand
GAGGGGGGGGGTGAGCACTGTGATTGCATGGGCATTAGGACAAACAGCTGTGCTATACTGGACAGTACAAGAATAAAAAGTTGTTTTAGTGTAATATGGGTGATGATGTGCAGATCAATGCAATGTGCTGGAAGTACACTGATAGAGTTGTGTATTGCACTGGTTGTGGGATGGACAGGTACAGGTCACTGGTTGTTTAGTAACCTAATGGTTTCTGGAAAGACTGTCTGTGAGGGTGGTGCAGGTAGAGATGTCCAGTAGCACTTTGCAGAAGACAGGATTGAGCAGAGGGTATGAACTGGGCCTCTGGTGTCCCTAATATTGCTGCCCTCGTCTGGCAGCAGACGGAGGTGGATGGATTGAAGCTGTTTAAGGTCTGTGCCAATGATCTTTGAAACTGCCTGGATAGTCCTTTGCAGTAAGCTGAGGTCCTGGGCAGTTAGGTTGCCCCGTCACATTGTGATGGATTCAGTCCAGATGCTCTCACTGGTGTAGCGGCAGAAGTTCACCAGGGTTTTGGTTTCCAACCCAAAGCTCTTTAGCCTTCTCAGGAAGATCAGCCTCTTTAAAACGTTCCAGTAGCACAGGATATCCGACTAATAGCTACCAAGCTGGCATCTGTTTCACAAGACATAGTGAAAAGTTAAACATAATGTAAATAACTGTAATACGTGTTTCTTGTGTGTCCCCCCCACACACTTTTTTGCACTTCCTAATTAAAACGCTCCCTAGGCAATCGCCTATGTTGTCCATAGGGTGGACTGGCTCTGCTACCCAAGAACATGAAGCTGCAGCAGACTATCTCAGCAGGAAAGCCATCACTGAAGTCAAAGATTATCTTGTAAATGCTAAAGGAGAGGTTATTTTCATGCACCAAACACCATATTGTATGAGAAGGTGAGATACAAATGACCGTTTTGTTAACCTGCATAAAGAACCATAAAATAAGACAGAACACTGGAAGACTGGAACAGAACTGAGAAATAATCTCATCTCACTAGTCACAAACTTTGCAAACCTTAATTGTCAATTGTCTGAAAGAGTTACACCTTTAAATTAAGTCAACTACTTAAAGGATTTTACCAGCAAGGCAAGTATAAACATTTACAATGGCATGTCCATCACTGCAGGTTAACAAATTTACTTTCTTGCGATTTTCTCGAAGTTTATTCTGTGGCTTTATCTAGTTTGCTCCTCTCACAAAAGGTGACGCCATTGAATCAAATAGCACTGACCGGGTTTATTTATGCACCAAACTTTAATTAGCAATAATTCAATTACGAAATATCTCTTCATTGTTAAAATATCGTTGTGGTGGTGTAATTTAAATGTGGTATTTATGTATCATCGAGGAGGAATATCTGAGCGAACATGATTTCCAGCACAAAGTATTTAAACGGGTGCACAGGAATTACGATCGAGGGGACGTTTTAATTGATAAACGTATGACGCAGAGAAACTTATTGCATTAAGCAAATGAGCGTCTGACATCACTCTTAATGCCTATTGCAGAGGCAGATGAGACTCACATTGCCCGGGCAGTAAGAGGAGGACGCCTAACTTCGCAAAGACAAAGAGGACTCTATAATTCTTCCTGGAAGTGCACGGAGCACCCTGCAGCATCCAACCTAACCGGTGAGTCCCTTTACCTGCTAACCATCCGCACCACGGCCACGCCTCCTCAGGTTTGATCCCACGGAGGCTCCATGTAGATCGCGGAAAGAAGTGATCGGGAATCGGAATTAAGCCCACAGACATTCGGACCATTCTCCTATCCTCCTACCGTCCCATGTTTCACTTCTTGCGGTAAAGAGGAGCACAAGGACGTCAAGTGATTCGCCTTAAGTGAGACGGTCACAGAGCTATGCACAATGAGGCCCTTGTGGCTTCGTGGGTTGCGGGGCCCTATAACAGCCCCTGGCTGTACGTATTGCACTAATACAGAGTTATGCATTTGGCGATTTAAAATTGATTTTTCTATTTAAAATTTTTTTGCATATACAACATCCAGCTATTTTGCGGAAATGTGGCTTTTAAAACACAGGTGAAAACTGAGTGTGAGTGCTTTTAGTTTACTTCGGATGGGACTCAAAAACGGTTAGAAGACCGATGTGAAGTTATCGCGTTTGTTTTCATTTCACTGGCTTTAGCATCTTCCATTCCTCTACAGGCTAATTTGTTTAGGTTATCACCACAAATATTAGTTAAAGCCACAATGTCAGAAGAAAATGTCTGTAGGCCTGTCTATTTTGGTATTACACAAACAGTGCAATATTTAATTTCCAAATTTGTACTTCAGCTACATTGCTCACCTTTGCTAGAACAGTGCCTTATTCATATTCTGTACCTCTTTACTTAACTTGCAGTTAAATGATAGCAATGCAGATTTTAACATTTGTATCATTGATATTTTAAATTTTAAAACCCTACGTGTTTATATAAACGTTTTAAACTATTTGTTGCGGTTGCAGATTGAGTTTAGCCTGAGCAGCATAAAGCGCTACAGACATGTTGTGCTAACTCTAATGAGCCCATCTGGAGAATGTGGTGGTAATAATCCCCTGTATGGAAAGGCACGTCACTGGATAATATTCAGCACTGTTGCATGATAGACTGAGCGATAAAAAGGCGAGAATTGACGAAAAACAGGCCGATCTACCCCCCTTTTTGTGGTGCTGTGTTTTTTCTCTCTTCTGCCACTAGTCTTAGAGATCCGCCCAACTGACTCTGCCAGGCTGGACAGACAGGACGCGGCTGGGGGAACCTGCTTTAACGATACAATTACGGGAAGCCCGCTCCGATCGCACATATGTTAGAACTAACTTCCCGTCCTGCAGATAGGGTGGATAGCTAAAGCTTTGGGGATTGGCCATCCTGCAGACACAGCTGTTTACGAATGATTGCCACGAGGGGCACAGCAGGGGCATGGACACCTTGGCAGATTCCTGGATGGGTGAGGGCCGCAAGGTGACATTTTGTCAGGGGGTCCACAATTTCTAGTTGCCACATAGAGATGAGACGCGGAGTCGGGTCAGGTCCCCTTACTGCTGAATGATGCTGAGAGTAATATAAAAGATAATGAAGATGACAAGGGACGGAGAATTCACAATAAATAATTTTTCACAATTCACAAAAGTAACTCGAACGTGCTGTTATTTCATTATAAAAAAAAAACTCAATGCAAAACCCAACGATTTTGCAATGTAAATACCTACTTGCGGCATGCACATTTTACTAGTATAATTTGAGAAACAAATGATCCTCCATTGGTCAGATGAGCCTGGGCGGCACACATGGTCCAGCTCATCCAATGAGCATCCACAGCAGTGAAGAGAACTTCTGTGGAAAGTGTTTCTCTGTTGACCTTGTGTGAGTCAGAGTTTCTGAACAGTCAGTGAGTTAGGAGTAAAGCTCACATTGCGCTAGATCACAAATATCAATGTTTCTCAATGCTTGGCTCTTAATTTGAACAGCAAGTGGCATAGTGTCTAAGGACACTGACACATTACCCCCCCACGCAGGGCTCCACTGTCGCTCTCTTAAGCAAGATATTTGAGATGCAATAAAATATCATGAAAGAATTAAATTGCTTTGAATAAGAGCAGGCACTCTGCAGCATAAACTTATTTATTCTAAAGGAGGATTGTTATTAGGTTCTCGGTCTGTATTTAGTATTTTTACACTGTTTGCCCATGCAGATATGAACAAAAAGAACCATTCCAGAGACAGGAAGGGAGAGGCTGTGGGATAACACTCTGAGGCACTGGGTCCTGTCTCCGATAAGCAGACTGGGGCCAGCATGCCAAACCCATGGCATCATGGGGAGTCGGCCGCTTCAGCACGAGGGCTGACGCAATGTCTCTCTCTCTCTGCAGGCAAGAATGGGACAAGGGCTGGACAGAGCTACGGAGGCTGAGCACATGGATAGGAGTGCAGAGAAACTAGGTAGAGGCCTTGGAAGTCCAGGGCGGGAGGGTGACAGCGGGGACCCGGAGTTGGGGGCTGGCGGAGCCGGGGAGGAGCTGCGGAAAGCTGACTTGGATGAGGGCCCAGGCGTAGAGCCAGCGGCACCTGCTCTGGAGAACGATGCGAACAGCCGCCCAGACGAGGGGGGAGAGGGTGAAGTGGGAGGAGACAACCGTGGTTTGGCTGCTGTGCCACCTCTACTGCAGCCAGATGCCGAGAAGAGCCCAAGGAAGAGAGCACAGAGCAGCAAGTCCTCTACAGCTGATCCTCAGTCGTCCAAGACCATGAGCCAGGAAGGAGCCGCTTTAGGCAATGGTGAGGACAGGGTGCAGAGCGAGACAGACCAACAAGTTGGAAGCAGGGGTTGCTTTGAACTGTGCGTCGAGGAAGAGGCCCTTCGTTCTGGCTCCGAGGTCATCTCTGACGGCACTTCCGTTCCACTTGTGAACCCTTCTGATGTTGCGAGTGAATTGCTGGTGGAGCAAACCATGAGAGATTTTGCCCAACTTGAGATAGAACAAGGTAAGAAGACTGCTGACTCCAAGACAGTGGAAAAGAGATATATGGGTAAATTAACAACAAGTGAAGACATCAAGATCGATTCCTCTCACGTGGAGGGAGACCAGGAAGTGTCTTTTTGTGAGCCCCTTGAAATCATTGAGGAGGTGTCTCCAAGTTCTGACAATTTACTGGAAAATGTGGGTATTTTTATGGCACATTTAAGAGAGGAAGATGATTCCAAAGGGACAAAAGAACCGGACACTGTAGAAATCCAGTCAACCACAGCAAAGATTGAACCCCAAAAATACCAAGAAACCCCTAAAGATTTGGGGCCTGTCCACCTGGAAAGCCGAGATATTGAGTGCTTTATTCCTGTAAATGAATTTTCCTCAATGACAAACCCACAAGATCTTCCACAACAGGATGTAGAGCATGCCCAGGTTGTGGTGAATACAAGGAAGGATCTTACTTATGAATTTCTCAGAGAAAATCCTGATAAGTTATCTGACCAGACCTACTCCAGTCCTGGGGATCATATTGCTGAAGTGATGTCCATGTCTGAGGTTTTGCACATTGGAGGTTCATCAGAGAAGAATCGTGGAACAGAAAACACAACACATCAAATGGATCCTTTTGAAGGGATAGGGGCGACAGTAGGTGACATTTCTGAGCACTGTCAACTTCGTAAGGATGAAGAAACCAAAAATGGAGATCCTGTTCCTATTTGGAGTGGGCCAAACCAGTCTGAATGGACGACTCCTGAAGTTAGGACTTCTTCGGTGTTTGGCAACTGCCCATTGGATTTTATCTTGAGCTGTGAAGCGCCCAACATCCCAAGTAAAAATGACGATGACCTGGCTGAGCTCACTACGGCTTTTCATTCTGATCAAAATGCCCTCAGTAATACTGTGGGTTCTGCTTCAATGAAAACGGGTCCAATCGTTGACCCTAAGAAACAGGAAGAGGAAGTCACACATACAAAACTTTCAATTACTCCTTCAGATGAGTCCCAGGAAAAAGAAAAAACTGATCTTTTGGCATTGCAACATGGACATACTTTTGACACTTCAGCAAACCACCAAAATGCAGAAGAAAGAGGAAAGCAAGATGCAGGATGTTTGCTGCAGGAAAGGACACCTACAGGCGAGACACAGATGTCTAAACTTGACAAAGAGGAAGCAAGAGGAAGTAGTTTCGGCTGGAACAGGTCTGATTTCAGTGGCAGTGGTATTGTAGAAACACAAGTGGCTTCCTCGAAGGATACTCCTGAGTTACTCAGAGCCCTTCCGGCATGCAGTCTAGCTTCATCCGGCCAAGTCACTCTATCATACACTCAAAGGTCCCCTGAGACAGAATTGCAAATGTCAGAACTGCCAAACTCAGAAGTGCTTTCAACATACCCAGAGGGATTTGCGTATCTGTCCAGTCCGAATCTCTCAACTTTTGGGAATATCACAAATAATGAACCAGCTGTGATTATATCCACATCTGTAGAAGAGTTAGCCAGGTCTGTCCCAACTGATCCTCGAAAAGAAAATGAAATGTCATCAGCATTATTTATAGATGGAACCCAAAGACTTGTTGCTGTTGATGCTTCCGCCCTGCTTACAGATGAATTGTCTCCTAAAAATGAAAGGCTGTCATCCAACATATACGTCCCCGAAACTCCACGTACAGAACCCTTAGATGACAGAGTTGTGGAAACAACAGATTCTGCTGAAAAACAAGCCTGTGCTGAAACAAAATCCTCATCTGACCTCGTAAAATGCCTTTCAAGGGACAGTGTGCAGTTTGACAGCAAACAGGATAAAAGCCTTTGTCTGCAGGACGTAAAAACTGACAAAAGTGCCCTGCAGCCTGATTGGTCTCTCTCTGAAAAAGATTCCCAAGCCTTGCTCCAAAATGTTCCCAAGTCTAAGACTGCTTTTGACCTCGCAGAGGATACGACCCATGTGCAGGAAAAGACAAAGCACCGAGATGGGACGAGACCTTTAAAGGCTGAGGGGAGCATGGAGCAAGGGGTGTCCTTGAAAGTGGCACAAATGCTGAAGGCCTTTGATGCTCCAAAAAAGTTACCTGAAAAGGCTCTGGAGAAGAAATCCACATCAAGGAAGGGTAAGTGAAATATTCTAATAACAGAACTATGTGAAATGTCCTAACAATATGATGTAATATCCGTTGTGACCACCTTTACTTCTCAGTAAGATTAGGAACAAAAAAGACTTGTTAAAATGTAATATTAGCTAACAAAAAAATAAACAGGTAAAGTATGGGATATACAGTTTTCAGTACAAGACGTGAAGATATTTTAGCTGGGTAACTATAACACACACACATGCAAATGATTTTCAAATTTTAAATCATGTACTGACAACATATGGGTGTATTTTGTATGTATTTTGAATGTGTTTGCCTATGAGTGCAGCATTTACAGATTCAGTCCTTCACTATTGTGTGTCTGCTGGAGACAACAATCAAAAGGATTAAATAGACTTCACTTTGTTTGACAGCAAAAGAAAAATAATGCAATGATTTATTGCTCTGATTTTGTGATAACACCTCATTTTACCCTGTAGAAGCAACCCAGTTCTTCATTTGTTTTAACAACATTTAGTTCTGTTTCAAATTTACCACACTATATCATGTGAAAGTGTCTCAGGGTCTAAACTGGATCTGTTTTCTGCATTACGCCCGACTCCTTGCATTGATAGGCAGTATCAACCAATAATTTGGAATATTCTTATATTACAAGATGTTTTGTGTCAAAGTCTGTCCTATCTAATCTATCCATCCTTATATAAAACGTTACTGTGAAGTCTGCAACAATTCCGGAAAACCTCCATCCGGGGATATATCGCCCCCCAGTGTCAAACACTACACCAGCTGACAAACCACTCTTGAAACTACTTTGACTGCTACATCCTATCGTGCAAAATCAAAATGAATCAAAACCCACATTTAAAATAATGTTTGTTCTATTTTTCATGGCATGTATTATTCAAATTTGTGGTGATCAACATGTCTTGCTTCGCATAATTTCTGAAGAATACTGCGGCATGTTTGTGTAAAAATCGCCTTAACAAATGCAGTTTACATTTTAAGACGGGAAGTGTAACTCCCTGAAGATCCTCAATTGAACAATAATAATTATACAACTCGTGTAAATATAACTGCAGTTACATACTCTTTGTAGTGACAACCACCACATATTCATCACACCGTTAAAAAAGACCAGTTTTCTACCAGGTAGAAGCGGTTTATAGGGCGTATACTTCGTACATTTGGGACACAAAATCCAGATGTCCACTAAGCTCCCACAAAGACCGGAGGAAAGAGACAGTTCGGTGTTTTCTTGACGGGCACCTCACCCGTCTCTGCCCCGCCTATCGCTCATCGGGGGCGGGATCCAGGGTGCCGAGTCGATACGCGGATTGGCTGCCCGATGCGCTTCTGGCTGCGCTGTGCAGGTTGTAGCGCCGGAGCTTTAAACGAGGCTGGGGCGCCAGGGGAGCGGGGGGCGTGGCTTCCGGGACTCCGGAGCCTGGATCTGGAGTGCGAGCACAGGCGAGTCCCAGCGGCCAAGGCAGAGAGGCGGAGGCGGACGGGAGGAAGCCTGCGGCAGGACGAGCCTATCGTTTTAAAACGCGCTTGGATCTTAACCTATTTTTCACTTAATTTTAAAGAGCAGGTAAGGGTTTCTTAGATCTCAGCTTGACAGAGGTACGCTTGTTCGGCATGTTTGGAGATGCTAGGTGGACATTAAGTTAGGTGTATCATTGGGGAAGCTGCTAGCCCTGACGAAAGCGAAGAGCTCAGTTTTTTGAGAAATCGAGAAGAACGATATAGTTCTCAGATAAATACTTAGGATAAGACCTACGGACTGATTACCGATTATACTTTTGCCGGTATCGCCTTGAACACTAGCAGAATCCGGCTCGTTTCTGGGTCGTTTAAACAGGAAGCTGATTGCAATGTGACAGACTGGAGTGTGCATGAGTTTATTCTCCGGTTAGACACTGCCTAGGTCGGTATTTACCTTGACTCGGCTTACCTAGGCAAACTACCCCAGGCGGCATCAGGTATGCTGGGTGTGATTCTTTGATTTGAATGGCTTTCAAGTAGATGGGACTTTTTATTCTCTATCCTGAGCTCTGCGATGCAACTAAATTAGCCTGCAAATGCAGCGTGTGCCTTGAAAAATTCCCTCCGTTTTAAAAGGATTTGCAGCAATACAGGCAATATTTTTAAAAGTAAGCTAACCTTTCGATCCAGAAGCTCTCGGTCTATTAGTTATTGCCATGCATTTTGTGTGCATTTGAGAGGGAATGTGAAATTAGGTAGGCTTGGTTATATGGTTTGAGGTCAGTATCCAGCTACGTATCTTTAACGCAGAAAACCGAAAATGCCACTAACTCATCATGTTGTGCAATTATTTCCTATGGGAGCAATATAATTAATGTGTAACAAATTGAATGGTGATGAATGAAACGTAATACATATGGGAGGGAACGCTTATGTAACACTGGTTGTACTGTTTGGCTTGATTTTGGTATAATTAAGTGAAATAATTGGGTCTGGATGAACGTGTTAACAAGCAGGTGGGAAGAGACATTTCGTCAAAGTGATCCGTCTAAATTAACGCGATTTATATTATTTTGTAGGGATATGAACGACTCGGCTGGTTCAGGACATAATCATAATCGATTTGGCTTCCGACCGTTGTACAGTAAATTGAGGCAGGTCCTGTCACGAATGAAACCAGAAATGTCCAGTTCCCTGACAAGATTGAATGCTTTTCTTAAAATGCCATTCCTATCTATGCACTAAGGAAAAGCATAAACGATTTGTTGTAATATAAGCTGAAAGATAGGTGCAGATGCTACTTAAATTTACATATGTTCTCTAATTAACCTTTTTATCTAGTCTATCTATAGCTGGTTTAGCTGTTTCCCTGTGATTTGGATCTGAGAGATAAAAATGGAATTTTTCATTTTTATGTAATTTGTGGTTTGTTAATTACTCAGGAACATGTGGATAAAAATCCGTAGATTAACCTCGGAACTTATTGCGGTGGCACAGTGCTGCTGTTATGATGTTAGGTCTGCCGTGTATTAACCCACAGAGAGTACTTGGTTCTTGAGGGTATTTCCCTGCCTCTTTCGTTTCGCTTTAATGACAAGTGATGGATATCTCAATGTTGGGCTATGGTTATGTTGTTTGTTGTGGTGTTCGTGGGTGTTTTTTTGGCACAGTCATGTTAACGTGGTTTCTTTTGGCTCGTACATTCCGTAGTGGTATTTCTGGCACATGTTTGAATCGCAGTGTTTATCAATTTAAATGCTCCTTTGATTGTATATGTTGCTTATGCAAAGCAATGTTTCCAAAAGTCAGCATAAATTGTTTGATTATTGCCCATTAATATAATTACACATTATATTGGTGAACCTGGCAGGACATATCTCTTCTGAGAGAGCTTACGTAAAGGAGAGGATGGTGAGGTCATCCATTTATCCGTACATCCATCCATCCATCCAGTATGGGGTTGCAAGCCCTAGATCTTGTCTGGGCACATGGCAGATATACCGCCTGACCAGGATGCCAGTTTATTGCAGGCCTTCTAAACAACCACACCCTTGGATTATGCAGAGGAATCTCACACAGCATGGAGGAAGTATTCCTATTGAAATAAAGTAGTGAAGATATGGTTCCCATTTCTTCTCAGATTAAAAAAAATGACATAGCCCTACAAGAAAGCTGGAGCTAGACGAGGAGATATGCAGCATTTATGGTTGACTCTTCTAGTCACTATTCTGTGAAACATCTCCTCCATTGCAAACAACATTGTGGAATGCATCAAAAAACCTGCAGTGTTGTTAGTCTGAGTGGGAAGACAGAGGTATCACTTGAGATGGGAAAAGTCCACACAAAGTGGAATCAGGCTGATCATAAGGTCTTTTGGCACTTTTCCACCACACCAGGTACCGTACTTTTGGTACTTCGAGAAAGTACCACAAGTATGGTACTTCGAGATGTTGGTTTTCCACTGCTGTAAAAACTGACATTGGCGCCAAATGACATCTGTGTGAGGCAGGGGATTTTGTACTGAATTTGAAAAATGGGATGTAGTATATTACAGGGCTGGGCGATGTGTGATATTAATACCAACATTACATTATTATGCACATGCAGTTCTCACATCTCTATTAAGCTAGATTAAGATCAGGCTTTTTTTTTTTTTTTTTACTTGCAGTTATGTATACGGACATTATAGTGCAGGGAGTTTTAAGTTTTGCTAAAACCATTTTTATTCTGTCATAGAAAGAAAATCTTACTTTGTGATTTTAATTATTTATTCATTTTCAAAATTATCTAGTGTATGTTTAAAAATCAGTTTAAAGGTTACCTCTGCTGCTTTTGCATGAGGGCTGCATGTGTCCTCGGAGACAATCATAATCATTTTCATCCTTGCTGGTTAAAACACTCCTAGACAGGATTCAGAGGAATGTACGAACTACCTTCTTGCTTTATAAATACCCCAATATTTATTACGACAAAATCACACTGCTATATTTCCACATCGCCAGGACGGGACGGCACACTATATGCTATATACGTGATATGTGTGCTGTCCTACAATATTAAACAAAATACTTTTAAAATTTTTGTCATGCAATTCTGATCTTTTGTTGCATCTATTCTTCCGACCAGACGGCAATTAATAATTTATTCATGTATTTTTGTTTTCTGACTTCGTAACTGTTTTCATGGCGGTGTTTCTATTGTGTTTCAGCGGCACATTATTTGCATAACCAATCCACCAAGAAAGCATTTCAAGTCCCACTCCAAAGTACCTAAGTATCACAGAAGTACCCCAGCTGGTTTGGCATTTTTAGTACTGGAACTTTTGCTACTGGTACTCGACCAGAAGTCAGTGGAAAAGGGAAAGTACAAAAGTACCATGCCAGAAGTGTGGTAGTTGGTGCGATGGAAAAGCACCCTTTGACAGGCTCTAAAAAGGTTTGTGCCTTGAAGGTGAATTCTTAGTGCGTTTTATTTTTTTGTTGTGCATTGACATATTAATGGTAGTCTTGGTCATGGAATTTTCTTCATCTGGTCTTAAACATCATGCAGGTTGGCTTATTGAAGGTGTGGTTCTGTCACTTAAGGAGATTCCATTCACAGTTATTTTTTAAGATGACTAATGTTGGCTTAATTTTTGAACCTAGGCTGCCTTAATTGAAGGATGTCAGTTCATGTCCTCATCCCTAATCGTTTCATCAGTCTTGTCAGTGTCAGCATTGACAACCTTAAATTAGACACATGCTTGTTGTTGGGTAATGGTAAGTTGCATCATAATTTTAATGTATAAAAATGTTACACAACTTATGCTGGCTTCAAGGCATTTTTGGTCAGCAAGGACTGAAATTGTTTTTTTTTCTTTTCTTTTCTTTTTAGTGTCTGACTACACCAACATCATACCATATGCATTTTTTCTTACCTTCAGCTATTGAACTCCTGCCAGTGATCAACTGTGAATTTATAAGTAACAAAGATATAAAATGAGGTAATTCCAAGGTTTCAATAATTTATTGGAATTCTAAAAAACAATTTTTCTGTACTGGAAGATTTTCTTTACGTTGAAGATTCTGGCATATAGTTGCACAGATAGAACTTAATGAAGATATTTGTGTTGAAGTATCTTTCTTAATGGAACATCTTCTGAGACTGGTACATGCAGTTATTCTTAAAGAAGAGTTATTCTTAAACCACAACACTGCCTGGCTCTTTTTCAATGAGTTTTGGCTGTGTTAAATGTTCTGACTTCTACTGAAACATTCTCAGTCAAAGACGGCCTCAGATTCTGACCCTGTGGGAAGTTTTGGAGAAATTTTATATGGGGAAGTATCCATGGCTACACTGTGTTTATAAACTGACCTGAATTTTGTACAGTGATGGGCAGCATGCTCCAGTGTGCTGGCACTGACTTCAGTGTCTGTCGTCGTTCTGGACTGAGGAAGTTCCAGAATGTTGTGCTTCCTCTTGCATGAGCTGTCCATTGTTCCCGTTGCTATGCTTAAATGCCAGCTAAAAGGGAATTTTGCTCACAAGTGCTGTTTTATTAGCCCCAGTGTCAAATTGGGAGTAGTTTTTGATGGGGGATTCTACAGGGATTCTGTGTATCGTGTAACAGCAGTTTTGATGTGGACAGTACTATAGTACTGACCACAGAAACTCCTAAACGAGTAAGAGTTCTCTGCACAGTATAGGTAGGTAGAGGTAGCCTAGGGGTTATCTGTTGGTAATGATAAGAGGTCCTTGTGCAGGTCGCTCTAGTTCTTTCATGTTTTTTTGGGTAACCTACTGAACTGGGTGGAGTCTTTACGAGACGCTACCCAAGCCCTATCTCTCAGACCTGGACCAGTTCACTATTGGAAGTACTGCATATCATAAGCCAACACATTTGAGTCCTTACAGCCATGGAGAGGACGGGCTAGGGTGGGGGCCGTGGGGTAATTTGGAACCTGAACAGAGCCATTTATGGTGGTGAAAAATGTGTCCAATCTAAAATAAAAAAAGACATTTGGGTTCTTTGCAGGCCTGCAAGCACTTTAACTTTTCTCCAGCCTTATGTCAGAGGATAGCAATGTGCCTCGGTTCTGCGGCACGCGAATCTGCACCGCGCAGATTCTCGGAGGTACGCACAATTCCTCCTCGGTTTTGTGACCGGTGGTCACCATGGAAGACGGTGTGGGTCTTGGTGATCATAGGAGAGCAGAGCGTCTGTGCAGTTCTGCCGCAGGACCGGCGGACTTTTAGTCTTTGGATACGGTTTCGCCAAACGCTGGGATTTTAATACCGGGTGCTTCCCATTCCCTGGTGTTGGCCATTTTGTGCGATGACATTGAATTCCACAAAGCAAATACCTGAAGAACTGGTAGAAAGCTGGGCTGTTGGGAAGCTTAGAGACGAGCAGGATCTCTGAAATTGTCCCTGATCCTGGCAGGATGTGACCCGGGGACCTCAGGTGAGCCCCATGGAGCGGCCCAGTGACTTAAAACTCACCATCTGTTTAGATTCCTCCGTCTCGCTTATAGAGAGATACTGGATGGGGCACGCCTCAGACATGTCTGTCCAGAGGCCCCAGGCCTATGAAGGCAGCCTGATCAGACTCCCGAACTACAGAGCTCCAGCTCCATGTGGATGGAGATGCATCTGGCAGCTGAGGTCCATATTCATATACCGCTCTCACCTCTAGTGCTTTGAAGGTTATTTTATGTATATTATTATTTTTGCACCCTTTACGTTTGAGCCCTATCATGGGTTATGTGGAGAAGAGTTGTCTATTACGCCTCTTTTCTGACGTTTAGCTCTTTACCCCTGATAGTGCTTCATCTATGAGGTCACCGCATCATATGTTAGCCTCCTGTAAATTGTGGTTGGTGAGGAGGAGTGCAAATATGGTGTTGGCGATGTGTGTACATGTGTTCGTGTGTGTTTAGTCATGGTATGGTTGCGGCAGCCTTTTTCAGGGTCACCATGGCAACATTTTCAAAAACACAGCACTCCTGTTTTGGTTGGTGAGGAACAGTGTTCTCATCCATCCAAATAGAAACCCTTTTCCACATGTCATTTATCAGGGCGTGAATTACTTTTGGAAATGGGTGTGTTTTGCCTTTAGTTTTTTTTTTTTTTTTCTTTGTACTTTCTTTTTAAGCGTGGCTGCTTATTCCAGTTCAACGCAATGAGATTGTTTAATATAGACAGGTTATATGTGAGAATGAGTAACTGAGCTAATACAAGGCAGTAAATTAAAAGGGTGAAATTGTTTCTGGTGTTCAAACAGGGTGCTTGCTGAACATAGTTGTCCACAGTGGTTCTGAGATTCCGAGATCCTGCTCAATGACATTCTTGGGCACGCCTTGTTTAGGTGAGGCTATGTTTGTGCGAGCGCTGTGCCATCTTTTCCCCCCCACCTCCCCCACGCCAAGTCAGTGTTTGCTTTGCCCAAGCCTTTGAAAAGATAGTTGCAAGCCAGCTATGTGTCTTTGTATTTAGCGAGCGCGTGATGTCGTAAGCAGGTAGCTAAGCAACACTGAAAATGATGAAATCGATTTATGGATTCCACGTGTGCTGATGTGAAAGATTAGTGTCTCTACCCGGCAGTCGTGGTGTGTGGGTCGGCGTCTGGGTCTGTGTGTGTGCGTGCGTGCTCATGTACGCCCGCAGATGCTCGTGCGACGCAGCCCTTCTCGATTTGGTCGCCGAGGTTTCTCCCAGTCTCCCTTCTCACTACACCAGGCTCTGCTCCTGGCTGCAGGCTGCATGTAGTCATTGTCTGGGTTCTGAAAGGGATGGAAGTCGAATAAACCCCTGCCCTGGCTTCCTCTGGGGCCCAGACCTCAATCTCATAAACCAATGGTGAGACCATGCGGAGACATGCAGACAGCAGCACTTTTTAAAGTTGTTTTTTTTTTTTTTTTCTTAGAGCTGAAGGGATTCCTTCTCACAGACTGGATTCCAAAGCCCTTGCTGACTCTGTAGTCAATACCTGTGGTGCACCAGCTTGCCTACAGAGCCTCATTTCATACATAGACTGCTAGTGGGATGGATCGTGTCTTTCTTTACACGTGATATCATCTACTCAGGGTGGACCTCATCTCAGTCGTGTGATTTATGGTTATGGCAGTTTATGCAGAGTAGGTGATTTGGAATACCAGAAATTAACCAAGAAAAGCAGATCGAACCATCTCCAGGGTATATTTTACCCCCTGCAGTGAACAATATTCTTCCTAGGAAGTAATTCTTTTCCTTTTTTTTTTTTTTATTTAAAAAAATACCTTTTGTCTGAAGTTAACTGAGTAAGTCGTTATTTTTAAATTTAGATATATTCTTCCAAAGCGTGTTTGTTAGGTTGTTTACTAATTTAAAATCTGTTGGCCTGCTGGTAGAATAGGGTGGGTACCATAATGGCTGTGCGATATGATGATATATATCATTATTGGATGACGAAATAAAAACATCGTTTAGTGCAACATTTTTTCATCATTTTGGTGACAGTTTGCAAGGTTACTTGTATGGAAGGTTTTATTGGACTTTTATTATTTGTAACCCACACAAGACGATCTACGAATATGTACCAAGATTAAATATTTACTATCTACAAATATGTATTTTTAAATTTGTGTTGTGTAACATCATATCCACAAAAATACGAAGTGATTTATACACGTGAAACATGTTTTACACATCACGTCTTGTCTGTTTGTGGATCGCATTACTTGTGACTTGTGATGGATTTTTGTCCAGTTTGCACCACGACTGAGCTCCTAAAAAGTTTTGGTGGGAAAATACCGTTTTGAAATAGTTTTTCGTTCCCTTGCAATACTTTTGTGATCCCTCTGCTCTTGCCCACTAGACGAACTATTTGCTGCAATGTGATGGTGTTGATAAACCTAAATAATACAGACATGTCCTGTAAAGTGTGCTTTAAGTATTACACACACTTTCACCCACAGTGTGTGTGTGTGTGTGTGTGTGTGTATGTATATAATATATAATATTTATATATATTAACTGCATTGTACCATTCACTGCCTGTGACTTTAAGCGAAACAGCTTGGCTATTGAATGTGAAGTGCACACATACAAACATTGAAAGATATTACAGCTAGTAAACGACATGAAAAGCTAACCTTACCATCGTGTTGGAGTTGAGGTTTAAACTTAAACCTGCATTTTGAAATATTTCAGTATACGTTTGCATATCCCCACATTCATCATCAACATTCAGGGAGGTATCCCCGAAAAAGTGGCTTCGGGTTCAAACCCTAACTACAACATTGTGGTAAAGTTGTCTTTATATTTAGTTTTCTGACTAATATCTTTCAACAAAAGCAAGCAACACCTCTTGGTTTTCCAGATTTCTTTATGGGCAAATTTTAATATTTCAGCGTTCATCTGTGCACTTCACATTCAAGACCCCAGCTGTCTTGTACAGTCCCTGGTTGTGAATGGACATGGTGCAATTATCAATAAATATGTATAAAACACTCATAAGAAATGACACAGTGTGCATTGTCCCCTATAGTTTATGCTTAAAGCACACTTACCTGGACATGTCTGTATTGTTTTAGGTTAATATTTATTAGTCCAAATGGACACAGGACAGTTATTATTAGTAAAAGAAAAGTATATTGTGAGTGAACACAAAACTCTTTCAAAAAGTATTTTCCTATCTAGACCTAGGGGCTCTGTATGCTGCAGCTCTTTAGAAAAGAAATCAGAAATGCATCGCTGTCCAGAAACATGTATTTTTGTTTGTTTTGTGTAATATCATATCCACAAAAATACATTATAATTTGTACACCTGAAATATCTGTGCGCATTACGTTTGTGACATCTGCTGCTTTTTATCTGTGTCCCGTGGGGACTTTGTAGGGCTTTAAGGTTCAGTTTGGAAAGTGGTATCGCAGAATTCCTTCCTTGACGTCCAAATATGAAATGGCTTCCATTCCACATAGTCACTGCTCCATAACGCTGCTTTGAAATCTGCTCCGTTGATGAGAAATCTGCATGGTCAGGCGTTTGACAACTTCCTGGACCTAGATCGCTGTACCGTGCCTGTTCGTTTCACCTGGCTTTGCTTCCGCGTTACACAGCTATCTCTTCCGTAAAAACCTGATTCCATCTAGATGTTTACTGTCCGGTTTCTCCGTCACTGTCACCTCTTCCCGTGGCCGTTTAGTAGAATGAGCCCCTGAGAGTGTTTGGAAAGATAAAAGCTGAAATGCCGGTGCAGCCAAGTCGAGCACAAATGAAAGAAAAGGAAATGGTTTGTGACTTTAAGGAGCCAGCTATCCATTGTCAGCTGTTACGGCTTCCTGGTCTTCTGGTGGAGCCCTCTGTGCTGCTCAACCCTGTCTCTTAGCGCCATCGTGACGTCCTGGAGCTTCTAGCTTTAACTTCTGGTCATTGTAGCTGGAGCCTGTCTGGAAAGTGACCTCCACTTGTTGGCTTTTCAAGATCACAGGGACATAATGTTACTTGTTCAACAAATGATAAATGCTGTGATTTTTGTATGTTAGTCTTGGTTCCTGTGAGATCTTTCATCATAAAATGTTGAGTGTTAAGAATAGCTACTTTTGTTAGTCAAATCTGGGGTATGTAATTAGTATTCCTGTCTGCTAATCCAAAATGAACGGGCAGCTAGCTTGATAAACCTCAGTACTGTTTGATAATCTCTGGTTGTCTAGGCTATTATCGGCCAAAAAGCATAAATAAGAAAAAAGGTGTATAGTGTTTTGGAAAAGACCGCGATAATTTCTTGTCAAATAGCTATAATTATTGTCAGCTTATGAAATCAGTCAGTATTATTCTTTTTTTTTCTGTGAACAGTCTGATTATGATTAGTCTTAGTATACTCAGTGACAAAACAGTTAAGCACCCAGAAGTGATGCTCTGATTTTAGATGTAATTTGGTACTTGTGCAGACCAGTGATGGGAATGTAAATGATTTGATTTGCAAGGAGCTGGCATGTCTAGTCACCAGACACAGGGGATGCCTCGTAGACGCATTAGACAGCATTACCAGCACTTGATGGAGTTTGATAGGGTCGCATTGTGGGTTTGCATGAGGCTGGGTAGTCGTATTGTGGAATTGCCCAGCCTGTCAGGCGCCTGTCGGCCATGTCACAGTTGTCTGATGGGCACGTGAGGGCACACACACGCCGTGAAGGTTCTGGTCACCTAAGACGGATCTCACCAAGGGAGGATCGCCATATTGTGCACCAAGCATTATAGAACCCCATGACATCTGCGCCTGCCATCCGGACACAGGTATCGGACTCTTTACAACACCCTGTGTCATCCTGCACCGTGTTTTGATGACTGGCATCAGCCAGACTATGTGTAGGCCGCCGTTAGGAAATGACGGCTACTTTAGGGGTGGTGCTGTAACCGGGAGGCATGGACTGATGACGAGTGGCATCCTACCGTGTCCAGCAATTAATCTCCATTCTGCATAACCATGGATGACTGTCGTATGTGAGCATGTGGTGGCGCCGAGGGGAGAGGAACAATCCTACCAATGCTGTGGAGGGACATGTGACTTGTATTTATGTTCATTATGAATATAAGCTACACATGGAACTATCGCTATGCGCATGCAAAATGCTGAACCAGCAAAATTCTTGGGGCCAGTATGGTCACCTTTTGTTACGGGACGATGTGTTTAATTCTAACTGTACTATATATATATAAAGTAGCATCTTTATGCATGAGGAAAAATATTCAAAACACTGTTGTGTGCCTCTGTGTACAACATCTTCAAATTTTAATGCCAGTTAAAGTTTCTTCTCTTCCCAATTCAGTCTCAGCAGTGTCGTGTTTACAAAGTACAGTGTACAAAGTACGATAAAGGTCTTACTTAAATGCCTTCTGTACAGACTACAGACAATTAACAGGACAGTGCAACATCACAGTACAAAAAATACTAAGTAGGGCTTGGCCGTGTTAATATCCACCTCACGTCAGGCACATGCAGTTCTCATGATCAGGCTTTTGCATACCTTCATACTGTACTGACATTATGACGAGGCATAAGGTATTTTCATAAACAACATCAATACAGTTATGGTATTTAGAATCTTGGTGATAAAATCTGCTCAGCTTGGGCAGGTTTAAGTTCTGCTGAAACATTTATACTCGTATGGAAACATCTTGGGAAACAACTCTGCAAGCTTTGCAATTTTAATTACGGTTTCTTTTTAAGATGTTAAATTAGATACCACTTTACAATAAGGCTGCCCTTTGCCAATTATAAATGGTAGTAACTCATTAATAAGAAGAAAACTGTGATATAAGTTTTTGTAAATCATTACTAGACAATTATAAAGTCTTACTGCCTAATTAATAACCTGCTTATAAAACAATCATAATCCCTTTATAAGGGTAGCCTTATTGTAAAGTGTTACCAAAAATTAAAGTTACTGCTACTGTTGCATGAGATCTGCATGCTGTCTCTGAACCAATCATAATCATTTTCATGCTTGCTGTGGCTTGTGGCATGCTTGACTCCTGCACAGGTTTGTGAGTAAATAAATAAATTTTGATGTGTGTTTGTGCACGTGCGCATGTATGTATATGCATGGTTATATGTATGATTTTTTTCAAAAGTTATATCCACCCGGAAGCAGTACAATCTTCCAGACTGACACAAGCTATGCACAAAATTCTGAGCAGCAACACCACTTGCATAGCGACAGTGCGCGTGAGCGTATGCACTGAAAGCACTGAGTATAAGCTGGTCCTAAAACATCTGGCCTGGCATGCCACTGCCCCCTACCGTTTGGCCCACTTAAGCCAGACTGATGCCAGGCAGATGTTCTGTTGTACATTTTGGGGGAAGGTACTCCCTGCATTTCTAGTGTGGAGTCCATCATCTAAATCCTTTGTCTGCTTCTGTGTGTGATCTTCTAACTTGGTCTCTGTTGCTAAGTGACACCTCAGTGTTTGTAAATGATGCTGAGAGCTCTGTCCCCTTGGCTTGGCAAAGCCGTCAAAGCCACATCAGGTGTTTTGCAGTCCTCTAGGCCCCATTACCGCTTTTGCTCGCATGTGTGAATATTCCTCCGTTGGAACGGCTGGTGGCCTTATCAGGACACGCACAGCACCAGCAGTTTGTTCTAAAAGTGCAGCGGCAGTTGTGTTTACAGAGCTCACAGGAAGTTTTGGGTCGCTAGCTTAATTCAGTAACAATATTGCAGATTTATTGGTTTTTATAAAAACATTGTTCACATTAGAAACAACCAGTAGTTTTAAGTAAATCATTAATTTCGAGTACAGTAGTAGTAAATTATAGATCTAATAGAGCTAGTTTTTTAGTTAAACAGTTCGTTAACAAGCAGTCTCATTTGGTTCTTTTTAATTCGTAATACCTTTGCAATAACATAAAATCCCAAACATTCATGTACTGTTCCAGTGGGAATTTTATTTGGACTACTTTAAGATGTGCTGGACCTGAGGTACACTAACTAAGCAGAACTACACACACACACACATACACAAAACATCAGTATTATCCAGCAACAACATAGAAGTATCCACACCATATTGCGTCAGTAAAATATTCTGCTTTATGCTTGGGAGAGAAGTGTACATGGCTAATCACTGTAATACTTCACTAAATACCCTACATCTTCCTCCAAGAGGTGCTCCGTAGATGGAACTTACAAAATAAGCAGGCAGTGTAAAGGGGGAACGCTGCTCTAGTGCACTTCCTCCTTTTGAAGCGCTGAGCTTGAGCTCCCAGTGGTGGGCTGTCGATACCAAGGGCTGATTAGCCTGATTGAGGCTAAACTCTGACTGAAGCTGCCTCAGCTGGGAAGGTTGTTTGTGATGTTTTTCTCTGTGACGTGCTGGCAGGATGGCCTCTGACTAACCCGAGCGGTACCGTGGCCCCATCTGCGATGCACGCTATCTCACCTCAGCGCGACTTCCTGATGGATGGGGGAAGAGGATGTGGGAAATAGTAGAGTAGAATGCATAACAAACACTGTGTCCGTCAAAGAGACATTCGAGAGGCTGTCCGGAGACTTGAGATTTGGTCGTTTTAATTTCATTTGTTTGCTGATTGGTCACAGTTGATTTATGCCTTTCAGAAAGTCAGCGCCTCGTGCCATAGTTGGCGGTTGGTGTTCAGATGAGTCTTATGTTGGCCTTTGGTGTCATACCTGAGCGTCTGTCTGTGTCATCGCCCTGTAACTGGTTGACTCTGTACTGTGCCAGTATTGGGATGGTCCATGCAGAGAGCGCATATGGTCTCATGCCGCATGGTGCTGGGATGCCGATCTCTGCCTAATCGAGTGTTCTGAAGTATGGCGTGCCTCTCTTAATTAGCCCGGAATGCTTAATTATTCACATGGGGAGAGTGGCGGGGGACAAATTTATTAAAATTCCCATCACTTTAGCAGACCTGCCTCTGGGTCTTGGAAGTCTTTATGACCTGAGCATTCATTATGGTATTTAATTGTTTGTTTGTTTGTTTAATTATCAGTTATCTATTCCACACTGTGCGCTGAGGACATTTGATGCCAAAGGGCAATTTGAGGATGGCATGACATTCAGCATGTCAGCCTCACAAAAAATAAGGGCTCAGATGTGTATCATTCACATCGGGTTTAGCAGTGCTGAGGATTCTTGGTAGTCATACTGCCCCCTACTGGTTACTGTACTGCTCTGGCCCGCCTGCTGCTGTATGGGTTGTTTGTTTCGTAAATGTGCTTGTATAGACAGTTGTTGGATTGTTCAGATGTGTAGAATGTCTCCCTATCACTATATTCCCAGTACAGTAGTGTATTGTAATGACCGAACAAGGCCGTCCAGACAGCCTGCTTAGCAGAATGCTAAATGTTTAGTGTCAAATCATTAGCATTTTCACAAAGCTGTAAGACAAACCAGAAATATGTGTATCTGTAGTAGACAATGGAAGAGCACCTTGGCTCTGTGGGTGGCATAACACCCTCATACCTCCTTGGATGGGGTTTGAATCCCATCCAATGGTTTTACATATTGTCCGTTTATCTGCTAGGATCAGAGGTCAGATTTAACAGGTTAGGGTTAAGGGCCGGGCTGGAGAGGAAGGTACAGAAAATGGTCACCTTTTCGGTGTGAATGGAGATCACTCTCTCCGTGTTCTTCCCTGGGTTTGCAGTTTGGGTGTAATATATTCACGTTTCCAGTAAATCCATTGCCTTTGCTTGCTGCCCTGGAGGTCTGTTTGAGTTTGGGTTTTCAGAGAAGGAGAAACGGAACAGCTTGACCTTTTTACAGTTATGATTTACAGTGCAAAATAATTCTCTTGAACTTAAACCTCAAATACTTCTGTCTCTGTGGCTTGTGGAATAAGGAAATAAATGCAAACTATCATTTCCTAAGTTTATGCCACATGGATACATTTTTTTCCTATAGAGTTGCATTTTCCTTTCCTGGTTGATAGATCTTCCTCAACTGCGGCTTCCTGTAGTTTTGGGTCGGATCAGGCCGTGCAGTTGTGCGTTGGTTCAGTGTAGTGTGGGAGGGAGTGACTGTTTAAATGAATCGCGCTTTTCGATGTGCGGAATTGCAAGCAGGGTGGTTGAATGTCCCTTTCCTGTGTAACTAATATTTGTTACACGTTTTGTGTAGAGAAAGAACAAGATTATAGGGGTAGCAGAATTTGAACGATTAGGTGCTTTGTAAGGTGAAGACTTAGTATCCAAATACCCACCAGACACACATCACAATAGACAGTTACTACAAGAACATGCATAGCCTGCTAAATGCTACAGGAACTTCAATAGAAGTCGCACAGCTAATCAGCAGTCCATTGTCTTGGTTATGTTAGTATGTGCATGTGTGCATAGGTAGCATATGAGAGCTATTTCCAGTATGCCCAGTTTTATATAATTATTATGATTATTACTTTGACCAATGAGAATGCCTAAAACAGTCTCCTCCAAATAAGGCCAGTTGTTTGTCATGTCATTAAGGCACATCATTTATAAAAGTTTGAAATTGAAAGTCACTAGGTTTGCATTGCGAATGTATGACTTGGCAGACAAGCTCTAACAAGACTAATTAAATCCAAGTTGCTTAATGCCCTGCAGGTACAGAGCATTCCCTGTGTTGACTTCTGCCTACCTTCCAGTCTCTGGAAGATGAATGTGACTGATCAGTGCGTTTGGGTTCCTGGAAACGGTTTCCACGCTTGTGCGATAGAAAAGGTGATGCATGCAGCCTGCAGGCATTTGGAAACCAAGGAGACCACCACTGAAGAGGGAACTTCCTTTCTGAATTTGTTTGTTATTCATTTAAGAAGCTGTAAACACGCATAGCAGAGTGCTCTCATTGCAGATGGTAAAAGAGATTTCTATGAAGAGATGAATCTGAGGACCAGATTCTAACACAGCAGTGTGGAGATGGCACACATGGAAAATTTCACTGGGTGGGCCTTTACCTGATCTGTAGGAGGCCAGGTTACATGTACATGGGGAGCTTGAGGGTGCCTTGAGCACCTGGATTGGACCAGCTCTTTGGAATTGTCATGCATTAGGCTAAAACATTAATGTATTAAGTAGTATTTTTGTTTGCCTAGTAGAAGACAAATGCCTCTCTTGGAATAACTCGACATTTTCCTTTATGTGGCTTTTTCCTTTTTCCTTTCTAAGGTGATAAATTCAAGCTCTTTCTAACATGCTATTATGTGGAGGGATTTTTATTTTTGGCAGTCACGGTATAGGCAGAAAATGCAGGAGAGAAATTATGGAAATGGATGACCCAGTTTTAATGTGCAAGCACTCTGTATGATAGGCTGCGTGATGAGAAAATGGTTTCCATGGATATTTTGCATGTATTGAAATGGCCACTTGTGAACTCCGTTCACACTCAGTTCCAGGTTTGCCAGTCAGGTGGTGAGGGTTAATTATGCCCCGTTGGATGGCAGTGTGCATAAGAAACAACGTGCTGATTGTCTAAAAGATCGACGACTTGCAAGCCATAAGACAAAGACCAATAGTGAGTTGGCTTTGGAAACCCCATTGAGCATTGTTCTGGAATTTCATTGATCCTTCCTTTCTCTTTTTTTTTCCTGAAGGGGTAATATATAATTTATAATTTACCCCCCATCTCACAAGGCTGCTATCTCTTGGTCCCAATAAACATTTCTGATACTTCTTGGACAAATCCAGGCTCTACAAGATAAGCAGGCCTGTTTTTCTACCTGATCCCTACTGCTGCAGGTGTAAATCCAGCATTAATCCCATGTCTTTGCTTCTGCTGTTTGGTTTTTGAGAAACACCTCGCTTTGGTTCCTTATCCTTCTTGACAAATTCCGGTCAGAGTGAAATGAAGTCCTGTGAAGGACACGGCTGAGTTATGTCAGGCAGATGTTGGCGTCCTTCCTCCCAAAAACGAAGAATGCTCCTCGTGAACTATAGTTGGTGCCAAGGTGCAACCTGAGAATGCATAAAAGCCAGAGAGGTTTCAACCGGCAGATCCGGAGGTACGTCACCCTGGATGAATGTTTCTAGCTATCCTCAAGTGACGGAAACAGAAAGGAGATGGTGTGGTGTTTATGGGGAGGAAAGTGCTTCGATTCTTTCATCGCTAGATCAGCTCTCATGTCCCCTGAGATCTTGAAATGGATTTTTTGCCCTAATGTTGTTCTTGTTTTTATTGAAAAGCTAGTTCCCTTTGAACCTTGGATGACTCCTAAAATCATGTGTGTGAGAGAGAACCAAAACACAGCCTGGTCAGTATTGTTCACTTTTACTGAATCTCTCCTATTCATATTTTGTATTTCCCATTTTTCGGTGCACATTTTATCTGTAGAAGCTTGTATATCTTTTGTTGAAAAGCATGTGTGAGAGAAAAACAGATGCTACCTGTAACTTGTTGGGTCATGAAGGCGAGGGCTAATTGGTTCCAGCACTTGTCTGTGACAGTGTTCTAAATGGACCTTATGATGGTGGCAAGCTGAAGAAATCCCTCTGGTGATTGATTTATGCTGGTTACCAGTTGACGTCTGCTTTGATTACTGTCACATGAGGTTGGTCTGCCTGCTGCTGGCTGGTGTTCCTCGAAGGTCTGGGCACCGTATGGGAAGCCAGCTGCTGTTAGATCCTAAATCACGTTTTATGAAGCACCTAATGCAGCAGACAGTTTTACTATGCGGAATTGTCAGCTGAGGAGGCTACAAAGCAACCCCTTTGTTGGGTTTGGTCATTTCGTGTTTGTGTTGAGAATGTTAGTGGAATTTTTCACAACAAAGTCTTCAAAAAAACATTTTTTCACATGTGTGTTTGTGTGATGTGAAGCATTGACTTCCAGATGTCAGCTTTAAATTGGTTTTCACTTAATTGAGTTTTTTACGGTGGTACTTGGCCTTCAAAGTTTCTGCCATAATGTTCCTTAAACTGGTGTTAAAATGTTTTCTATGACTTATGCTGGGAGCAATGGGCAGTCCTGAATGGATCTCTCACAGCTCCTGTTTTTCACTTTAGTACATATAAAGATCAGTGGTTTGGCTGAATTTGTTGGGAAGGTTTACTAGCTCCTGCCTTTCTTGGAATCCTCCATAACTCAGTCTTCAGTCTACCGGAAGCCATTGGAGTTCACTGTCTGTCTTTGTCAGACGCAGCTTTAACTTGAGCCTTTGTACACGTTGTCATATTCGCATTTTGGCATCGCCGTTACTGGTTGACACCGTGAGCCATGCGTAGTCTGAGTGCCAGAGAAGATGCATTGGAGTTTGTCATCGAATCACCTTGTCCCAAGTTCAGAAAAGAAAGTATCTGCGTTTGTAATGTTGGTGTTTCCTCGAGGGGAGGTGCAGTTATTTAACGCTTTTATTTGGGGTTTCGTTTGCATGGAGAAGGTGAGTTTTGTTTGTTTTGTGGGTGGAGCTCCAAATTGTGATGCATCACAGTACTTTGATTTCTCTTTGCCTCTCTTTTTTTTTAGTTACTGTGTCTAATTAGCTACAATAACTCATTTTGAAGTCACCTGACTTACGGGCACCCGTACTTAAGAATGGAGTGCCATAAAGTCTATTTCATTAACGATTCGGGTTACATGCAATCCTGCATAATAATGTCCTCACACACTACTTTGTGACTCTTGTGAAAACATTGTGTGGCTTCTGCGGTTCGTCAGCTCAGGGTCGGGACCAAACTGTATGTAATACTTTTACTATATTTTTACTGTACAATTATTTTTATTATGTACCGTATAATAATTTTTCTGACTTGTGTGCAAGTTCGACTTAGACTGACTTTGGGAATGGATCTCATTTGCTGCCTGGGGGCTGCCTGTTTTCAGGTCCACTTTCTCAGCCACTCTTCAGATGATTTCTATGTTCCCTTCAGCAGGTGAACTCCACCAGCCTCCTAACCCCCACTGACACACTTCGTGCCTCTGTCACTCGACATCATATATTTTCTTACATTGTGCACGCATATTCCAACATTCAATCTGTTTCCTTTAATGTCCTTATAATTATTAGTATATTGCACAACTTGTACTGATCTGGCCTGTTTTATTCCTTTATTATTTAATTTTATCTATTTTTTTAACTTTGAAGTACAAAGAACATAAATTATCTGAGTGTAAGTACGAGTACTGCCAAAGCAAATTCCTAGTACATGCAGTTGTACCTGGACGATAAAAAGAACTTGATTCTGATTCTGATTACTGATTACTGATGTAGACTATTCCCCAGCACCCACATGAAAACACCTGGGATACCATTCTTTTGACATTTGGTATGCAGTCAAGTACAAGGAATCTCTGTATTTTTATACTTCTCTGATGTAGGTGGAAACTTGACATCAAGAGGCTTTATCGCCATGAAATGTTATCAAAACGTTAGCTCCCCAAATCTGATCAATTAAATATAGCATTCCTATGACAGATTTATGCCACTTTGCTGACAGGAGGAAGAACAGTAATCTTTGGATCTGTACATTCTTTATATAATGAACTTCCCAAAAGTAGGTTACCTGGCTAGATAATCCACTGGCATGTCGGCTAGTGTAGATTAAGCGATGAAAGAACTATTTAAAGTGAACACTTTCTGTGGTGACGTCTGAAGAGAGGCGATCACGCAGCTTCCTGGTTGGGTGGACTAAAGACCTTTATGTAGTTAAAGAGCAAGGAAATGCAAGACCACAGATAGAAGGTAGGCAGGGACAGCCTGGGAAATGAGTGAAAGAGGTGCGTCTGTCTTGCTGTGATGTTGGTTTAAACTCCACATAGGTTGGGGTGGCTGCACTCCTGTTATTCCCAGCCGTGGGCTATGCTCCCTCGCTCCTAACAGCCCCCGTCCTCCCCCACCCCTGCAGACATGTTCCGGCGTGTCGTGCGGCAGAGCAAGTTTCGTCACGTCTTCGGCCAGGCCGTGAAGAACGACCAGTGCTACGATGACATCCGCGTGTCACGTGTCACCTGGGACAGCTCCTTCTGCGCCGTCAACCCCAAGTTCGTGGCCATCATCGTGGAGGCCAGCGGGGGAGGGGCCTTCCTGGTGCTCCCCCTGAACAAGGTAAGTGTGGCAAGGAGCCAGTCATTCCCAAGGTCTTCTGCCATTGTGTCTCGCTGTGCTTGGGGCTGCTTACGATTGCTGTACCTCCATCCGGTGCCATTTAAACACGAGGCTCTATGTCGGCACCTAGAGCAGCACCATCAAGCCATAGTAGGGTGGGGGGGGCACTCAGTTTCCAGCTGCTTGTGTGGCTTTGGACGCTACCAGTCGGCTCGCCCTCAGACGTGCGCTCTGCCGGCCGCTCCCCATCTGCAGGGAATAACCCTCTTCGTCCGGATTTACTGCTGAGGTAGCTGCTCCAACTGGGAATCGAGAACCATCACGGCAGATTCCATCTTCGTGGTTTGCAGAAAATTGTTTCAGTCGTGTGTGTGTCTGTGTGTGTGTGTGTGTGTGTGTGTTTTGCTGTCTTTGTGGGGAAAACTTTTTTGAGATAACCTCTATGAGAAATAAGCTTGCAAGCCTGTCTTTATTTTATAGTATATAAAGGTTCTTGTAACCCAGAGATGACCTGTTGGAAATTGTGTCATCTGATGGCATGCTAGGATTGAACACCCATGATTCTTTGGGTTATGATGTGCGATGGACAAATGTCACCTCTGAGGACGGTTTTTTCAGCTTCAGCTGAACGTTTCCATGTCCATGGCCCCTTGAATAAGACCCTTAACCCTCCGCTCCCTGGGTGCTACAAAACTGGCTGATCCTGAGCTCCAAGCTCCTAGCCTGCTCTCACCTGCATAGGTCTGTCTCTCTCAGGGAGAGCAAGATGGGGTTGGTCGAAAGAGAATTTCCCCACAGGGATTAATAAAGTATTGCTATTCTATTCAATTTGATTTGAGTTTTCGATTTGTCTCCAAAGACATAAACTAGTGATGGGTAAATTTGTTGTGGTTACACTGAATTGGTTTGTAGTGGGGGAAAAACTGGTATTTCAGATATTTGTTGTGTAATTAAGGCTTTTCTTGCCTTGGTTGGACTCTTCTCCCAATGGAACAGTCTGGACTTCTAAGATGAACTCTAGGTATAAAGCTGGAGTTAAACCAGGGATCTGCACAGGAAGCCCGTAACTGGTGACTGGACCACAGACTCCATGGAACCATTGTTTTATTTATCCCAGAATCAGACTCAGAATCAGAATAAGCTTTATTGCCAGGTATGTTAACACATACGAGGAATTTGTTTTAGTGACAGAACTCTACAGTGCAACAGAATGACAGTGACAAGACACAGGTAATAAAAAGAGTTATATACAGATATACAGATATTCAAAATAGCATGCAAAATAGCAAAAAAAAAAAAGACATTCCAGTATGACCAGGTATGATGAGCAGTATCGAATTGCCTTGCCACCAAGCCAACATGCCCCCACAAGGAGAGCATGCTAGTCTATCGATCCAAGGAACAGTGATCCACTGATCCAAGGAACAGTGATGCATCTTGGGAATTATCGCAGTGGGGGTGACATGACGTTGAGTGTGTATCTGGGATGATGTGTGTAATTTGTTACTGATGAGGTAAGGCGATGAACCCCACCCCAGCCAAAGTCAGCAGAAGATCATTAAATGCAGAATGTGTAATGGATTGCAGGAGGTCTTCTGAAGCTGAGCTCTGGATACAGTTTTCCATTGTTTTTCTAAAATACGTATTTAGTGGAATGTTTTTCTGCCTGAAACAGTATCATTATGTGTGGTTGAAAGTATGATCTTTTGTTTTTCTTGTGCATGCAGTAAAAAAAAAATAAAATACTGCACTCTGCTGCCTTTGACTGTCAATGGCCTCTCATAGTGTTTGGCGCCATGCTGGTTGGATTTTCCCGACTGTCCAGATACCCATCTACCCATTGCTTCACACTCCACTTATCCTGGTGCATCTTTGTGTACGAGGACCGGTCCCTCTGGGTCTCTGTAAACCACCCTGCCATACCCACAAATGGGATACACAGTCTGACACACTTCACCATTACATTGTAAGAAAAAGAATTTTGGGACCCATTTATTTGTAAACAGACTTTTTTTTTGTGATTGTTTCGTTCCCCATGTGATGGTGGCGGCAAAAGAGCATTTCTCCGGTAATTGGAGATAACCATCTCCCTCTTTGGCTGGAGTGAAATAAATTTAATTCTGCAATGCATACCGCATAAGTGGGTAAGCAAGGTATTTGCCATAGGGGGTTTTAGTGTGATTTTGTGTTTGTTCCAGACGTGTGTCCCCCCCCCCGCCCCCGTCCGAGGTTTTGAGTGCAGTGGTGTGGCAGTGGCGATGACAGGCGTGACCCCCCCACAGTGTAATTTAAGATGCCTATCGGAGGCCATCTCATCTGAGCCACGTTTGACATTCTAATGTGACCCTGAGCCTGTCATCACTTGGCTCACGCCACTGGGCGCTAAACCAGCACGTCGCCCTTGTGCCAAGATTCATATCGGCTTGTTTTCACAAAAAATAAATCTGCCATTATGTTGTCCGGCGGCACGGGAACGTGAAAGATGTATCTAATTCATTTTTTCCCGTTCCCCATCTCCCCCAGCCAGACATACTCAAGGACAATCTGAAAATGGCTTTTTCAAGAGAGCATGTTTCCATCTTCAGGCTCTGATTTGTTGTGAAACATGTCTAACTTTCCATTGACTGGACTGTCTGATGATGATTTGAACAAACATCTAGGTTTTTTTCTGCCCCTGAAGCTTCATAGCAGAATAGACCAGAAGTCATAGTATAGACTTGTCTAAATTCGCCAGGCATGCGAGTGTCCCGCCCCCCCTCTCCGCAGAAGTCTGCAGCTATGCATGCTTGTGCTTTCAATATGGGGGCCTAACTCTCAGTTTTTACTAAAAAGAATGTCAGGACCTGTAGTCGACAAACTCTGCTGAGTGAGGGAATCCGGACTGGCCCTCCCGCACCCCCTGGCCGCCTTGGGGAAGGCCGGCACCCCCTGCCCACTCTGCCGCTCGCGTGCTCAGTCAGGAGTTTCCGAGCCAATGCAGCTTCTACCTTGCCACGGTCTGGGCCGCTCAGCGTAAGCATTTGGACAGTTGCTCCTTGTTCCTAATTAAGGAGGCTCTGTCTATAAATCAGCCTATTGTGTCAAAGTGATTCGGCCAAAGTTTTTTAGGTCAGGCTTGATTCTGGCTCTGTGAGACTTGCGGCTGCCCATGATAAGTCTGCTCTGACCATAATTCAGCCATTCTGAAATGGCCTCTACCTCTAAATATCACCCCTCCAGCACGCACAAAAAGACGCTCTCACTCTCATTGTTGTGCTTCTTGTGTCCGGGGGCTTATTTTGGGCCATGGTTTGGCCTTTTTTAACTTTCCCTTCGCGTCCTGCGTCATCTGGGTAGACTTGGGTCTTGGCAGCTCTTTCCCAGCGCGTTCCTGCACGGGGAAATGGAGCATCAGGAGACAGAATTATCAGGGAAGTGGGCGGGGTTTTCCCTGCATTCGGCGCTCTGATTCGTTCACTCCTGGAATGGTGGAAATCGTGTGGACGCCCCTTCCCTCCCGGCGTTTAGGGATGAGGATAAAGGAAGATTAAACACTGTGAGCAGATTTCAAAATTGCTTGTTACACACCTGCTTGCCTTATGTTTCGTTTGCCGACAGAAGACGGTCTGCCCGTCTGCTCGCTTGCTGTTGCTGCATCTTCTTCCCCTTCCTCTGCTCCATTGTTCCCACCAGGCGACTTTGAAGATGCCGCCTTACATGAGACAGTTTGTGCCCTGCCGGCCCCCTCCCAGCGTGTGTTGGTCTGTGTCCGACCCCCCGACTCTGTCAGATTGGTTCATAAGGCCACTCTCCCCCCCCCCCCCCCTTTTATATCTGTTCTGTGTGCGGTGTTCTCCGTTCCATATGCTGCATTGTCTCCCCACTCTGTATTCCAGGAGTCTGCTGCCGTCGCCGCTGCTCCCTCAGTACTGCTGACAGCAGATTTTACCTTATATGGGCACGCGGAGCTCGCCGCCTGTCAGCCTTCCAGGGCCGCTTCCTCTCTGCCTCGCCATTGGCTGCGAGTGGGCCTGCTGCCTGGTGGATTCTGGGACAGCGGGGAAGTGGGATAAGGAGGAGGGCAGCACCAGCTGATTTGCTGGTACAGTAGCCTGTTGAAGCCTGTGCCACAAATATCACGGCTTTCAGTGGTTTTCACTGCTGTCAGCGAATCGCACTTAGTTCCTATGTTTTGTCTGTAGAAGAACTGAAGCTGCCCCCCCCCCTTTTTTTTTTGTTTACTGATAGTGCTCATGGACAAAAGAGGTTTACAGATAAATGTCCATGTGAGATATTCAGCTTGTTGGTTGAACCTATGCAAGCAATAAGTGGGTTTTTGTGTGAAAGGCCTCCAAAACGTAATATGGAACAAAGGATTCTGTTGCCAGTGCCTGCGGGACGGCCCCCTGGGGAGGTGTTTCGGGCATGTCCCTCTGGGAGGAGGCCCCCCGGGGCAGACCCAGCACACACTGCAGAGATTATACTTCTCTGCTGGCCTGGGGACGCCTTGGTATTCCCCCGGGGGAGCTGGAGGAGGTGGCTGGAGAGAGGGAGGTGTGGGCATCCCAGCTTAGACTGCTGCTCCCGCAACCTGACCCTGGATAAGCGACAGAAAATGGCTGGATGGATGGGTTCTGTTGACATGGGAAAAAGGGCGTCATTACTAACAAGCATAATCTTAAAGAACATTGTCTATTGGAGACCAAATGCTGCAGAGCATTTTAGCTGATCGCTGAGAGTAATAGGTCTTTTTGACCTTCCCTTTTCCGCCCCTTGATCCTGCTGGTTACCCGCCGGTTAAACTCCCCAGTTCGTCTCTCGTACGAAGGCCCATTCTTTCTTGTGAGATGGTGCTTTGGATTAAAGACGGGACCGGAAACGTTGCCCCTCCTCCCGTATAGGAATAATAATGCCTGAGGGCTGTGCCAGTGTGAGGTGGCCTGCTCGAGGTTTGTAAACACTGCTTCAGTCGCACGACAGTGCTGTGGTTTAATACTGCAGCATTGACCTTGATTTGGAGGCCTTGACTGTCTTCAGAGGAACGCCTTCCTTCCTGGTTAATCCCCTTTTTGTTTTCAAAAGTCTCTGTGGTCTTCAAAATGCCTTGCGGCTATGGTGTCTGTGTTGCACGGATGGAAGCGATCGGTCGAACGCTTTGATGCCCAATGCCACGCCCCCTAAACAACTCTAAAAAATAATTCCAAAATATTGGAAAGGCACGATCCTAGTCTTGGTGGTGTTCTTGGTCTAAATTCTTTGGTCCATGAATTCTCTTCCAGTAATCCTTGAGAAATTTCTTGTTTACCATTGGTACCAGGCTGTTCTGTGGTACTGAGAAGACGGCACGGATAAAATTTCAGTTCAGTCTCTCGTTACCATCTCGGAGATGTGGCTTGATAGCTAAGTCACCTGAATGATTAGCTTTAGCATTCAAATGCACTGTTCTCCGAGGTCAATTTGCAGTCCTGCTTCGTCTGGACCTGATGCTCTCAGCCTAAAGACTCAAATGCACTGTTTTTCTATATATTGGGCTGTATGCAAACAGGGACTGTGAAGTTCTATGATCGGGCCAGAAGCCAATCTTTTGAAGATGAGAAGCAAACAATGCCTAGGTATAGCGTCCCCTAAAATGCCTTTTGCATTAAAGATTTTACAAAACTCACCCATTTCATTTAACGAGATGTTTTTGCATGTTCTGGTTGCTGTCAGTGTTGGTTTGAATGCAGTATAGTACTTAACATTTTTCCACTCAAACATCCGGATAGCAGATTGACCTCTAATATAGTTGCTATATTTCCATTGTTCTTTTCTTTGCCGCGCCGATTGTGCAATGACGCTGTGCAGCTGTCCTATTTCATGACACCCATTCGTCTTCATTTCTGATCCTGGGATGAAAATCGTTTGCGTTTCTTCACGCGGCTGTTCTCTGTGGCCGGGCCGCTCCCCCGTCAATCAGGGCTATCTCCTTGAGTACGCGATGAGGGAATGGTTCGCCGGTGACTCACCGCTTGTCTTGCAGAGGTGCCAGGTTCTGTTTATGGCTGGCTGATGAGAAGCATTGTTAGTTTGCAGTGCCGTTCTGTGGTGCAATGTATACGGTTGTTGTGAAAAGTCATTACACAACCTTCTGAGAGAGGTGTCTTGCAGCAAAACAATTCCGCCAAGGCTGCTGCATCTCTCCTTTTTTCATTCCTGTCCCGAGTCTCTAGTCCCCAAATCGCCATGCCTGTACAGATACTTCTGGGGATTAACCTCCTTCTATTTGGCCTTTTCATCATCAAGCTTAGACTGCCTTTAAATGGGAATCTGAGACCATGGATGGATGATTGCAAGCTGGTTTTCATTCCGGCCCAGTCCCCTGGTCTAGCTGGTCCCAATTAGTAATCAAATGTGCTATTTATATGCCTTACGTCAAAACAAAACCTGAAATCCTGAAATATCGTGTTTGTTGCTTTCAAGGCACAAGGAGCCATGACCATTTATTGGAATCTCACTGATTCGACTGCCTGTTTGCAATGAGCCATGATTTTCCAAATCCCTGTGCCAGGTCTTCCGCCTTATCCAAGTAGACCTGCAGGTGTGGTCTCGAGGAATGAGTCGCCTTAATAAACTGCAGCTGATCATTGAATTATCGGTAATAGTAGGTAATGGCTCTTTCAAAACTGGATGCGTCAGGGGTGACACATGAGGACGTGGACTGGGTGCGTCTGACTCGCTGCTCTTATTCTCTGAAATGATATGCAATTAACATGCAGCCCCCCCCAGCCGCATACCAGCAAGGTATGTCTGGTAATTTTGCTCGTGACTCTGCTCAGGTCATAAATGCTAGTTGGGGGGTGTACTTTGGTCCTGATCATTCCCAGAATGCACTTGTTGTACCCAGGGATTCAACAGCCGAACACAGCTGGAGATGCAGGGATTACTAATCCAGCTGCTGTACGGTTAGTGTGGTGTAACAAAAGTAGTATTATTGTCACTGTTTAATTATTTAAACTAGTTAAAATCAGAGTGCTCCACATATCCAGGGCTTTTTGTGCACCCCTTCCCTGGTCAGATTGGGCTTTCCCTACCCACACTAGGTCCGAGTGAATAATCTACAGAAGTCCCCTCCAGGGGAACTTGAGCTTCCTCTTTTAGATTTCCCCTGTATGCAGTACACCTGGCAGGACCTGACACACGCGCACACGCGCACACACACACACGAGTTGTTCTTCCTATCTAAATGGGGACGGTCCATTAATTTCTAGGGGAAAAACCCTAATCCCAATCACGACACCCTTAACCTTTACCCATCCCTAACCTTAACCATAAGTAACCAACCCAAATACAAGACTTCTGACATTTTTACTTTTTTGATTGCATTCACAGATGAATGCAATGCAGATAAATGCAATCTGTGAATGCTGAACAAAATGGGAACCTCAAAAGATGTCCCCAAAAGCAGGGAAATTTTAGGTTTTACTACACTTTGAGGACAATTTGGTCCTTAAATGTGATCTATGCAAACACACACACACACACACACACACACAAACGTCTGGTAAAATGGGGAAAATGCTAACGCTAACTATGACAACCTTAACCCCTACCCAGCCCTAACCATAAGTAACGAAGCAAAATACATGGTTTTATATATATATAGTGTTTGCATTTTTAGTCTTTTCGTTGCAGTCACAGATTTTTATTAAATTGAGTTTTCCTTTATGGTGACCAGGAAACTGATCCTCATAAGGGGAAAAAACTGGTATTCATCACGTTGTGGGGACATTGTGTCCCCATAAGGTAAGGTACACGCACACATGTGCACGCCTGCTCCTTCCAGTCCTCTACCTCCCTCGGGTGTGTGCTTCAGCCCTGCCTCTGTATTATGGGGTATGCTGTTGGAAATGGGCCAAACCCTCTCCTTTATCCACCCTGGTCTTGCAGAGTAAGTGAGGCCACCTGCTTAGGAGAAAAACCTGTCCCTCTGCTTTACTGTGTGTGTGTGGGGGGGGGGCCTGCCCGAGGCCTGCCCGTCTGCATGCCTGCCTGCATGTGTATGTACGTGCTGTGAGGGACAGGCATCACAGTAACCTGTCACACGGAAAGCGGCTCGATCTGCTGGCTTCTGGGAAGTTTAAAGGTGCAAATGAATGAAACTGGGAGATTTGACTCTCTTCCGTATCTGAGGAAGTTCCTATGAAACTGTTCACTATTCAGGTGTGCATGCGTGCAAAGGATGTCAGGTTAAATGCCACTGTGATCGACCACGCAGGTCCTATTGGGGTCAGACCGTGAGTCACATGGTGTTTACAGCCCCCCAGCTGCTGAGTTGCACAAGACTGGGTGAAAACCTAAATGAATTTTTGTGGTAGCCCTGGAATGTGCCTGGCATTGTGTTTCCTGGGAAATCTCCAACTCAGGTTGCCGAGGCAGCGGCATGAGTGTTTACAGGAGCCGTGCGGCTCACTGCGAAGCTCACTGGGCCCCAGTGTGTGTTACAGGTCACTGCGAAGCTCACTGGGCCCCAGTGTGTGCGTGTTACAGGTCACTGCGAAGCTCACTGGGCCCCAGTGTGTGTGTGTGTGTGTTACAGGTCACTGCGAAGCTCACTGGGCCCCAGTGTGTGTGTGTTACAGGTCACTGCGAAGCTCACTGGGCCCCAGTGTGTGTGTGTTACAGGTCACTGTGAAGCTCACTGGGCCCCAGTGTGTGCGTGTTACAGGTCATTGCGAAGCTCACTGGGCCCCAGTGTGTGTGTGTGTGTGTGTTACAGGTCACTGAGAAGCTCACTGGGCCCCAGTGTGTGTGTGTGTGTGTGTGTGTGTGTGTTACAGGTCACTGAGAAGCTCACTGGGCCCCAGTGTGTGTGTTACAGGTCACTGCGAAGCTCACTGGGCCCCAGTGTGTGTGTTACAGGTCACTGGCCACGCTACGTTTCACCACACCTTTTGCCTCCTGCCAGTCAGACTTGACAGGTTGTACCACAGTGTTTTCCATGGCATCAGTAATAAATTAACTTTGCTGCCTCCGGAATTATCGGCCATCCATATGTTGTCTGTAAAATCTGAGAAGTTTATGCTGAGCGTAAATGGGTGTAATGTTTGTTTGCTCATTAAAAACATTATTTTGTGCCACCCTGCCAAAAGCGAGGTTTTATTCAGGCTGCTTGGCTCTGCTGGCACTTTTTTTTGTGGGGCGGGGGGCTCGCTGTTTGGCGCCACGTTGATGTCGATGAGGCAGTTAATTCCAGAGCTGGGGGGAGTACCTGACTTTCATCACACGTGACAGATCGGCGGTCATGAACCCCTCCCCCCTTCCCCTCCGCAGGATGGTGTCATTTTAGAGTCTGCTGATTGGTCGGGGATGCCTGCCTTAACATGAAATGAGGGCTGGTCTTTTTGTTGTGTAAGGAATTATATAAGGGCCCTGCTAAGGGGGTTGAACTTTCTGTGTGATGGGGAAAGGGCTTTTTAGGGTGAGGATGAAGGAAACCTATGCATCTGCTTAAATATGAAAAAGAAAAATGGAAAAATAAAAATAATAAAGTTTTGATTCTGCCTGGATGGTCTTATGTAGTTGATTCTGTGTGACATCACGTGAGTTAAGAAGGGAGGGGGAGATGTGCAGCCACAATGGCGCCCAGTCAGCAGTGGAGGGGGAGATGTGCAGCCACGATGGCGCCCAGTCAGCAGCGGAGAGGGAGATGTGCAGCCACGATGGCGCCCCGTCAGC
>JAODLC010000044.1:37241914-37280833 GCA_026781145.1 Hippopotamyrus pictus | reverse complement strand
GTGCAGCCACGATGGCGCCCAGTCAGCAGTGGAGGGGGAGATGTGCAGCCACGATGGCGTCCAGTCAGCAGCGGAGGGGGAGATGTGCAGCCACGATGGCGCCCAGTCAGCAGCGGAGGGGGAGATGTGCAGCCACGATGGAGCCCAGTCAGCAGCGGAGGGGTAGATGTGCAGCCACGATGGCGGCCCGTCAGCAGCGGAGGGGGAGATGTGCAGCCACGATGGCGCCCCGTCAGCAGCGGAGGGGGAGATGTGCAGCCACGATGGCGCCCAGTCAGCAGTCTGCAGCCAGGTCTGTCAGACGAACCAGGCTTCTCAGGATGGAGGGGCGTAACGCCCAGCCGGCCAGCGTATGTTCGATCTGGCTGGTCTTTGTGAGCTGCATGCTCTGGAGCTGCGCTAGCGTTTGCCCGGGCTGAATCGCACCCTCACCCCCCCCCCCCATTTCCATGTCTGCTCTTGGTATAGCCCATTACCACTTCCTGCAGCAGTAAAGCTATGGAAGGTTCTGCCCATGTGGTGCCCCCGTGGTTCAGTGCCGTAAATGGATTTCTAGATAGTTTTTCTTTTTTTTTTCTCTGGATTGTGCAGGGGTCACAGTCTCCCTTTTCATAATGCACTCTCTTGTTTTGTAATTTCTCTGAGAAAGGATTATGTTTTTAATTGCCTGGCAGACACATTTTGTCCAAAACAAAGTTACTGTCACATATTTATTCAGCTGCAGCAGTAATTCAGCCACTTCATGGGACTCCCATGGAAACACATACTTTCTTTAACCACTATGCCACCTGCTGGAGTAGGTGTTAACTGGCAAATGCCTTTGGGGGGCTGGAGAGCTAGATAAGGAAAATAGTGTAGCTTTTAGTGTCTTCCAGACTAGCTTATAGGTCTGTTTTTTGCAAAGCTGAGCTGTAATTTATTCAGGCAGTCTGCCTGTGCTCTGTGTGGCTCAGTGGGCTACGTCTCTGTCTGTGGTCAGAAGGTCGCTGGTTTGACTCCCAGCCTCGACAGGATAGTCACATGTACCTGGGCCCTTCAGCAAGGTCCTTAACCCCCGACTGGCTGAACCTGCCCTGTGACTCCCAAGCTTCCCCTCACCTGTTAATATATCTGTGTGTCCCATGAGGGTAATATGGGGGGGCGAAAAGAGAATTTCCCTACAGGGATTAATAAAATATAACTATTATGCTCAGTTCTATTAAATGCACTTCCCAAAAACTCCTAAATGCTTCTGTTAAATTGTACATCCTGCGTGGAATTCACCTCGCCAGGTGTGTGCAGGGACACAATCACGCTGCTGATCAATCTGGGCTTGCTGTCTAGCTCACCCTTGTTCTGCTTCAACAGTCTGGCCGGATCGACAAGTCCTACCCCACGGTGTGCGGACACACAGGCCCTGTGCTGGACATCGACTGGTGTCCCCATAACGACCAGGTCATCGCCAGGGGGTCCGAGGACTGCACAGCCATGGTAAGCACCCCCCCCCCCCCCCCCAAGTAAAACCACCCCGTAGAAAGCTCCGGAACTTTCATGGTGCTCTGATACGAGATTCCCCCATGTCACACATTTACTTGCTTCTCTCTTATTCAGAAATAATGGTCACACAGGCAGGTTTTGGGTTCTGTGCCATATTCTGTAGCTGAGGAATGTGTGAGGTAATTGAATTATAATATCCCTGTTAACCTTTGACCTGTTTGGAATAGTCTTCATGTGAATTCCCTGATGTCCTGTTCTATGTCCACTGCCTGAGTCACCACAATACCAAAACGAAGGGTTAATCAATGAAAGTGTGGATTAATTGCTGGGTGACTCCTCTCGTTAGTCACCTCGGGGGGCAGTGCGAGGTGTTATCTAGCTGTAGCACACCCGTGGCGGGCTCCAGGCAGAGCAGACGGGGTGAGTAATTGTTTTCTCAGCCATAAGCTCCTTGGGCTCTCAGACTGCTGCCTTTTGGTTGCACAGAGCGCATGTGCTCTGTGTGTCATTTCTCTGCATTGTGCTTGACTTGAATGAGTACTTTTCTTTTTTTTGGGGGGGGGGGGGGGGGTTTACTCTCTGTAGTCTGTGCTTCTCATGACCTTTAATCCCAGATGTCAGCTGGCTTTGCTGAGGCAGGTGTTGTACACAAAAACAGATTGATTGTGTGGAAACATTTCTGATGCTCTCTTACTCCGTACGTTTTTTTTTTTTTTTCCCCCTCTTGGTCTGATGATAATCTGGGTAACAGGCAATTTCCACACAAACACCACATAAACACAAAACCCAGCTGTCAGCTCCCTATTATGCTTTGTTAATTTCTCAGTTGCCTGTATTAGATTAGTACACGGGATGCACAATACTGCATTTTTTAGTTGATTGGTAAAAGTGCAAGATCATGGCGTGTGGGAATGGTTGAGATCTTGGCTGCCATCTTCTGGTCAAGTCTGTGAAGTGCAGTATTTAAAAAAAAGGTAGGTATCCACAGTTTAAATATTGGAGCAGAATAGCTACATGATGCTATTAAAATCAGTTTGAAATTAGGGGGAAATATTTGATAGTAATATCACTTGGCACAGTTGATTTTTATACTGTGGCCTAAGATATAATCCCTGTGCTTTTACCTTCAGGTGTGGCAGATTCCGGAAAACGGGTTGACCAGCTCACTGTCCGAGCCCGTGGTGGTCCTGGAGGGTCACTCCAAAAGGGTGGGCATAGTCACATGGCACCCCACCGCACGAAATGTCCTCCTCAGCGCAGGTTGGTGCTGCCCTCTCACAATTTAGTAACCGCTTCACGCTTGTCGCTGTCATCATGGAAACTGAGTTAGGCTCTGATGGGCTTGGCAGCGGGGAGTAATAAAATGCAGAAATGGAATTCATTTCGTGTCGGGCTCTCTGGTGGTACGGGCCCAGTTAACGTTAATTACATCCCTGAAATTAGAGCAGTTTAGTTTTGGTGCAATCAGAAATATGCGGCTTCCACAATGGAAACAGAAAGGATGCCACGGAAACTAAGACTAAAACTAAAATAGAAGCTATTTATATAAATGATGTTATTAGTTTTATTGACGATTCATCTATTCCTCTTTATGCTGATGATACGGTCCGTTATGCCTCAGTCCTGTTACGCTATATATAGCACTTAAAGATGTTTTTTTTTATGGCCCAGCAGACTGTCTCTACTCTTCACCTCACATTAAATGCAATGAAGACTAAGATCATGTGGTTTTGTAGAAAAGGTGTTGTCCCCCCCCCCCCCAAAGCCCATAAATTTACTGCTGTTGATGGGATTTTTCTAAACTGTGTCACAGAGTACAAATACCTGCGTATCTGGCTAGATAGCTCTCTGTCTTTTTCACATCATATCAGCTGTTTACAGTCCAAAGTAAACAGTATTGACAGACCCATGTCATTAAAAGTCCCCAATGCAAACACCAAGTTTGGTTTGTCATCATTCCACACTGGAACGATTTGCAAAAAACATTAAAATTAGACATATTTTTGCCATTGCTAGCTTTTAAAAATCTTATTAAAGACACTCTCATAGATATCTGTAGTCGTTTCAGATCTGAATAATTAGTGATGAAAACATTGTCTGTTTATATTGTATTTTGTATTTGTATTATTGTTATTATTTGTTATGTATCTTTTGTCCTCAAATGGTTCTTCTGGCTTTTGCCAGGCCGTCAATGTGAATAAGAAATTGCTCTTAGTGACTTGCCTGGAGAAAAAACTAAAAACTAAGCTTCATCGACAGTGGTATTTTAAAACGCTGCTTGAAGTTTATCTTCATCATTTCTGGTTGTATTTTATTCCCCCCCACACACACGCAAAGATTTGACCCCCACCATCCCCCTTTGAGTATTTTCATCCTTGATGATTACCGAAACTGTACTGGAGAAATGGGACTGATTGGATATTCCAGGGTTAAGCTGTTTAGAAAGCAGATAAGATGCTGAAAGTCAAGAATAAGCTCCTTTTAATCCTAAGTATTAATGTCTCCCCCTTGTGGCCTCCATAGGTTGTGACAACGTCATCATGATCTGGAACGTGGGTACAGGCGAGGCTCTGATCACCCTGGAGGACATGCACCCCGACGTCATCTTCAGCGCCTGCTGGAACCGCAATGGCAGCCTGATATGCACGGCCTGCAAGGACAAGAAGGTGCGGGTCATCAACCCACGCAAGGAGGAGATCGTCGCGGTGAGTCTCCTGGGCTGTTCTGCCAGCAGATGGTGCCTGGTTGCTTATTCAGTATTGTAGGAGGTAAACGTGTGTTATTTTGTGGCAGTTTCATCCTACCTATCCTGTCCCCTCTTTGCTGCCCCCCGTTGATGCCACCTCTTGCTGCAGGAGAAGGACAAGGCCCACGAAGGAGCAAGACCCATGAGAGCCATCTTCCTGGCAGATGGCAACATCTTCACTACAGGCTTCAGCCGCATGAGCGAGCGCCAACTGGGTCTCTGGAACCCGGTGGGTCTCCCGGGGAACTCAAAGCTCTATGATCATAGTGCCTCCCCATTCATTCACACACATTTATACTTAAAATATATTTCCAGTCCCAAGTTCTCACCCTGATATACTCCATCCTTCCATCTGTCTGTTTTTCATCGCTACTAATCCAGTTTGGAGTTCTGATGGTGAATAGGTGTTGGCAATACTAATGTATTGACTTTCCACAGCAAAACATGGATGAACCCATCAGCGTCCATGAGATGGACACAAGCAACGGTGTCCTGCTCCCTTTTTACGATCCTGACACCAATTTGGTCTACCTGTGTGGGAAGGTCAGTTTACCACGCCCCTTAGTTACGGTCCTATTAGGAAGTTTTCTGCAGGAACGCCCAAGTAATTGGTTCATCTGCAAAATTTTATATTTTGGTCTTCCTGGAGTGCAGAAGTTAGTAAGCTTGGCATGAACAGCCTTCTGTATGCACATCTATAATTCCTTGCATTGAAGAATCTGAGTGTTTTGAGGTGTAATTTCTGTTTTTCTCCAATTTGAGAAACTTGTACATTGATGATAATGCCTGTTACTTATTAGGTAATGCACTTTTATGTTAGACATTCCCAACCTGAATGCAAGTGGAAAATGTTTATAGAAATAGTTCTAGAAAGATCAACCATAGATGTCAAGCCATTGAAGTTATTAAATGAGATACCACTTATGAAAGGGATCCCACGTCCATTTGACCGTAATCTTAAACTGGCCCTTTTCCTTTTGTTACCAAGGGTGACAGCAGCATCCGCTACTTTGAGATCACAGATGAGGCCCCCTACGTTCATTATCTCAACACGTTCTCCACCAAGGAGCCACAGAGAGGTATGGGTTATATGCCCAAGCGAGGACTGGATGTCAACAAGTGTGAGATCGCAAGGTGAGCATCTGTACTCTGTGGACCGCAGCCTGTCAGACATTGATGGTCTCTGATAGCTACATTCATACCCACCCACGAACCTTGAGGGCCAGAGGATCTCTGTAAATGGTATTTTTAGAATATTAAAAACAACATAACTGTTCTTTTGTGTTGCAATTCAGCTAATTTGATGTAGTTCTGCTTTAGTTACATTTCAATCTCTGACCCTGAGCATTCCTGCATTATTTTGTACTACAATATTTAGTATTTGCTTCCCACAGATATATACAGTAGTCACATTCTTTCCAAACTCTACTGAACTTGAACATGACCATTTTAAATTCTAAAAATAGACTGGCAGCTGACTCGAACATTATTCCATTACGTGCTTCTGTCCACTAGATGGCAGTACAAATCTTATTGGCTTTTATCTCGTAATAAACACATCTAATAAAATGGTTTCATGAACCATTGTGTGCGTTAAGTTTCAGAAAGATTTATTATTTTAGCTTGAGATATGCGCTATGTTCCTGAGTTTGGTTGTACGAATCTGTTTTTGTAGGTTTTATAAACTTCATGAAAGAAAATGTGAACCAATTATCATGACGGTGCCAAGAAAGGTAGGTCTTGGTTTTGGTTTTAGTTTAGTAATGCCTCAAGTTTTTTTAAAATATTACATATTTGTGAAAATGGAGTCTGTGCTTTTTGTTCAAAGTCACACTGACAGTCCTCTTAATTGAAACAATGCTGATCATATTGTAAAGTTACATCAGTGCTAAAAGTTGAGTCTGGGGGGCTCCGGCTTGGCCCTTGTCCCATGACATCACTGTGTGTGCTGCTCCCCAGTCGGACCTGTTCCAGGACGACCTGTACCCTGACACAGCTGGGCCAGACTGCGCCCTGGAAGCTGAGGAGTGGTTTGAGGGCAAGAACGGCGACCCGATCCTCATCTCCCTCAAGCACGGTTACATTCCCGCCAAAAACCGTGACCTGAAGGTGATCAAGAAGAACGTCCTGGACGGCAAGCTGAGCAGGAACGTGGAGAACACGAGTCCCGGCCATAAGACACCCTCTCCAGCCCCGTCGATTGTGAGTGTCGGACCTTGCTGGAGTTGTGGGCTGTCCTAGGCTGTGCAGCTGTTCGAGGAGTATGCACGATCACCCAGATTGGGTGTGTCTACATCTCTGACCTAACCTTGGGCATCAGAATTATCGATATACTATTTATAGATCAAATGCAGATTCTTGTTAAAATTTCCCATAAGGTCAACAAACAACTGATAGTCTTCTGTTGCCTCTTTACAAACCCTGACAATCTCAAATGCCCATGAAATCAGAGATTTCCAAAACACCTCAGTTCTGCTTGGTGTCTGTTGTGCAAAACCTTGTTGAAATACTGGTTACAGACTTGTCCTGTCCTTGTTTTTCCACTGGGTTTGAAACTCATGTCTTTCATTTTGTAACAGACAATTTTACCCATAGCAAGTTGCTCAGTTTTTATAATAATGCATATTATATGCCTTAGGGGAAGAAGATAAATCACGGCCAGGTGAGGGGAACTATGAATAAAACAAACAAAAATCTACATCAAGAATAGGCAGAACCATCAGTAGTTCTGGGTTTGACAGAGTGCCTGAGTGGTTTGGTTTTGTGGGGGTTAATTTCCTGCTCTTCTTGTACAGCAGCTCTGCTCCTGAACACACACAACCTGAATCTGTAATTTTTCTGTGCTTTTTTTTTTTTCTTCTGCACCACCCAGCTCTGGGTGGAAGTTCTAAATTTGTTCCTGTACCCTCCCAAAAACCAGCACACGCAGACACACGGAGAGGCTGCTGACTGCCCAGACAAACAGGGAAGGAGATCCAACCTTTAATCTGGCCCTCACAGCCTCTAATCAGGCAGGATGGGTCATGCATGTGGCAGAAGCCTCGCTCTAGCTTGGCCGTGAAGGAGCAAGCAAAATCAGTGTACAAGATCAGCACAGACCTGATCTCCAATATGGTCACAGCAATAAAAATGAATAAAACTTGTTGTATTTCAAGCTAGGTAAATTGGATGTAAGTGCATAGACAAGAAATGTTAGAGAAATGCGTGGTCATATTTAGCATAGTATTCCAATTAATGGTGCTGGGGTAACTTCCTGAATTAGGGTCAACAAGAAATCTATACGAAGAGCTATGGTGCATTACAGATATTGTACCGTTTTCGTTTGTCGACTTGTGTTGATATCACAGATAAATCAAATGAAAATGGAGACGATTAGAATGGATAAGAATGGATATATTGGTGACTGACAATGTGTCTTTCTTTCGTCCCTCCCTGATCTACAGAAACATGAGGCCAAACTGGATGAAATCCTGAAGGAAGTAAAATCGCTCAGGGAAATCGTCAGCAGTCATGAGAAGCGAATCGCCAAACTAGAGGAGCAAATGTCCAAGATCCATAACTGAGGCCCCCCCAACCCCTCTCCCCCCCCCATTATTCAGGGCGAACCATTGGTCGAGAGGTGGGTGGGGCCTGTCGCTGCCAATTCTGACAACTGCGTTCTGCCTAATGGACCCCCACCCCAGCGGTGAACCCCAAACAACATTCCAAGAATTTTCTTTCTTATCTCTAATAAATCACCCCCCCCCCAAATAATACCCAATGAGAAAGAACGAAAGACTAGGCTGACTATTATATAGCGGCGATGAGCACATATATATTTTTAATAAAAGTTAAGATCTGGATTGCTGGTATTTGCGTGGATTGAAATGGTTTTGGTGTGATTTCTATTATTTAAATTTACCCTGCGCCCCACCCACAGTCACCTCAGTTCTCACCATTGATCTGAAAAAGGCTGGCTATTAATCTCTGATCATGGCTTATATTCTGGACCACGAGTGCATATATTTGTCCTTATTCTCTCAGATCACATTTATTTTTCCCAGAATTCAGAAATGTTTTCACTGACTTGTAAAGCTTTTTAAAGAGACAGTTGTTAAAATGGTTTAATTGTGGATTAACCAGCCTACTGAAAAAAAGTCCAACTGCTGCACATCGATTGTAGTTAATTGCTTTTATTGGGATTTCTAGTGTTGTAAAACTGCCAGACTGGTTATTTTTAATTGTAAAATTTATTGAGGTTAAAGGTTAAAATTTATTGAGTATAATTTCACGAAGTTGATTTTGATGATTGGCTCAATCTTTCAGACTTAAGTTGATAAATATACCACCTGTTAATTTCTGTCAAATGTTCCCTTATCTTTTTATTGCTGGGGGAGATTCCTACTGCCCGCTTTTGAAATGATGACCTGACGAAACACAGCTATCAGTATTGTCTTTATCCTTCATACCTGCTTGCCAATTTTAAAGGACTTCAGTTTACTAATTTCCTTAGGCAGTATTGTAATCCAGTCCTCTCGCAGCAGATCAAATCAGTAAGGGATAAAGCAGTTGGGGTGGTAATTGGGAAAGGGGAAGGTGCCTGTCTCCAGGCCAAACAGGCACCCATTCATTGATGACTTGCTGCCTGATGCATTTGCCTGGTGATGGACAGTGTTAAGGTGCTATGTATGGAAGCCATTTGGTCTGTTCTGCTGTAAATGCCATAATGCCCCCACATTCGTCCTGAATGTTATGAGCGGTTGTCCTGAGAGCATACGGCAGCTGCCCTTCCGCATAACTGCCTTTCATCCACTTTTTATCCAAACCTTTTCTGGTAGTTTATGGTATAAAATTTACTTTTACGCATTCAATTTTTTTGTGAACAATAAACCTCTTTGAAGTCCTGGGCTCTTTATAATCTCCGTGCCATTCTTAGTTTTTTTTTTTCTTTTTGCTGGCCTGATTTCATGAAAAGCTCACATTTATTTCTCATTTTGTATGTATGGGCTGCATGTGTAATTTTATTGATGTCTGACATTTTGAACATTGCCTTTCTCCTCCCCCACCCACAATTTCAGCTGGTATAACCATTCTGGGGACCAGAACAGTCTGTTTCCAAAAAAAGAAAAAAACAACAAATTTCATGAGATGCTAAATATATTAAAACCTCATTTTTTTGTGTTCCCCCTGTTTTCTTATCACACCATCAGGGAACTTTCCATAAACTTTACTGTTGGTTTTGAAAAGTGTCTTAACTGTGCAGTTGCATGTTGTACCCAGCAGGGGGTGATCAGATGGCTTCATCTCAGTCCTGTTTTTTTTTTTTTTTTTTTTTTAATGATCAATCTGATGTTAAATGTTAAAAGCTGTTTCTCACCCCTGTTTTGTTCCTTTATCTTGGCTTGTGGGTCTGTGCTTGTTATCATTGTGTGGGACTTGTTGCTTCTAGAGGTAACTTTGCACAGTGAACTTGACAAATTCTCCTTCCAAAAAAAAACTTGAATAAAAAAAAAATATTCTTTCAAAAAACAACATAATGAGTGTTAATTTCATTTTTCAGTTCAATATTGGATTGTAAGAGCAGAAGCTGGTCGCAGTTAGGGAGAATAACGTTAAGGTTGTTTCAGAGAAGGCCCTGGTTGTTGATCACTTTAGCAGTGAAATGGGTAAAACTACAAGTTGTTTTGGATTAAAATCAGATGAGAATTACGAGTGGGCCCCATTACCTTCAGCTTGGTTCTTGGCTTGATTTCCTCAGTCCATGATTGGTTGCAGGAAGGTTTGTGTTTGGTTGTGAGGAAACTGGCGCTGTCTGAGAGCTGAATGGCTGCAAGGCGTCATTGTTTAAGGTGAGAATCTGCAGTTTTAGCAAGGAGCACAATCACCATCTCCAGCTGTGGCTAAATGAGGAGAGAGCAGGCACGGAGTTCCTCAGTGCTTCCGAGGGAGAGCGCCATCATGTTCAGCTTTTAATTTGGTCTGAGGCTGCCATTTACAGTGCTTTTAAAAAGCTTGGCAAGGGATGTTACTGCTGTGGGCAGAAAGACTGGCTTCCTTATAGTGGTGCGGCAGGATTCCAGATGTGGGAATGGTCCTTTTACCTAAGTGCCACATCAGACGGCTTCCAGGCCCGCGCATCTAAAGCCTGCGCATTCGTGTAGGTAAATGTATAGGTGGGGATTTGGTGTGAAACACTCCATCTTACATTTTTATGTTTCTTGCCATTTCTGACCAAAGCAAAACAGAATTATTTAAAAATGTAACCTTTATGAAATTTCAACTTCGTGCATTAATTCTAATAAAGACATTTATCATTTACTCTATAAATGTACATGAATTTTGTTTTGACTCAAACAATGATGATGCATTGTGGTAGTTCAGTGCATCAGGACTTGTATAAAAAACTCTCCTTTATATTAATGTCACTCTCAAAAGCCTGTGAATCTATCAGCGTTCAGTGCTGCTTATACCACTCAATGCTATAGATTGTATGTTTGGTTCTGACTCCAGATCTTTGTTGAAAGGCTAGTGTTTGTTTATCAGTGACCTGAAACCCATTGTTCTGGCAGTGCAGTACATGATTGGACACAATAGTATGACTTACAGCCAGTCAAAATCTCTGTCTCGCAGTGCTTCAGCCTCACTGATGGAACAGTACTAGGGTCCACATCAGAGATGCAAAGAATCCATGTGTCTTAGATCTTGTGAGTAATGTCACTTGGAGCTGGTTAGCAAGCGAAAGAAGGAGCCAGTGTCTCTCTGTTTCTTCAGTGAGCACAGCTCTTACTCTTTCTTGTTTTTTTTTTTTATTTCTGCAGGTTGAGAGACATGTAGCTTACATTTTTGCTTTGCTTATGGTGTGAATTTAATGAGGGGTATGTAGTGGCCTCACATCCCCATGGTTATGGGATTGATTCCTACCCAACCTCTCTAGGCTCCAGTCTCACTGCAATCCTGTATAGGAAAAGCACTTAGAATGATGCATAGATGCTAGTTTCGTTGTTCTTAGTTTAGTTTTGACCTGTGAGGAAAGGTAGGTTATTGGTGACAGTGTCTCCTACAGGGTGGAGCTGAAGTAGCACATTGGGTAAGCTCCTGTGCTGTTGTAATTATATGGTAAATTTTAAATAAAGGGGTGGCACTGTGGTACAGTAGTTAGCACTGTCACCTCACAGCAAGAAAGTCCTGGGTTCGATCCCTGGGTCACCCAGGGTGCCTTTCTGTGTGGAGTTTGCGTGTTCTCCCCGTGCATGCGTCCAAAGACATGCAGATTAGGTCAACTGGCTACTCTAAATTGCCCATAGGTGTGTGTGGCTGTTTGTCTGTGTTGGCCCTGTGGTGGACTGGTGACCTACCTAGGGTGCACCCTGCCTCTCACCTGTAGGTGCTGGGATTGGCTCCAGCTTCCCCGCGACCCAGATGGATAAAGCTGTATAGATACTGGATGGATGGATTTTAGTTTTTTTTTTTGAGTTCTTAATTTGTGGAAGACAAGCAGCCAGTCATCTCTCAGTCCTTTTCACAAATGTCTGAGCTGCTGTTAGCCTGCAAACTCGAAGCGCTATATATGAATGAAATAAAACGCAAATCACAACTTCTGATTCCTCTTTAATCCTATAGAAAGGGAACGACTATACACACGCTGAAGGAAGAAACATTTTGATTCAAAATATTTGACTTTCTTATTTGTTGATGTACCTCTATTTTAGTTGGAACCGGTGGGAATGAATAAGAAAAACAGCTTTTCACTCTCCTGACTCTAGATATCTGTATTTACTGGTCACATGTCAGTTCTGGCAAAGGTTCCTGAAGCTTTAGCCAAGACCTGCAGGGCAGAAATGTTTGTGTGTCCATGTGCTGTCGCGGAGTGTATCCAAGCGCGGCTGGTGCAGGCCCGCGACAGGTGTTCGCTTCCTCGTGCCTGTCGCAGAAGCACTTTCTCCAGCCATATTTTCCTTCTCAGCTGGCCTTTTAGGCACTTGGTTAATTCGCTGTATACGAGAAGCCATTATGGTTTGAGGCGATTCCCTCTGTTGCGTCGTCTGTTAAATTCGTGCATGGCAACTACGTGTAAATCGCTTGCTGTTTGTATCTTTCCATTATGTTGAATAATTTTAAGTAAATCTGAGCCTTGGTACAATTTCCAGTGGAATTTCTAGAATATTAAGAATGAAATTGAGTAATAAAGCATTTAAATTTGAACTCTTCCGGCTAGCAGCTGGTCGGCACCCCCACACTTGTGCGAACAGTGGCAGGGTCCTCCTTCCCCCCCCACCCCATCACAAAGGAGCTTCAACAGCAGCTGAATGGATCTCAGAGAGCTGAAGCAGGATCAACGTGTGAAAATGTCCAGAAGACATCAGACCTTTTCAAAACAGGGAATCTGATGCTAGAATGCATGCTTAGGAAGGCATGGTGTGTGGGATTATCAAGCAGTAATCACTGTGTCTCATTTAGCCAAAAACCTGCAAAGTAATCCATAAAGAAAGTCATGAGAAATGGGTGATACAGGTTAGCGAATGACAGAATGTGACAATCTCCCCCAGTGTTGGCTACAAAGCATAGTTTCTTTAACAAGTTCCCACCCTCTGTAAAAGGCACTTTAAAAGAATTGTGGTGGGAAATCATACGGCAAAAAATACTTTTTACATGAAGACGCCCATAATCATATGCGACGTGCAGTTTCTGGAGAGAGCAAACAGAAACTATGGGATAGCAATTTCTGAACGTTTGTCTGGCCCTCAGTGAAGCTGTCCTGTATTCAGAAGACGGTCCAGGAAAAATGCTCATCTTTTCGTTTTGCTTCCAGACTTGCGGGAAACACTTTCTCAGAAAAGCCACACGATAAGGCCTATTACGGCTTTCATGTGGGATGGCAGCGAGATGCGTGAGCAGGGATATTTTTGCCTGTTTTCTGCTCTCTGAACCTTTTTTTTTAGCATGAAGGTTTAGAAGACTGGTCACTTTGTATTAAGGGTTCGTTTTTGTGGTGAGAATTGAATTGGTTAAGGAATTATTCCAGCGGAATTTGTGTGAATCTGTTGAGGCGACTCGATAAATTCAGCATTGATGTCTTGGTTCCACAGCGTTAGCATGTCAGTTGCGGAACATGACTTGGGGTGATGAGCTTGTGGGCCAGCTGTAGGACACAACAACCCGTCTGCACTAGCCCGCTTACACAGTCCCAGGTTCTGATCCAGACAGTCGGATCCCCTCCTTCATACACACCGTCGTGTCTCCCGGCCCCGGGAGTCCCGCCCTCGGTCTGTGCCGTATGAAGACTGGGTTTAATGGGAACAAGCTGTGCCCTGCCCCAACCAGACCAGCAACGGAGGGGAGGGCCACTGAGCAGGAGGAGGCGGGGGTGGGTACAGACGCTGTCAGCTGCAAACGGAGGATCTGTTCCATCTGGCAAGAAGAGCTCCAGCCGACCACTAGCTGTAGCGTTCCTCAGCAGCGGGGAAACAGCTGCCTGGCTGCCTTTCGGTTCCTACCTTTCGGTTCCTGCCTTTCGGTTCCTACCTTTCGGTTCCTACCTTCCGGTTCCTGCCTTTCCCTGCTAGAGCTCCCCGCTGACTCCCGGCGTGAACCTCCCCACCGACGCTGGTTTACCTCAGCTGGCATCCGTAAGTACCAATCACTACCGAAGCATTTCTCTCCGCGCTACGTAAGACAACCAACGAAATGGTCTGAATAGAGTTCATTCAGTTATGGTATACATTCATTTAGATCCATTTGTTATCCTTACGAAGCCTAGTCAGCCTTATGAAGCCTGGTGCTTATTGCTGGAGTGTGAAAGCGAAGACCACGTCCAGACCATGTAAGCAGTTCTTGCAGGGCAGTCATCATGGTTCGCTCACGTAGTTCTTCCCAGTTTATGAAAACATTGGAGAAAGAATCGCAAAGGAAGCTGGTGACTCAGAGGGACTGTGGCGTTTATAACCAGTTTAATGTGAGAGATTATGAGACTAGCAAGTAATGGGACAGTAAAACATTTCAACGATAAAAAAATTATCATGGATACATTTCATATTTAATTCATAGTCTTGCAAACCAATCCTTTACAGAGTGTAGCATTTTACATGAAGGAACCATATTTACTTCTGATGTTTACATCTGATATGCACTCCACATAAATGATAAAAATGAGGTACTTGATAGTGCTTCAAAGGCTTAGCCGCCAGCTCAGGTGTACTTTGGGACATAACCAAGCTTAAACTTTCTGTTGTTGTTCTTCTTTGCTGCTTGCGTGTCGCTGAGGATTATGGAGCTTCTACCTGATGGTTGGCAAACTGTGACTGGTCCAGTTCACAGACGTGCGTCAAACAGTATAGAGGCAGAGGTTTCTGGACCAGTTTTGCCCTGGTAGGACGTGGGCGTGTGGTGGAAGGAACAGGGATGAAGAACCACAGAGTTTTTTTCCACTGTATAATTTGGGCTTGCTAATATCGTGGTAACTGTGTAGACTTAAAACTGCACTGTTTATGTGCAAGACAGACTTGCAGACGACTGTAGTTTAAATGTAAAGTACTGTGACTATGCAGACTACCCAAAGAACACTACAGATTACTTCAATCCCTGTGGTTCAGCTTCAGGATTATCCGTCAAAAAAAAAACTCATGGTTCATTGTCAGTTTTATTGGTTAATATATAGTTAACTGTGCTCTATGTAACAATTTAATTTAAAAATGTAACTTTTTTTTTCTTCTACAAAATGATAATGTGGAGTACAAAAGATTTGTAGATGTGATACAAAAAAATGTTCTATATATAAATCACAGAAGAATGCATATTCTTTATTCAGATATAGAAGGAAACTATTTCGAAATTGACGATGCATAAAATTCTGTTTTAATGCCTAGGGAAAGATGATCAGTATGGCCAAGAGGGCACAGTAAGTGGCCAAGAATGTCCCTGAAGTATTTTACAGGAGGGAGATGAATGGACTGGAGAACAGATCCAAGCTTTAGCAGCTCAGAAAACATAGTGGTGTATGGGCCTGGATTGTGAGCCTGATGTTCTTACAGAGTCCCCCAATCGGCATGTGCAGGGGAAATTTAGGACAGATGGCCAACTCTGGTTCCGGGAGGGGGAGTGGGGTTCTCACTCCAGTCAGTTTTAGAGAATTCATTTTAATTAGCACCAACTGACACCTGAATCTCTGGGTGATGTGATTTTACTTAAAAGATAGTTGGAGGAAAACTTAAGGACCAAGGCTGAGTGACGGCACCTTAAAATGAAGGAGAGAGACCGTAGCCCTTGAAACCCAAGGTGGGTTTGCTGTGCGCTGTCAATCACAGGCGGATCTCACCCAATCAGTACATTTTAAACTGAATTTGAGAAAACGCTTCTTTACACAGCATGTAGTTAGAGTATGGGATTGTCTTCCTGCTAGTGTAGCGCAAGCTAAAACCCATCCTTTAAATCAGAGCTAGATAAGATTTTAACAGCTATAAGCTATTAGTTAAGTTCTCCCCAAACAAGTTTGATGGGCCGAATGGCCTCTTCTCGTTTGTAAATTTCTTATGTTCTTAATAATCAATCAGCAATAAGAGGTGGGTTAAACCTGCCAAGGAATGATATTTTATTCCCTGCATAATTAGCTTTAAATAACAGCAAAAGGTTTTCCCAACACAATCGATTGTTTAATTGTGAAGTCCTTTGATACTTTGGTACAGTATATGTCATTTATTTTTACAGCTAATACAGTTCATTTCCACATTCCTGAATAGAAACCTGCATTGACATTTAAAGTAACTTGGGGTCTAATGGAAATGTGATGAAATGTTATATTTTATTAAATAAAAAATTGTTTATCTGAAGCAACAATTTAATAAATGTGGCTGGCAGAGCACCAAAGCCATTCTTAAGATTTTAATCTACAAACATCCAATCACATGTCCAGGTCTGTAAGCAGTAAATTTCATCTGCATATGTGGTCACAACGCTGATACTGAAGTGATTGTCTTATTTGAAAATGTTACATTACGGCCAGTAATTTAATCGATTTCCTTTACTTTCCCCTCCTGCTCATGTGGTCTTTATACTGAGTTTATGTCACTGATTTGCCGTGGCAAAATCTATCTGAAACGAAACAAATTAATTCAGAAATTCATTCCAAGAAGAGGGGGGGGGTGGGATGATGGGATGATCACACTACTCCTCCCTGAACAGTTTAAGGTCCAACTAACGCACCTTGATTTGCTCAAGTCAGGGTCACCAGTGACAAAGACCTGGCATCTCTCCAGGACCAAAGCGAACAAAGTGGTTTATCACTGGCCGTGTGAGTAGACCAGTGTAAGGAGGACTGTGGATGGATTGATGTCACATGTAAAACTGTCCGCCGTGCGAGTCACAGACCAAAATAACTGAAAAAGAAGAGTATAACATTTACAATTCACTCATTTATCTAACTCTTTTATTTAAAGCAACCTATAGTATAGGGGTCCCTGAGATGTATAACAATAAGGTAGCTGGATTTCTTTGGATCACAGTGTGTTTCAGGCAGCTATGATTATTAATTTTTTTATGTAAAATACACGCATTGCAATTCCATGTCTGGCCAGCACTGAGCATGCTTCAGATGTCAGGAGGCAATGTACACCAGGGGGTGGTAGAGAGCCCTTCATTTGTGAGTCATTGGTTAACTGTGGATCATAAATATAGAGGAGAAGGCCACAAGGATCCCACACCCTGTTCCTCCCTCTGAAGCATATAGTTTTGTGCCGCCCTTTTGTGTGGCAAGTGAACAGCCTTTTCATTGCTAATTAAAAGCTCCAACAGATTCCCCACCCAAAATTAGGAATGGTTATTAAACTATATTTAATGCAAACGTGGGAAAACACAGCACATTTCTAGCCAAATTTGCTGTATTCACTTTAGATGAAAAATAGGACGATTGTAAAGCACTGCATTTCCTCCAACTGATATGTAATTAGACATACATTAGCATAGTCTTGATCCCACAAGAGTTTGTATGGCTGTCATGAATGGAGGGGGGTTCTTTGTTGGGATTAAAAGGTCAGAATAGATTAAAAACACAATAACATACAAGAGAAATGCTTCAAACACCACAGTCTACCTACTGTGGTAGATGTATTTGGTTCATAGACCCTGCAAAGCAATTGAAATAATGCGAATCGGCTCCAAACTCCGATGGTTTATGTTATTTTACCAAAGCCCTACCATGGCTTCTACAAACAGGCATTTCTGTGTTATGCCTAAAATAACATAAACCATCATTGTTTGGACCCAATCTTCATTATTTAAAAGAATATTAATAACAACAAAAGAACTAGTGCTTTGGCTTCCCCTAAGTCCCTTCATGTTTTCTTCAGCTAAGGTATGAGTCACACAGCTCATAGCTGAGTTTACTGCAGATTTGCCACCAGATTTCAGTGTGGGAATAGCAGAAGCAGCACCTCTCACATGTTCAAAACCCTTAATAGAGTGGTATGTATTTGTTAAAGTAAAGGGGTCTCCTGGGATATCTTCATTGTCATCATTGTGCATATGCCAATATTTTCAAACTTAATTTAACCAAAACCGATATATGCACATTATTTTTTATTTCATTGAAGAGAACTAGAAGTAATCTTTTACTCTTATTGTTATGGCCAACTTGGGATGGGCAATATTGTATCGTTTGTGATATACCGGGAAGAAAATTCCCCACAATAATAATGTCATCCTGTGTTAATAAAGATAAACTCTAATTAACAACATATATGTGTGTGCGACGCGCTCACAGTTCAGCCCGCTGTAACAACCATAGTGGAAGGTGAAAGAGAACCTGAGGAGGAATTCATTGCTAAAAAAGGAGCTACCTCAATCATCTGGAACTGGTTTGGATACAGAAAACCTGACGTGGAACAAACAACTGCATTATGCAAAGTTTGCAAAAAAAAAAAAAAGGTAACACATCCAGTTTGTTCCACCAACTCAAACACAAACCGGAGTATGAGAAAAGCCAGATGATGTGTGAGGAGGAGACAGCAAGGTCGAGTAATATTACAGTTAAGAAAATTCCTACTCAGCCGAGAATTGCCAACACATTTTCTCATTGCAATCCTTATGATAAGCAAAGTAAACGATGGAATTGACAGAGGCTAAAGACACGTTGTCACTCCGAAAAACAGCAATGAATTGTATTTTTATCATCATTTATATTGTTATCGCAATAAATACGAGAAAATATCGTGATAAATTTTTAAGTTCATATCCCTAGTGCCAGCTCATAGTTATTATTTCCATTTTCCTCACAGGCCACTCTCTCATTTATTAAATCATATATTTATTTGTTTTCAAATGCAGCTGTTTGTTTCAAGACTTGTCACGAGTTGGGTTTGTCCTACTTGAAAAAGCAGCTTGAATCTAATTGCATGAGGTAACAGACATAACTTTGATGCAAGGTTCTTTTCAAGGTTCTCAAAAAGTAAAACACAACTGGCATTATACAGCATAATAAGCTAACTTTCCTAACTTGTTTTACCCAGGTTCTCTGAATGGCCATGAAGCTCTCCCTCTTCCTTTCTTTGGCCTGTATGTCCACGATTCTCCTGTGGAACTGCAGCTGTGATGCCACACCCTTCCCATTCAACATGTCTGCAGAAGGCAGTGGGGAGAGTGACCCAGAGGTCATAGAACCTGCCTCCTTTACCACTCGCAGCCCAGACCATGTGTCTCCAACACCAAGGGTCACCACTGCCACTCGCATCAAGCTCTTCATCCTCAATCAGGTGGTGGACTTCCTGCGTGAGAACCTGCTCCTCATCATCGTCATCTCTTCACTGGTCATCATCCTCATCTTCATTGTCTGCTGCTCCTCTGTCATGAGCCACAAACGCAAGCTCAATGCCTACTACCCATCATCCTTTCCCACAAAGAAGTACGTGGATCACAAGGATAAATCTGGGGGTGCCAGAACGTTCAATGAAGTTCCGGGCAAGCTGCCTAGCACCCAGCAGGCTCGACAGCTGGAACCTGTCAAACAACCACAAACTGACAACAAAATGATCACCAAGAACCTGAGGACTCCCTCAAACGCCCTGGTGGGAGAGAAGGAGGGCAAGGAGTCCAAACTGAAACCCCATGAAATTCAAACCAACAAGGAAGACAGGAGGCCAGAGGAGACCACCCAGGTCGCCAAGCAGGAGGAACCTAAACAAAGCCCAAGCACCAGCCAACCCCCCCTGGTTTGTCTGTGTCACTTGAGAAATGGCAACCAGCCAAATGCTTCCCAGAATTCATCTGGCCCAGAAGATCGAGTGGCCAAGAGAGATGGGAATGTAGCAAAGGTTCAGGGAGTTGTTGTGGAAGTGGTGTAAAGAATGAGGGGGAGAGATGACTTAACACTGTGTATGGCTGGTCTGATGCCTTCAACACAGCATGTCTGTCACACTATCCTGAAGTATTTTTTTGTTATTTTGTTTGAGATGGTGGAAAATTAATACCAAAAGAATCAAAGGCAGATCTGTATTATTTTTCCAACTGATTATTTAAAATTATTGTTCTCTCATCATTAATGCACAGAAACCAAATATGGATGACTTCTGTGACTTCTGGTGCATTGCATGAAACTTGTTTTAGGCCAAAAGTATGAGCCAAAAACCATGAAAAGTAGTTCCTTGATTTTTATTTTTTTTATGAGACACGTGTCTGATTTTCCACTCATTCAAAGCAGGAATCTGGCAGTGCCAGACACAACCTACGTAATATAAACCACACTGCTCTTTTATCATAGTTCTGTATTCATTGTTGCATATTTTTGGAAGAGACAATCTTGAAAATACCTCTTGTGGTACACCATTGCCGAGGCACTGAGGTTGTAAGCCATTTCTATCTGCAGTGATATACAGTACCTGCGCATTGTCCCCCTCGGTGCCTATATTTTGAACAGCAAGGGAAAAATATAACCATATGTGTAAAAACTGATATCACTCTTTTTTAAAAAAAAAAAATTTAAGTAGCATGCAGCTGTTAAGTTAATTATCTTTAAATGTTTCTAGTTTTGAGTGACCTGTGCTTACCTCTTCTGATTCACTGCATCTTTAAAACAGCTTCATGGTACTTTATTAAATTTTGGCCTTTTTTCAGGTCAACTTTTCATTGTAGCAACCATGGTAGACACAAAAAATTAGTCATTGTTACATTTACATTTATTCATTTATCTGATGCTTTTATCCAAAGAAATTTACAATTAATGTGTGCTCTCTGCGATTGGTTTGCTTTACAGCATTACCACTAATCTTCTTGGAGCACTTTGGTTACGTTCTTTGTCTTGTCCCCCTGAAGTAAAATTATTTTTAAATTTAATATCCTTCTCATATAATGTTGTCAACTATGACGCCTACACTAACTCCTTTGTCTCCAGCATAATGGTAAAAGAAAGTAAATATAGTTGTATTTTTCTTGTTCATGTGCAACCTGTCTTGCAAACAAATTGGTAGACATTACGTCCCTTTATTGTACCACTTAAAGGACATTACACAGTTTCCTGGCAAAATATGTCTGGTACTAGACTAGGAAATTGCATTCTGTGTTTTTATGTTTAAGAGCTCTTTGAAGTCAGGATACTTGTCTAATGATAATATGACCTTATATTTTCTGTTACTCTGTTTTTGTCTGAGTCTGTTTAGTGGCATATAACATTCATTTAACTTTATCTATACAAAAGGGGAAATCGTGTATGTGTCTGTTAATGCTGTTAATGTTTCACTGAGGTTATTTTTCCAAATGATGAATTTTGATGTGAAATTAAAAAATTGAAAAGTAAAAATAACTGTGGACGGAAAAACATAGGATAAGCTGTGCAAAAAAGATGGCAGCAATGATGCGTTTATTCCCAATTTATCATAAGCATGGCTTTCCGAGTTCCTAAATGCTTATGTCAGCTAATATAACCGCCACAAATAAACATAGTAATAAAATAATCCAGTTTTGTGTGTTAGTTTATGTTAAGGTAATGCTAGGGTCATCAGTTTTGTTAGTGGTTACAAACAATGTCTAGACTGTTACAGTATGTTATTAATGCATTCTATGACAATTGCATTTATTCCTTTTGTGGTTCTGTTTTCCAATGGCTCAGGATCAGTGTCTTATGTCGGTGAAACACAGACAGCAGATAAAACACGTCCATTCCTTTTTAAAACATACATTCTTTAGAGGCCTAGTACTAACATGACTTAAATCTGTTCTGCAAGCTGGTCAACGGAAACATTTCATAAGGTACGTTTTTATTAAAACACTTGGCACATTTGACCCAAACTAATAAAAATACAGGTTAGAAATTGTATTGGATACGAACTTCAGCGTACACCGTCTGAATAGTTTTGTTAATATTAACAGCAGACTGAAATAGTTTTATGACTTTTATATTGAAGAGAGCAGTTTGCATGATGAGAACATCTCTGTAGGTATGTTTCATATAAATATTTAACGGCGGCATTCCTACGGGGAAGTACGTGTGCCAACTCTCCGCTGCAGACCGAATTTGGTTTCCTTCAGATGCCGGGTCAGATTGATCCATAGTGAGCGGACTTGTTTGCAAGGACACTTGTGATTTTGGTTTTAGTGCCAAAACCTCTCAAATATTTATTAAAAGACTTTTCAGTTCCACTGGCATTCCACGCAGGATGTACCCAAGAATGGGATAGGATCCAGCCCCCCCATGACGCTGGCCAGTAGATGTGGTTGGAAGATGGGTGGATTCCTTTTCATGCCACATGTAGGCCTAACATGGTCCTAATATGGAATGAACATGGAAAATGGGAAAATGGTGCATCCTTTCCTTTAGAGCTCCTGCACTACTTTTACCACAAGACACAGAAATAACATTTACAAATCTGAAACAAAAACATAGTATGCCCCAAATTAGAAATCTGACATAGGCCTAACATTCAAAAATGCTGGCATAAGCATCCATAATCTCACCAAAATATCAGCACCAGCTCAGTAAAAATAAATAGGTGGGCACTTAGCAGACTGTGTGTGAATTTCAGCACTATAAGGAATAAATAGATGACTTACCTAGCAGCATGCTTGTGTCCAGTTTAGTTACTGACAGATGTACCAAATATTGTCCCTTTGTTTATTTTGTCAAAAAATGAGATGGTTATAGTTCTGTCTATCTGTGACACTATAGTATGTCTTTGCACAAACAAATAGTGTATTTATGTTTTGGGGTCTAGTTGAGCTAATGAACTTAAACCCCATATGGCTTTAATCAGCACTGACTGCAAGTCACCTTCGCCTTTATCGGGCTGTGTGGTGCTTTGTCATGTGCTCCTCACTGTCCCTGCAACCTTGCACTGTTATTTGAATATTTTGTGGCCAATGTAAAAAAACAGCAATGCCGGACTTTGCTTAAACAGGACTGTCTATAAATGTCTTGCAGGCAAATAAGGGCACTTTGTGCCCAAAGATCCTGCAATGAGAAGCGCTTTTTCTCTCCTTGTTGGGCTTACAATTTTTGGTCAGTTTTTCAGTAGCTAGTTAAATGACACGGTACCCACTGAAATTTGAGTTTGTGTCTTTTTTGGTGCACCCTGCTGTTATTATGGGCAAAGTAAACAAACTAGTTTTGTCTGCTTCTGACTAAAAACTAGGGATGCACGATGTCGTCGGCACAACATCGGTATCAGCCGAAAAAAACTTAAAAAACTTTTTTTTATGTATACATTTCTAAAATGATACATTTAGGGATGAAATGTTATTGGTCTTTTATGTCTTTGTCTACAACAAGTTGGCCATAACAATAAGAGTAAAAGGTTATTTCTAGTACAAGACACACTTCGTGTTCTCTTCAATGAAATAAAAAATAATGCGCATATATCGGTTTTGGCTAAATTGAGTTTGAAAATATCAGCGTATCTATTATAGGCAAAAATTCTATATTGTGTATCCCTAGTAAAAATTGAATTGTTATTGAATTTGTAATTCTCTGGATAAATTTTGCTAGTAGCGTAAATAAAATATTTCATGAAACAATTGCCAACAGATCTGGCAGTGACTTTCTCCAAGCAGTGAAAAAAAATGGTTTTAGTATATAGGCCTAGCTTTTTCAGTGCTTCACATTTTATTTGTCCATGTCTTCATACAAGTTGTGGATCGCCTCGCAATTGCTAGCATTGTAATCGATGGAAAGTGTGCCACCTTTTGGCAATGTTGGGAATGACATGGTACTATCTGCACCTGTCACACCAGTGCTCGTAGACAATAGCGCTGGATACTTATCATGCCTGTGGTTGCCCGTATTGTCTTATCAGGGGAATACTTGGTTATTTTTTACATTTTTGGATTATATTTAGTTCGTCAACTAAAGTCATTTTTTGCCAGTTAAGTTTCACTGGTGACAGTTGGGCACACTGGGAAGCTAGTTTGTAATTGATGGCGCAGTTTGAGAGTCATTCATGTGCTGCTTTGGAAAAGCTGTCAACTACGAACACAAGGTAAGTGCTAAAGTTAATGTTCTACAATGAAAATCCTACAAAAAAGTCAAAGGTTATCAATGTGAAATGTTTGACTTTATTAAAATTTCTTAAATAGCAAAGTCTGGAACGTGTTTGAAAGATATGCTATGTTTATGCATGCAACATAGAAATAGTAAAAAAAAAAACAAAAAAAAACAAATAGTTTGTACATCTTGTTGTGGTTGTTGAAATTTACTATATTTCATGCTTGCTTTTTGTAAGAAATGGACCATGCATGTAGTTTGCAGGAAGATAGGTGTTTGTCTGATAGCGGCAGAGAGCCAGGTCAGTGATCCAGTTTGAAATGCAGACGTCAAAGATGGAAAGTGAAAAGTCTGCGGCTCAAAGGAGCAGCCAGCAGCTGAAAGGCGAGTCCTGGAAGGCGGCTTGCCTCAGGATCAGCTTTCCTCTCCTTTTGTTGAGGAGGTGCTAAATAATTTGGGAATACACATCCTACACAGTGTGACGGCAATCTGCTCGCTTTCGGACAGTCCATATCCTGAATAGTTGATCAATTCATCTATATTTTCTGATTGACACTAAAGCAAATACCTTTATTTGCCACATTGGTAAAAAGTTGAATCTTCCTATGGCTATGTTGTAATTGTTGATCAGCTTGAAGCAATTACAATTACAATTCTAAATGTTTTTTTTAACCATCAGCAAACATCCTACCAGAGATCTAATCAGGAAGAAGACATGGCATCAATTGGTGAAGAAGACACACAACAAGTAACGGAATACTTTTAGGTTCCATTAAACTTTGATGCCTGCTTTAGATTTGCTGAGACCATTTCATTTCTATGTTGCAGAGCATCTCCTTAGGTGCAATAGGTGTGCAATTTTTACTCCCTGGGGTCAAAATGTGGTGCAATTCTAACCACAGCTGGAGAAGATGGTAAGTGTCACTGTATTATGTCATTTCACTACTCAAAACCTAGATGCTTTTGAAAAGGAGAAATTTAATTTCAAGGTGTATATTCTCAAAGGAACTTTTTACAGAAAGTTGCATATTTTAGGTTTCAGGATTTTCAGGGTGTTTAAGGACAAGATCACATGTTCTAAAGAAAATTGAACATAAAATGGAGTTGGTTCCTTTCTGCAATCATCTACAAGCCTCAGTGGACGTCAGCTTACTGGAGACTGAGAATGGGTACCTCTGAGTCCTCAATGGCCTGGCTCTGTCCCTTGACAGTAAGCCATGCCCAGGTGCCTATATGGTCTGCTTCTGGTCCTTGTGATGACTCCTCTAGTTTCCCGGATGGCTTCCATCTGCCCTCCAGGATGTTGCTGCCCACACCCAGGGTCTCTGGTTCTCTGTGAATCCCTGGGCCTTCAGAACCTGCCACGTGCCATTCCCCTCAGCACTTCCGTCCTCTCCATGGCCAATAACCGGCTGTGCAATGTGGACCACCTGCTCCGAGCTTTCTCCGACCTCCGGGAGCTGAGCCTCGACCACAACCGGCTGCCCCGCTTCCCTCGGGGCCTGCCCCCCAGCCTTCAGTCTCTGCAGCTGAGGGAGAACCACATCACATACCTGACAACAGGTGGACTGCGACAGTTGGGAAACCTAACCAGGCTAGACCTGGAGGACAACCGCATCCGTTTCATCCAGCCTGGTGCACTTCTGCGACTGACAAAGCTGCGGGTTCTGAACCTCAAGGGGAACCGCCTGTTGGACCTTCCACGTTCCCTCCCCCCGTCTCTGGCCAACCTCGACCTGTCTGCCAACTGTGTCTCGTCTCTGGATCTCACATCCCTGGCCCCCCTTGTGAACCTGCAGGTGCTGAAGGTCAATAGCAACTGCCTGAAGTCAGTGCCTGTGGGCGCCTTTGACGGGCTGCCCCGCCTCCGGACCATTGCCCTGGCTGACAACCTCTGGGTATGCGAATGCAACATCCTCTATCTGTACAGGTGGCTCCTGGATGGCAGATTGAGGATGGCCACAGACCTGGTTTGTGCCGCCCCTGTCCACTTGGCCCGACGTTTGCTCCTCACTCTGTCCATCACAACCATCTGCCCCTGGGTACTGAAGCCAAATGACTCCAGGGTTCCCCCAGATACTAGAGTGCCCTATAAACCACTGAACAGTCAGGCAACTCTACCTGGGACTGACAGTATGTCTGCATCCACAACAACCAGGCCATTGACTGATGACCACACCTGGCACATTCGTCAAGACCTCTTAGCTGCCCACCTCCCGGTCGAAAGCTATGTGTTGGAAGAGCTGAGCTACAAGGACTGCTTGTCATTGAACTCAACCTCACTACCTGCCCTCCAAGTGGACAGCTCCGTGGCTCACAAAGACACTACATGCACAGAGAACGCTCTGGGTCATTATACAGATGCTGACAGCACCACCACAGGGCCTGCCAGTCCTGTCCTCCCTACGGACAAGGCCGGCCCACAGCCCATTACCCCCATCTGGCCTGTGAGACTGCAGGAGTCCAATGCAATTGTGGCTATGCTGGCCACTTTGTGTGTGCTGGTCATCCTAATTCTGCTCCTACTTTTACTTCTCCTGCGGAAGGTCTTGCGAAGGAACCAGAGAGTGGCCCCCATTCAGAACTCATGAATCTGAAAAGACTCCAAAGTTACCTGGCTAACAAAAATAACAGAATTGCAAAATAACAGAGAACTATTGCTGTTTATCACAAACATTTATTAATTTGATATGACTTTTTGAGGCACATCAATGAATTAGAATGCATATCACAAAGAGAAATTAGGAGTTCTGAAAAGGTAGTAGAACACCACAGACAAGTCATGCAGCATTTCTGTTTCAATTGCTCTTAATTGCAACTGTATGTAGTTTCTATTAAATATTTTGAAAACAAGACTTTCATGTCTTTATGAAAGCAAACAGCCAGCTCCAAAACTGAAGTGCCAAAAGAACACAATATTACTTTATTGCCGTTCCTATTTCTTCTGCAGCACACATGACAAAATCATGACAATAGAATAATACTCTTGTGTGATATTCATGCTGGCTTTGTCCAACCACGGCTTACTTTAGTGGAATTGTATATTTCCATGTTCTTCAATATCCTTCTAAATCACTTTTATTTCCCAGAACTGGAAAGACATATTACTACATACAACCCTCCATGGTGCAGCTGGCAGAACAAGAATAACCTTGATATTGAATAAAACATACTGTCAGAGGCACCTTAGTTATGAATACTGCTCTTCAGCAATCCTTTGATTCTTTCTATCCAGATCCAGTGCAGACTCCAAGGTCTGATAAGGCCAAAGAGTAATGTGAATGAAGATGGGTGTCAAGGGGCCTAATTGACCATCAATTTAACTTTTTTTAAACATTTTTATCCAAAGATTATACATTTTTGAGAAACTAGGGTCAGACAGCCCCTACAGTGACTGGGGGTTAAGGGCCTTGCTCAAAGGTCCAACAGTGAAATCACCATAATTATGGTGGGATTTGAACCAGCAACCTTCTGATCACAAGCACAGCACCCTAATCCATTGAGCCACACAATTGATTTTGATATTGCTGGCAATCTATGGAAAGACTTGGAAATTGCTGTCCATGCTGTAAACAGAGCTTGAGAAAATCTGTCAGCTACTTGATCAGAAAGGTTTTATTTTATTGGTCCGTTTAATTATTTCTGGCTATTATGCAAGACAATGCTGCAAGGAACTCAATCTGAACTATACATCCATCTTCCATAATCTTTCATCCAGTACAGGGCAAACCTGGACCAGGAGCAACACAACCATCGAAGTGTGAGGCCACAGTGAAACTCACTTAGTCACTGTTCCTCCAGGTGAACTGATTTCAGAAAAAAAAAAATCTTACCCTTAATTTTTTGGCTCATATAAACTTCATTAAGTATTTAAACAAATTCTTCAATTTGTACTTTCATACAGTAGGAAAGAGCAGACTATTATTGTAATCCACCCTGTGCTCTGCTGTGGGTCTGTCCATTCATCTATCCATACATCTTCCTGTAGCAGTAAAAAGGGACACAAGTAGCCTCTATACACGATCTTAGATGATGGGTTATGACTAGAGTAAACTCAAGTGGCAAATTTGACAGGTCATGTTTCACAATTAACTAATGCAAGGAGATTCACTTAAGGGATTAGATGTCACGGATATTGATTAAAAATTAATTGTTCCTGTTTGTTAGTTTACTATATGTAGGCCTAATACTTTCTTTACAATTTCAACATTATACACATTTTGTGAAACTTCTTTAAAATATATTGGGACGAGTGATGTCGTTATGCTGAGAAAAACACTACAAATTATTTTAGAATCATAAATATATAAAGCTTCCACACTTCATCACACAGCGAGGATAATTCGGTGATGCGCAATCAATCGTCAGAGAATATTCCAAAAACAAAGAAAAATGTTGTTGTCGCGATGAATTTTGGACAACTAAGATGGCATATATGATATATTAGGTAATTTCAATTGCTTTAGACAGCATTCAGCGTCGCCATTAGCAATGAGTTAGAGTTGATGAGCGGACTAGTAATGTTGCCTACCAGTACACTGATTCATTATTATATAGAAAGAAACAACATAACTACCTCCAGTTACAATCATAAAAAATACAAAGTTATAGTACAATAAATCTGTCCACCCCATAGAGTTTCGGGGAGCTGCATTTTAGGAGAAAGGAGAAAGAAATAAAAGGAATCTATATAAAAATACTTAAACTGGAAAGTCAAAGAAAACCGAACGCTTCCGTCTGAAACATTACTTACTGAATGTGAGAAATGTCAGCATTTATCAATTCCCACATTACATTAAATTACAGAAAACGTTAGAAAAATACACTTAATTGGGAATTAGAATTTATTCCCATAAAGCACAATTTACACATAAGTTACATAATACTACTTACAGGAATTTGTTAAACGTAATATTATTTCATAAAACTAAAGTAACCCATTACTTTCAGCGCGCGTCTGTAAGATTTTCAACTCCGCACCAAGATGGCGCTGATTGTGGTGACTAAATAACCACGTGGTTTTATTAAATGTGACGCATCATTAAACCGTCTTTAAAACGCCTGAAATATTGCCCCTGACAATTTCAATAAAACGTGAACTAAACGCGATAGGGATGTGACATTTTAATAAATATAAAAGTAGAATATATTATTAATCTGGTGTTCAGAAAACGCAACACTGCGTTTTGTTTATTTGGGTCATTAAAATCAGGCTTGAGGTTGGACAACATTTCACTGTTACCAGGCAGATCGAGTCCCAACATGGCGGCAAAGGGAAGCGAAGAGAAGACGCAGTTTCAAGAGATGGAGGAGGAGACGACAGCTGGATTGGAAAGAGAAATGGAGTCTGATCAGGAAGAAGGAATGGGGGTGGAAGATTCTTCTGAGGATGAAGACGGTTCCTCTGAGGATGAGAAAGAAAACGAGGCTGAAATTCAGCGTTTAGAAGAACAGGTATGGTTAAAAAATGAATGAATGAATGTGTTGTCAAAACCCCGTTTATTGACTTAATGCACTAGCGTTTCTGGCTGAATATCTGAGATCTTAAAAATACAGGCAGTCATTGATTGCCCAGTATACATGTAACGTACGTGCATATTAGCATTAAATTTAACGGCATGCGGGCGCTCCGTATGTACGCAGAACCCACTCCATTAAGTAGGCTGGGATTTAAATGACTGCGTTATGATCTGCGCGTAATTAGGTAACAACGCGGTTTATCATGCTGGCAGTGACGCATATTTTCAATGCATGTGCGTCTCTTCAGTTTTCCGGGTTGATCGTTGGATTTATTTTGTCGGTAAAAAAATTCTAAGCGTTACATCGTTAAAGTTTTGTCTGTCGTGGTTGTAAAACCCTACAGCCTACCCCATTGTAACCGGAGTGCTCACGACTTTCCCAGTTTCCTGTGGGGAGCGCATTGCTTTCCAGGATAGTGTGGGCGTGATGGCCAAAACACTCACCTGCTCCATCATTCCACCCAAAGAGTCGCTCGATAGGTTCCATAATTGCTCCTGGCTTGTTGATTTGCATGCTTCTATGGTGTCATTTCCCTATGTCATTAGCACACAGTCACCTCTTGCCTATTATCGAACTTTCTTCCGCTGTCTATACGGACGTGTTTGTTCACTGATTTGCAGCTATCCATCAATGTATTCGACTACAACTGCCACGTGGACCTGATCAAGCTGCTAAGGCAGGAGGGTGAGCTGCTCAGACTGCGCAGGGCAAGGCAGAAGATGAGTGAGCTTTTCCCTTTGACAGAAGGTTAGACCCAGCCCTTGTGGCACTTTGTCATTCCTATGACCTGGTTGTGGTCAATAGAGACGTTTTGCATTTTAATTATTCATTTACATGGTCAGTGTCTACAGGTGAGTTAGTGACATATGTGAAAGCAGATCTTAAGGTGTGTTTTTAAATCTTGCTTGTCTTCTGCAGAGATCTGGCTGGATTGGCTCAAGGATGAGATACGGATGACAGAGGGGGAGCCCAACCGTGAGAGTGTGTATGACCTGTTTGAGAGGGCTGTGAAAGACTACATCTGTGAGTATGGGCATGGGCTATTGGGGGAAAATAACCTTCTGAGAGACAGGTGCCTTAAAAATGGTGCATCTTCCTCCTCACTTAGGCCCTGAGATCTGGCTGGAGTATGCCCAGTACTCCATTGGGGGGATGGGGTCATCTGGTGGGATTGATCAGGTGCGGTCCATCTTTGAGCGAGCCCTGACATCAGTTGGCCTGCACATGACCAAAGGAGTTGCTTTGTGGGAGGCCTACCGGGAATTTGAGAATGCCATCCTGGCAACAGTGCAGGTAGTGTATTTCTGCTCTCATTTGTAGGGTTTCCAGTGCATTGCGGGAAATATCCTATTAAAACCTGTCATACAAATATAATACTAGGTAATGGAAGCGACATAATCTGTGTACAGAGGATGAATGAGTTGTCTTGTTGATCACCCTAAATCTCTTGCATTGATCACTGATTTTATCATTAAAGAGAGTGTTATTGAAATGAAGTAAGCACTGAGTTAGGCGTGGTGTCATGCATGGGTGGCAATTTAGCATGTCCACAGCGTGCATCTGCTGTGTCTGCAGGTAATGTTGAAATGTGTCCCTTTCCCCTGCCGGTGGGGACTGTGTACAACTGATGCCCCATGATACAAATGCCACAGGGGAGACCGTTACCTTTTTTCACTCTGCCTCAGGGTCTTGGCCAGTGTGTAGACCCTGGTAACACCCCTCCTTCAATCTTCTCTAATGTCTCCACAGCCACCCCCAGGCAGTGTTCCCACTCGTGAGCAGCAGGAGCTGCTAAATGTTCAGCTTGAGCGAATCCACACACTGTTCCGCCGCCAGCTGGCCATTCCTTTAATGGGTGAGGCTCATAGCTTTATTTTGGGGCGGGTCTCCCAGGACTGGTTTCATAGAGCCATGCTATGCTTCTTTCGAATGGGGCTAGAGCGCTGGTGGATTCTCACAAGACTTCCTGGAGCACCCCTTTGGTTGGTTTCAGGTGGAGAGGAAGTGTAGGCTGCCAGGCCTTTCACAAAGTGCCTGGCCAGCTCCACCCTTTAGAAGAGTCTGGCATGGATACAAACAGATGGTGTGGCCTTGTGTGTGAGGCTTTGGAGGCTCAGTTTTATTTTCCACCTGAGACTTAGCTGGGGTTGCCAAACACGTTTTCGGCATGCAAGGTGCCTGCTTTAGAGCTTGGGCTCTTATTATTGTTATAATGATGTATATAAAAAGAAGAGAACCTTCGCTTTCTGTTCTTGAGAATTTACATGACAGAACAGTGTACAAACCGGGGTCCCCAGTCTGCAGAGACTCTTCTCTTAATTATGCAGTATCTGTGGACTAATTAGGGTTGCAAATTTCTGGGAGTTTTCCCATTAATTCCCATATATTTCCATTAATTCCCATGGAAAGTGTCCAACAACCAGAATTCCCCAGCTTAACGTCCCATTGAATGGAAAGTTTATGGAAAGTTTCCAGAATTTTTCTGCCCCTTTGCAACCCTTGGGCTAATAAATGCCACATGTTAAATTAGCGATTAGTGAAACTGGCTGGCATGAGAACAGCACACCGAAGGCTTGTGCTAGATTGAGCATGAGACCCTTCTGGTGACCAGAGTTGTGTGATTTTTTTATTTTTTTTTTATTTTTCTTTTTGTACGTCACACTTCAGAACTCACCTGATTTTGCTCAAACTCCTCCCTTAAATTCTCTGTTTAATTGGCAATGAAAGTAAATCACTGTTCCTACCTCGGTCTTGGAAAGCTTACCCGTCTCTGAAGGTGATGGGACTGAGTCTGACCTCTGCCTGTCACCCCCCCCCCCCCCAAACTCACTCCAGACATGGAGGCTACATACGCAGAATATGAGGACTGGTCTGACAGAGGTGTCCCGGAAGAGGTTACACACCAATACAAGAAGGCTGTCCAGCAGATGGAGAAGAACCGGTCCTTTGAGGAAGCTCTGGTAGGTCCTTCTGCTGAAGTCTCCCATTGCTGATGTGGCAGGCTGTCTATGCTAAATTAACCGTGTCCAAGTTAAGCGGGTCTGACAGCACTGTATTTCTTAATTTTCACTTTTGGACTTTAAAATGCATTATAGCCAGAAGTTTATAACTGTACACAGATGGCTGCCAATGTGTTATTAATGATAGGAATATCCATCTATCTTTGGACTGATTTATCCCAGTCACGGGGGGGCTGGAGTCTATCCCAGGCAGGACAGAGTACTAGGACGGGATAGACCTTTGCCCAGATGCCAGTTGATTGATGCAACCCCATGAATGCTTAATCTGGTTCTGATGTATGTAATTGGGGTGTCTTTTATACAAGATTAATACCCTTGTTGCAATGGGTCCATGTGTATTTGTTAGCACTTAGTTCTGTCGTGTGTGTGTGTGTATCTGTGTGTAATGCACTTTAAAAATATTAACTCTGTAATGGGCGTAGTGGGATATAAATACCTCTGTATCTTTAAAGATGGGCTTTATTTGTTTACCTAGCAGTGGTAGATAACTTCCCCTCAGGGATTAAATCCACAGTGTGCTGTTAGTTTATGGCTGTATTATCTTCATTTGATCTAAATGAATTATTAAAATACCCAGTGAGAAATGGGTTAAATAAGACTGTGATTAACGATACAAAGAAATAGCTTTAAAGCCCCATTTCTGCCTTCTTTGGAGTCGGTGCGGTGTTTAATTTTTGTTCCTCCCCAGTGTCAGGGTCCTACAGTCTTCTTCTGTTCTTTAACTGAATCTTTGTCTCGGTGCAGCTGGTGGCAGAGACCCCCAAACTGGCTGAGTACCAGGCCTACATCGACTTTGAGCTGAAGGAGGGAGACCCCGCCCGCGTTCAGGCCATCTTCGAGCGGGCGTTGGCCGAGAACTGCCTGGTACCCGACATGTGGGCCAAATACACCCGGTACCTGGTGAGTACCATCCCGCTCGTGCGACCAGATCCATGGGAAAGTGGCAGGACGGCGGTGTCTATGTATGGGTGCTCACTTTTGAAATGTGATCCCCATGCTTTTCAATGCGGCAGCTGTGGCACTGACACCATTCAAGTGTGCTGGTGTTAAGTCTGAAACGAAAGGTGAATGATGTTGAACCTGGGATGTCACAGTTGAGACTCTCTGCTGTCTGGGGGGTGGGTGGGGCACTCTTCTCCAAAGGTGATGCCCTACTGTCCTCTTGTTCTAATTGAAAGTAAAAAGGGAACTTATCTGTCTAGAAAGTTTTCTGCTCTGTCCCTCCCAGTATAAAAAGCAGCATGGCAGGGAAGCTTTCCTTATATAATGCCAACCAGCTTGGCTCCGCGCCCAGGATGCTGTTGTGAGACCAGACTGAAGAGATGCTGTCGACTTCCTTTGGGGCAGACGGGATGGAGAGGGGATCGGCGCACCGTCCATAGTTGCTAAGGTGTTGTGTCCCCCACACAGGATCGGCAGTTAAAAATACGCGGCGTGGTTCTGTCGTGTCACGAGCGGGCGGTCCGGAACTGTCCCTGGACTATGAGCCTGTGGAAAAACTACCTGCTAGCCCTGGAAAGGCATGGAGCGGAGCACCAGACTGTGGCAGGTAAGCACATGCCGGGGGGGTGGGGTTGGGTGGGGTGGGGGCAGAGTTTGCAAAGAGAGGAGGGTCTAGGGGAAATTGAGCTTGAGCAGCCTGGTATTTAAGCGACTTCAGCATTTTCTTTTCAATACATCATGAAAAATAATTACAAATATATTTCCGCCTTACAACATTTAGAATTTTGGGTGTGTGGAGACTGCTTTGTTGTGCGTGATGCTAGGGCAGTGTTCCAGAGTTAATGACCTTAGAGGGCTCTTGCTTGTCTCTTGCTTTATGGTGATTGGGTAGATGGTGTGTGAGGGTCTGCATGTGTGTGCATGCACCCCCTAGTATTCCAGCTAAGGTGTACCTCAGCCTCATGCCCTGTGCCTCCTGGCTTAGGCTCCCGGCCCTGCATAATCTTGACCTGGATTGGAAGATGGATAGATTATTCAGTGGCCCATTGATGGTGGGGAAACTCTAGGATTGAGGTAGTGTTGCATCATGGGATATGTCAACTCTCTGGAGAGTAAAGCACCGTTGCTTCTAAACTCTAAGTTCAGGATGCAAAAGAGACTGTTTATGGGGACCTGGTTATTGGTTTTGTGTTCAAAAATGCTGCAAATATCTCTATCCACTCAGAGCACACTAGGCAATAATGCAAACCACACTTGTGTCAGGGTTTCCCAATCCTGGTCTCCATGGAGACTATCATGTATGCTAACCCTCATTAGTTCAGTCTGCCCTGATTCTCAAGAGCTCTTAATGCCTCATGTGTTAACTCCCTTTAACCTGTGTAGATTTTGATTTGACGGGCTGTGACACTTCATTTCAATCATTTAGTTGCCTAAATCGTACTTTGTCATCTGAAGTATTTGCCCCATCTTATTTTTCCACAGTGAATAAACTATATAATTAAATTAATTTAGCCGTCTCCTGAGACTGCCAGACATGGAAGTCAATGTCCGGATCCGTAAACTTCTAGGTTCGAATTTAATGAAGAGCTCAATCAAGGCTTCATTTAGTTAAGGACTCCGCAGGAACAAAAAGGGCCGCAGAGAGGAGGCCCTTGGCGATGGGGGGTGGGGGGGCGGTGTGCTGTCAGCCGACCCAGGGGAAATGCAGAAAATAAATGACGGGGCTGCTGAAACCTGCGCTGTGGTTGGCCAAAGTGCCACACCGTTGGAGTTTGCTCTGGCAGGTGCTGCTGGATTTAGGGTCTGCCAAGTCTGCCGGTCTCAAAACAGGGCTGAGCACCCAAACAGCCATGTCAGAGTTGTAAATGGTGCTCTGTGTGTCTGTGTGTGCGTGTACCTGCTTGGGGAAATCATTTTTGCACCCCTTTCTGATTGGCCTCTCTGTCAGTATCTGAAATAACGCCATATCAGGTGTTTACCGTGTCTGTGTGTGACCACTCCATGGGACGCCCTTCCTGTCGTCGTCATATTTTGTGTCGGATGGCTGTTTATTGCGAGGTGCCTCAAATGGAACCTTCTGGAACCCTTATTTGTTTCCCCAGAGGTCTTTGAGAAGGCCCTGAATGCAGGGTTCATTCAGGCGACCGATTACGTGGACATCTGGCAGGCATACCTGGATTACCTGAGAAGGCGTGTGGATTTTACTAAAGGTGAGGAAGGTCCACACTGCTGCGGAGCAACTGGGGGGCATGTCACCCTTTGGCGCGTTTGTTCACTTGAGGGTCTCTTCTGTTGTAGAATCCAGCAAAGAGCTGGAGGAGCTGCGAGCAGCCTTCACCCGAGCTCTGGACTACATGAAGCAGGACGTGGAAGAGCGTACGTGTCTCCAGACATCAAGGGCAGGTTGCTGTCATCTGTGGCTGCTTAGGCTTTTCTTCTCGTGGCCACATCCTCAGAGGACGAAGCAAAATGTTCTTTTGATAAATACACCCAGTGATGGGTGGCATGATCTGGTTCCGTTAATCATTAGCAGAGACCGAAAGCGTACAAAGTAGTCAGTGAGAAGTGGGTTAAAACCGTGGATAACTTGCATTGTCTGATTTTACTTGATTTTTTTCTGATTTTCTGTCCTAAAGACTTGATGTGCCTTTGTTGTCTTGAATGTCTTGGTGAACAAAAAAAAAATGTCCCCCCCCCCCCCATCCCTTTCCCAGGGTTTAGTGAAAGTGGGGACCCCTCCTGTACCATCATGCAGATCTGGGCACGGATAGAGGTGAGTGCGCCCCCTTGAGGCTCAAGGAGGAATTTACTCATTTGGTTAGGGAAAGACATTGGATTGTCTGTGCCTCCCAAGCTGGGTAGTGGTTTTGGTTTTTAAATTTAGCACAGGTTTAGTGATGACTGTGGGGACCAGTAGTCCCCCGGTGTGGATGTTAATGATGACGGATTGTGAGTCGCATTGATGTCGCTGGCAAAATAAGTTGGTGATTTAAGCAGTAAGATACACTTTCATTCTAAGATTCTTGCTGATTGATGGGTAATCTGGACTTGTAGGTGTGGGAGCTGGAGCAGAATCTGAATTGTTTGGTATATCAGCAGCCTGTGATGCATGGCATTATGGGTAGCTTAATGGGTAGACTGGTGCAATCTACTGTTACCAGGCCTTGCACTGCCGGAACATGCAGAAAGCCCGGGAGCTGTGGGATACCATCATGACGAAAGGGAACGCCAAATACGCTAACATGTGGCTGGAGTATTTCAACCTGGAGCGGTAAGAGCGGCTTCTGGGGAGCCTGATGGTGGGGGAGGGGGAGGGGGTTACACGGCGGAGTCTGGAACTACCTGAAATGCATGTCTCATCGGCAGGTCTTACGGTGACGTGGTTCACTGCAGGAAAGCTTTGCACCGGGCAGTCCAGTGCACAGCAGACTACCCTGAGCATGTGTGTGAGGTTCTGCTCACATTTGAGAGGGTGGAGGGTAAGTTAACCAGTGTGTGTAGGTGGTGGTGGTGGTGGTGGTGGTGATGATGATGATGATGGTGATGATTCTTCCTCTCTATCTGCTCTGCCCTCAGGCACCCTGGAGGACTGGGATGTAGCAGTGCAGAAGACAGAGACCCGACTGGCCCGACCCCAGGAGCAGCGGAACAAGGTGAGGCCCCCCCCCCCCCCCCCAACACCATAACCCTTGACCTTGGTGACCCGCCGCAGCCCCCCGTGTGACACCCTCTCCTCTTGCAGGCGGCTGAGAAGGAAGCCCTGCTGGCCCAACAGGAGGTGGAGCGGGTGGGACAGCGTAAGAAGGCCAAGGCCGAGAAGAAGGCCCATAAGAAGGCGCAGAAGGCCGGCCGGGCAGGGGAGAAGAGGAAGGCGATGGAGGAAGGGGAGGAGGAAGAGGAGGACTGGGGGGAGCAGTCAGGTGAATGTCGGTGCACAACGGGAGACCCCAGTTAACTGTTAGGTCACCTTTGAGCCTTTTAGCTGGTTGTGTTCTCAACGTTCCTAAGTTCCGTCCTTTTCTGCAAATTTGATCTATTTTCTGAAATATTTTTAAAGCATGCTATTCCAGGTGAGTACCTTAGGTATGTAGGCAAGTTCCGCTCCTGGACACCTACATCCTCCGTGTCCTTAATCATTTATGCCTCCGTGTTACTAACCCTGTCCAAGTGGCTGCGAAGCAAGATATCTGTCTCCACTTGTGTTCGTCCTCCGGATGTTGCACGCCAAAAACAGCCTCTGCCTGATGTCTGGTTTCAGAACAACCTGTGAAGAAACATAAAGGGGAGGGGGCCCCCGGCGTGAGCGAGGCAGAGGAGCTCATGGAGACAGAGGGTGGGCTCCCGGGACTAACGGCGAGGAAACTGGCGGCCCCCCCTGGCAACAAGAGAGAGGTGCGGGAGGCGGCAGAAGCTGCCCGCAGGGTGCAGAATGTTACGCAGGAGCAGCGGGATGACCAGACGAGCGTCTTCGTCAGCAACCTCGCCTTCACCTTGGAGGAGCCTGAGACGAAGCTGAGGGAGCTGTTCCAGAGCTGCGGCTCGATCCAGCAGGTCCGGGCCATCTACAACAACAAGGGAACCTTCCGCGGATACTGCTATGTACAGTTTGAGGACCAGGCGTCAGTCCCCCTGGCGCTGAAGCTGGATCGGCAGGACGTGGAGGGCAGGCCCATGTTCGTTTCCCCTTGTGTGGATAAGAACAAGAACCCCAACTTCAAGGTGACTGCAGGGCTTGTGGAGGATGCCTTGGGGTGGGGGGCAGCTGGTCTGGAAGCTCTTGATTCTACCCATTCTTTCCCTTTAGGTTTTCAAGTATAGCACAGCTCTGGAGAAACACAAGATCTTCGTTTCCGGTCTTCCGTTCGGCTGCGCCAAGGAGCAGTTGGAGGAGGTGTGCAAAGAGCATGGCACAGTCAAGGACGTCCGCCTGGTCACCAACCGGTCTGGGAAGCCCAAGGTCAGAACCAGCTTAGTCATTAAGGTTAAAACTATAATGCACTAATGCAGGGAATTTGAGACATATCATGTAATTACAATATAATCAAAAGGCCATAAATCAGGTCTTCAACGCCTTAATTATTTGGATCTGTTGTGCTGAAGGTGAGTGATCTGTATGGTCAGTCCGATTGACCCAAGCTTGGCGGCCAGACTAAGGTGCTTTCATCTCTCACCCAGGGCCTGGCATATGTGGAGTTTGAAGACGAGGCACAGGCATCAACCGCTGTAGTGAAGATGGACGGGATGGCCTTCCAGGGCCACACCCTGACAGTGGCCATCAGCAATCCGCCCCGCCGTAACGTGGCTGAGAAGTCAGACCTGAGCAAAGGCCTGGGCTCTATGATGCCACGCCAAGTCTATGGATCGTAAGTGTGTCTGTATGCTAGAGAGAGAGCAAGAGTGTGAGAAGTAAGGGGTCATGCTTGTGTTTGTGGGATGATGCTGATCCATAGATCTGAGTATTTTGTGCTTTCTTTGCTTGATAATCTGTTACAAATTAATCCCATTAATGTGGGAGAAGACGGTGCCTTAATGTGACGAGTGGTGGAAAAAGTACTCTGTTTTCATAAAGCAAGTGCAAATACCACGCCAAAATACTACTCGAGTAAATATATAAATAATAATACATAGTACAGTGGTACCTTGGTTCTCGAACTGACTAGAACTCGAATTTCTTGAAAGTCGAACAAACCAGTTTGACCTGGAACGCGATCTGAATATCAGAAGTCGAACCGTGAACGCTGACCTAATATAAATTGTACGCGCCAGGAAATGAGTCATACTAC
>JAODLC010000044.1:37166435-37177311 GCA_026781145.1 Hippopotamyrus pictus | reverse complement strand
CGTCGTGGCCGCATCACCACCTCGGGTGTGCATTATTTTTCTAATAATTCAACGGCCCGTCGTCAATTATTCCTTACGTATTACAGCTGTTAAGGGATGTTAGGATGTAAAGGTATACATCCATGATGTTTATGAATGATTTCTGAATATTTAATGAATAAATATGAAGGTGTACTGAATGTTTTATGAATGCAATATAAGAGCATTATGAAGGTGCAGTTAATGCAACGTGTTAGTGTTTATTTGAAGATTTTTTATTTATTTATTTTGATTCTGAAAACAAAACTGAAGTAATTATATTTGCCTCCCAAACTTTGCGTTTGTCCCCTGTCCGTAAATTTGCATAAAGAAGTTAAATACCTTGGTCTGTTTTTGGATACTAAATAGAATTTTAACAAACAAGTTAGCAGTGTTGTGAAGGGCAGCTTTTATTACCTTAGAACCATAGCTAAGTTAAACCCGATTTTATCTCATAAGGACTTGGAAATAGTTATCCAAGCTTTAATTACACTTTCTACACTTCACACTTTTTACACTTCAAATGATTCAAAGTGCAGCTATGGGCTGCTAGACTTTTAACTGGTACAAAGAAAAGACAACATGTCACTCATGTTCTAGTTTATTTGCATTGGTTACCTGTGAGATTTAGCTATTTTGATATTTGTTCTTTCAATGGATTAGCCCCAGAATACTGAAGTGACACAAGACACGGGCAAACACACATGCGACAATAGGAAAATGTGACAAGGGCTATTTACACTTGCACGCGAGGCATGCTGGGACAGGGTGAGGTTTCTCTTTTGTCAAGTCCACTATTAAAATACTTTTAATTTCATTGTAATAACTTTTATTCCATTTTAATTATCCTGTTTTTTAATATTGCATTTTTTACATTTCCTTTAATTTTTATATTCACATTCCTTGTATTTCTTCTATTTTGTTTTATTTTATTTTATTTTATTTTATTTTATTTATGCATTTTATATTTCACTAAGTTATTCATGTTTTATTTTTTTTATTTTATTTGTGTGTAGTATTTGTTAATTCTTTCTAAACTCAAAAGCACTTTCGGTCAATTCCTGTTGTAAATGTGCTATATACTGTAAATAAATGACGTCACTTGACTTCCCTTAGAGTCGTTTTACTTCTTTAGTGAAACCTCAGGTTCTTTTAGAGTTGAATGATGAGGCAGGTTCCTTAAGCTTAAGCAGTTTATTAAGACAGAATGAATATGTTACAGGAACTCAGTTAAACAAAATACAAGTAAGTAAAAAAATTAATTTAAACAATTTTAGCATAGGCTATGACATAACAAAATTTGCAAACCGCAAAGGGGTCTGAAAACTCTTTATCCACTGTATGTAGGTTTATGTTACTGATTTTTGGCTACCTGTTTGGGGAAACTGGGTAAAAAAAACAACAAATAACAGCAACCAATGAGATCGTTTTAATATACCTAAAACGTTAAGGTAATATCAGTTGCTCTACAGAAAAAAACAAAGACTGTATGCATGCATCCATTTTCTGTAACTGCTTATACTATTAAGGGTCGCGGGGGGTCCAGAGCCTCACCCAGAGGGTACAGGTGCAAGGCAGTGAACAACCCAGGACTGGGTGTCATCCCACCGCAGGGCACACTCACACACCAGTCATTCACAACTCACACACCAGTCATTCACAACTCACACACCAGTCATTCACACATGCACACCAGTGGGAATTTGATAACTCAAATTAACCCCAGTATGTTTTTGGACAGTGGGGGGAAACCAGGATCCCTGGAGGAAACCCCACGATGACACGGGGAGAACACGCAAACTCCACACACATGGTTCCTTGATGGAGACTAAGACTGTATTTCATCATTTTTTTATTTCAGAAAAATTTTCAAGTTCCTGAGAATTATACATATTTTAATATTTGCTTAATGGTTTAACTTAGACTTCTGATGTACAGATGATTAATTTCCAAAATGAATTTCCATGTGTTCAAGAAGGCTCTACGAACAGAGGGCAATAAGAAAAGAGCAGGTATTCTACTATAAGTAGGGATAGTCTGCCATCTGCTCATCTCTGCAGGGTGATTTTAAGCAGTCTGGCAGACAGACATGAGCTGAGTGTTGTCACCCTTAACAAGCACATTTATAGGCTTACAAGACACGGTGGGTAGCACTCTGACCTCACACATCCAAGGCTGTGTGTTTAAATCTCTCCTCCTGTCACTGTGTGTGCATGAAATTGGCATGATCTCACCATGTTTGTGCATGTTGCCTGTCACACTACAAATTTAAAATTCAGTTTTTATTTTTATTTAACCACATAAAGAAGTTACAAAGGTTACTTACAAATTGATTAGCTTAAAAAAGATTATTACAGAAAACTAACACATTGTGCTTTTTAAAATGATCAAGTGTCATAGAGGTGTCATAGAATGCATTTTTTTTCCAGTATTTTTGATACTTTTTCTGGTCTCTACATAGAAGGTATGTGAACTTTGTTTGGTTGAAAAATGGCCAGATCCGGTTTAACAGGCTCACTTACAACCCTATTATTTGGCCCATGAATGGAACAGGCTGTTTTTTTTGTTGAGCTTTGCTCTGATTGGCTGGTTTACAGCGTTGAACTGCAATGGCTCACACAGAAAAAACATCTCTACAATTATGTGCCGCATAACTATAATTCGGTTAATGACAGACCAGATTTAAGACTGTTGTCCCATAAGATTACAACAGAGCAGAAAAATTCTTATCGCCTGGTGACGTAGTACAATGCACTATTAACGTGTTTGTGTTGATGATGGTATAAACAAACCTACTGTGCTGCCAGTCATGTAAAAGTTTAGCGTATATGACTATAAACAACCATGTTACTGGTTTATGTATTTTCTACATTGTAATTTATATTGTTATTTTGGAGTGTACTCGTTCTACTTTGCTACACGTAACTGTAATACTCTACACTTCAGACTAGGCACAACGTTAGCATAATCATAACTTTGTGTTTAGCATTGTAAAGAAAATCGTAATTTTGCATCTCATTCAAAAAATGATTTTACGGTGCTAGAATCATCATGTTTATGACCTGGGTTATGTTTCCCAAAAGCACAGTTGCTAACAATGTTAGCAATTTACATAGATGGAACCATGCAACTGAATTTAGGAATTTAGGAAATGTACCCCTAAATTGGACTTACCTTCTAAGCCCACTTGTAATAAATCACCTTACATTAATGGCTTTCAGTATATATACTCGTATTTTTTTAACTCGCCAGGTGCTCTTACGGAAACTGTGCCCCTTAAGGGAGAAAATATGTGTTGCAGGTTCTGCATGTCCATTGGGCTTTAGAGTGGGCTTGTGTACTGTATGTTATGTTTGGGGGCGTAGTTAAGACTGGCTAGGATTTTTTAACCAGCCTGTTTTAATACCTTCTTTCATATATGGGATTTATATTTTAAAGAGGGAACAAGTGTTTGAGAGTCACGGTTTGCCAGTTCCATGTACCAAACTCTCTTGTTCAACTATACTGATGTAAAGTCACATTCTATGTCACCAATGATTAAGGCATGATCATTCAAAAAAGTATCATTACAATATAAGATATTGAATCAGAACAATTATTATTATTAATCACAAAGCCAAAAGCAAAAGTGCATTGAAGCAAACTTACCAAGAGCATTTACAGTGACTCCATGCTGGTTGACCTCACAGTACATGCACAAAGTTTGTTCTCTGACATTTAAGAAACATCACATTTCTGGCTCATATCTGAACATTCTTGAGAGTGTACACCAATCATGGGTTACTTATTGTTAGCTTTAAGTCTCAGGGTTACTAGAAAAATATAATTTATCTTACATCTATATAAATGATCTGAGTTATTTTAATGCAACATAAGACCTGTACACCACTGAAGCAATATTTAATCATGCTTATACAGTATTTAGATATTTAATAGTGAAATCTTCCAGAACGTTAAAGCTGCAGATCCAGAGAATTTATTTACCTTTAAGATGACTGTCTGTGATTGATAAATACTTTAAAAGCAGTTATCTTTATCTGTATTATAGTTATAATATTTTAAATGCTGTGTAAGTAATGATAAAAATTATACTACTAAGAAATTAAATAAAAACAAATATTTCTGGTATACTACTAGTCAAATATTGAGCTTTTTGTATAATGCTGTGACTGTAGATGCAAAAGATATACAGTAGTTCAATAGTTTTCAGTTTATGTCACACATTCTGATGAGACACAAACTGACACAATAACAAAACTTAATGTGTGCTGTTAATAATCTATTTTTGTCACATGCAGTCATACAGTGACTTACAGTGCAGGCCTTATTCACAAAAAAAAACAGAATTTGAAAGTTTGTTAATATAGTACTTTGAATAAGTAATTTTATTAGTGCAAATTAAAAACTTTTTTTCCTACTTGCCTTAGGTCTGTGTTCCTCATTGTACTAGACCAGTGGCCTGTACTACGAAGTGGAGATACTGGCTTATCGGGGTAACTTGTCGGATTTAAGGAACCACAGTTTAAATGGACCTTATATTACATATTCGTTCACTTACATTTTTCCCAGACTACCTTAAATCCGACAAGTTACCCCAATAAGCCAGTAGCCCCACTTCGTAGAACAGGCCCCATGGTTTGGCAACCTGTGGCTCTCTGGCTGTCCGCTTATGGCTCCAAAGCAGACTTTCATGCATACATACAGGATGTATCACTTTGACAGTCAAGTAGTACTCTTCCAATGAAATTCAATAAGTGCTGTATAGTATGTGGTTAAAATTTTAATGCTGTGCTGAAATATAATTTTAATATTGTACAGTATGCTGAAATATTGTGAATATCTAAAATATGCCTGCTTGTGAAAGTAGTAAGTTACATAAACTACCAGTGCAATGTGATTTTTATACCTTCATAGCTTCTTAATAACTACAGAGACAATTTTACATCATAGCCAACAGAAATCTGACCAGTGAACAAAAAATACACAGAATGGATCGCTTCTACCACCAAGTCCCAAGTCTGTTTAACCTATTTAAGGAAAAATAAAAAAGAAAACAAAACAAGAAATGCAAACCAACAAAATCATTAAAAATAATAACCAAAGGGTTGGGAAACACACTGGTCAGACCCTGAAAATCATCAAAAAACAGTTATTTATTTTACAATGACATAATATACCATTCATCATTTTAAAAATCAGTTAATAATCCATTCAACCCTTTCATTGTAACTTCAAATCAATATACATCACTAAGCATGAAACACTGCTGTTCAAGGACACAAAAAATATACCTTAAACTGCAAGGAACTGCATTTACAACGAAGCAGAAAGGCAAGCCAGAGGCAGTGGCATATATACACTTTACATACTGTAAAGGTGCAAACACAAAATCAGTGATTTACCAAGAAAAGCACTGAAAACATTCTTTATAAAAATGAATACCTCCGATACCATATTAAAAGATATGTTCAAGCATAAATGAGCTTGAAATGCGGTACAATACAAATTTACAATGATAACGATGTTTGGAATAAACACTCCGCTATAAAGCTTAAATACACTGAATGTAGCCCGTAAACATCATTCCACACAGACCTGTGGCAAACAAATCTTTTTTTTATGCTTTACTTATAATTAAGTACAAACCAAAACTGTGGTGTGACAATTACTACAACATACAAGACAGCCTTATATAACAAGTACACTAGAGAATGCACACAAAATAGATTATGAAAGAAGAGGTTGAGAGGGAAAAAATGGGGACGTGACTCATGTATAATCATAAAACCTTCCAAAAAATGTAAAGAAATATTTTGCATTCTTTTTTCCCATATACCTAAGAGACCAATAAAAAGTGCTTAACTCCTTCTGAAAAATGACAAAGGATGGAATCATTTTTAGAATCTGAATAAAGAATTCAATCAACAGAATAATATTGTTTGTTAGAAAAACTAACCCTTTGTTATCAGAAGCAAATCCATAAATAATATCATGAATAGAGAACATAGGAATATCTCCTAGCCTAAAGTTCATCCATCAAGAACATCATCCCAAAATACAAAAAGTGCTGTCGTTTCTATATCAGTATAGCAAAAGATACAGTCATTGTTGTGAAAACTGAATCTCAACACCTTCTTATAGTGAAACTGTTCATCTTTTTATGGGATAGGAAATTTCAAATAGTCTGCGCAAACACGCTCAGCAGTGGGTCCAGGGAAATTAGACAGAATTCCTAAATCACCGTAAAAGGCTTTTGCAAGGTGGCAATCTCTAACCAATGTATTAGTTATTCCAGCTCCCATTAATTAGGAGAGACAGCAATGATGCTGGAACATCAAAACAGCCTCTAACCATCAATAAAATGGGTCTAACAATAATTTTGAGCACAGTATAAAATTCCATGGAGTCACAGGTAAAACTGAACTTCAAGCAGAAATCATTAAATGAAAGGATAGACCCATTCGTATTCAAAAAGTGCAACTGCCCATATTCCCAACCCAAACAAATCAAACAATCCTTTCTTCACTGGCAATGGAAATCATGTCCCTTATAACCCACGTGAGATATCTGTGTGTAGGCGGCTCCTAACAACAGGGTCAGCTCGACCCTACTGGTTAGAAAAAAAAATCTGTTTCCAATAAAACACTACAGCTCTAGTTTATTTGTTTTTTAATTCAGAAAGTTAGGTTGCTGACCCCTGCACTAGATTTTGTAGTCATTTTATTCCATGGCCTTTTCTGCCTTGCATGTGGAAAATGCATTTTGAATTTGGATGGACTGAGTCTGTCTTTGCCTTTGGTGCCTTTGATGCGGTGAAACCACATCTTGAGAGGCATCGCTGCATCAGCATGGAGTATCTAAATAGTCCTCAACTTCTTGCCTCAGAAAGGAAAAGGTAGACTAGGAAGTCAGAGATTGCTAGACTGATAAACCAGGTTGTGTTGATGGTCTTGGCCATTTTGAGCCCAGCGATCCAGATGACAACACCATTCCCAAAAATCCCCAGTAAGCCGATGAAGGGTGACAATTATCCAGGAAAGGTCATTCCTGCAGGATCTGTGTTGAGTATAAACAATGTTGTGTTTTCAGAGGTGTAATTTTCATAGTCATTGGAATAGTTTTCCAAGTCAAACTCCTCCAAACTGTAGGAAATGCTTTGCCTGATTTCCCTGAAAAAATAAATTAGAAATTTATAAATTATTACAATTTACATCCTCACAATCTGCCACTTATTTGAAAGGGTAATATATGCCTTGTGGGCAGTGGTGCCTTAATGGTTCGGGAAGCGCCCTTGAAATTGAAAGATTACTGGTTCGAATCCCTGACCAGCAAGGCACCACTGTGGTACCCTGAGCAAGGTCCTGTTCCCCAGGTGCTGAATTAGCTGCCCCCTGCTCTGTCATGATGTCACATATGGGTTAAGTGTAGAGGACACATTTTGTTGTGCTGTTGGCACCTAATTCTATATAATAATAATAATAACAATAATAATAATAATAATAATAATAATAATAATAATAATAGTAATAATAATAATAATCAATCCTTTATTGTCCCTCATGGGGAAATCCTTTTTACACCTCCCTCAACTTGCTCTTTGTAGAGTAAGCTGTCCGCGAAGGGCAGCCACCTCTTGGGGTGCCCAGGGAGCTGGTGGTTAGGGGGGTTAATATAATTAGTAATAATTCAGTTTATTAATGCATCATGTGGCAATCTACTTTTAATCTTTGTTTTTTGTTATTGTTTTAATTAAAACTTAACTGAGTTTAAATCATCCCTCTTGATGTTATAGTGAGTAATCTTTACTGCAAAATATCGTAAGGTGGCTGATTTTCTCCCATAGCATGACGGATTTTGTGAGAAGAAAGTCTTGACTTATTTATACTCACACAATTCTTTTTAAGAAACAACCTGCACATCTGTTGAAGAAACAAAGAGTTTATATAAATATGAAGAAAAAAAGCCTTTCCTCCTTTGCCCTTCCTTCATTCTGACAGTAGTAAATATGTTGTTTTGATTGTTGACCAATCAAAAGCTGACTGTTCTTATGGTTCTCCTGAGTAATTTGCTAATTACACTATATTACCAAAAGTATTGGGACACCCCTCCAAATCATTGAATTCAGGTGCTCCAATCACTTCCATGGCACAGGTGTATAAAATCAAGCGCCCAGGCATTCAGACTGCTTCTACAGACACTTGCAAAAGAATGGATTATTTCGGGAGCTCAGTGAATTCAAGTGTGGTACCGTGATAGGATGCCTGTGCAATAAGTCCATTCATGAAATTTCCTTGCTACTAAATAATCCATGGTAAACTGATAGTGGTTTTATAACAAAGTGGAAACAATGGGGAACAACAACAACTCAGCCACAAAGTGGTAGGCCACGTAAAATCACAGCGGAGACAACGCATGCTGAGGTGAACAGTGTGCAGAAGTCGCCAACTGTCTGCAGAGTCAATAGCTACGGCCCTCCAAACTTAGTGTGGCCTTCAGATTAGCTCAAGAACAGTGCATACTTCATGGAATGGGTTTCCATGACCAAGCAGCTGCATACAAGCCTTACATCACCAAATGCAATGCAAAACGTTGCAGTGGTGTAAAGTACGCTGCCACTGGACACTAGGGCAGTGGAGATGTGTTCTCTGGAGTGACGAGTCACGCTTCTCTGTCTGGCAATCCGATGGATTGTCAGACTGTGCCAAGTATAAAGTTTGGTGGCGGGGGGATTATGTTGTGGAGTTGTTTTTCAGGGGTTGAGTTTGGCCCCTTAGTTCCAGTGAAAGGAACTCTTAATGCTGCACCCTTCAGACCTGCACAGAGCCCTGCATGCGGGTTACCGGGGGCCCCTCATCGGAGCCAGGCCTGGGGGTGGGGCTTAAGGGCGAGCACCTGGTGGCCTGGCCTGCAATCATGGGGCCTGGTCCGGCACATCCCAAAAAGGCACGTGGGTCCCCCCTCCAATGAGCTCACCACCTGTAGGAGGGGCCAAAGGGGGTCGGGTACAGTGTGAGTTAGGCAGTGGCCAAAGGCGGGGACCTTGGCAGTCTGATCCTCAGCTGCACATGGTAACTCTAGGGACATGGAATGTCATCTCTCTGAAAGGGAAGGAGCCTAACCTGGTACGCAAGGGTATGAGGTTCCGACTATATATAGTCAGGCTCACTTCGATGCACGGTTTGGGCTCTGGAACCAGTATTCTTGAGGGGGGTTGGACCCTTTTCTACTCTGGAGTTGCTCGCAGGGAGAGGCGCTGAGCAGGGGTGGACATACTTATTGTTGACCCCTGGCTGGGCACCTGTACATTGGGGTTTACCGCGATGGACAAGAGGGTAGCCTCCCTACGCCTTCAGTTGGGGGGACGGCTCCTGACTGTTTGCACTTATGCACAAATAGAAGTTCAGAATACCCATCCTTTTTGGAGTCCTTGGAAGGGGTGTTAGACAGTGCTTCTCCTGGGGACTGTCTCGTGCTGCTGGGGGACTTCAATGCTTACGTGGGCAATGACAGTGAGACCAGGAGGGGCGTGATCGCCCATGTCCTGGGGGAGACGGGAGACATCGAGTCCGAATGGACCATGTTCCGTGCCTCCATTGTGGAGGTGGCAGACTGGAGCTGTAGTCAGTGCCTGTTGTGGCGGCAATCTCTGAACCCTCTGGTGGACACTGGCGATGAGGGATGCCATCAAGCTGAAGAAGGAGTCCTATTGGGCCTTTTTGGACTGTGGGACTCCAGAGGCAGCTGAGGAGTACCAGCAGGCCAAGAAGAACACAGCTTCCCATTGATGCCTTCCAATGAGGAAGCAGAGTCTGAGGATATGGGGGTGGACTCCCCTATCTCTGGGGTGGAGGTCGCTGAGATGGTTAAGAAGCTCCTTGGTGGCCAGGCCCCAGGGGTGGATGAGATGCCCCTGGATTTCTTCAAGGCTCTGGATGTTGCAGGGCTGTCCTGGTTGACACGCATCTGTAGCATTGCGTGGACTTTGGGGTCAGTGCCTCTGGACTGGCAGACCGGGGTGGTGGTCCCACTCTTCAGGAAGGGGGACCAGAGGATGTGTTCTAACTATAGGGGGATCACACTCCTCAGCCTCCCTGATAAGGTCTATTCGGGGGTTCTGGAGAGGAGGGTCCGCCGGATTGTCAAACCTCAGATTCAGGAGGAGCAGTGCAGTTTTTGCCCTGGCTATGGAACAGTGGACCAGCTCTATACTCTCAGCAGGGTCCTGGAGGGTGCATGGGAGTTTTCCCAATCATTCTACATGTGCTTTGTGGACTTGGAGAAGGCATTCGACCATTTCCCTCAGGGCAGTGGTTTCTCTGCAGGGCCCCCCTTTTCTAGATAGGAACATTATTGAGCCCCCCCATTCAAACTACACAGGTTCAGATTCAAACTTTATTTGAAATACAACTCGTACGGCTGATCAGCTCAGGCATCTCACTTCAGTTGAATTCTTAGTTCCATCCTGTTGGCCTAGTGGCTGGGAAGACATTGTCTTTGATTTGGTGAATCGAGTTTCTGCAGGGACTATATTTATCTCTTATCAATCTCATATTAGTTTCTTCACTGGTTTGCTTTGTGTGAAATTGATGTCCATCCATCCATCTTCTGCTTATCCTATTCAGACTGTGGGAGGTCCAGAGCCTATTCTGGAGTCTACGGGCCAAGGGAGGGAACAACCCAGGATGGGGTACCAACCTATTGCACAGCACACTCACACACCATTCACACACACAGGGTTCCAAATAAGATTTTCAACTTGATTAGCAGTTTTGCTAATCAATATTTTCAAAAGTTGCAATTTGATTAGCAGTTTTGAAATTTGATTAGCAAGTTTTAAAAATGACCATCGGAAGCACTA
>JAODLC010000044.1:37140357-37154006 GCA_026781145.1 Hippopotamyrus pictus | reverse complement strand
TCTGTAAAAAAGCTGAAGCTGAAAAGAGGATGGCTTCTACAACAGGACAATGACCCTAAACATACCTCGAAATCCACCATGGACTACCTCAAGAGATGCAAGCAGAAGGTCTTGGAATGGCCATCACAGTCCCCTGATTTAAACATCATTGAAAGTTTGTTGGTAGATCTAGAATCTAGAGCTGTGCATGTAAGATGACCAAAGAATAATACAGAACTAGAAGGCTTTTGCAAGGAAGAATGGGAGAAAATCCCAAGTACAAGAATTGAAAGACTTTTAGCTGGCTATAAAAAAAAACGTTTGCAAGCTGTGATATCTGCCAGAGGAGGTGTTACTAAGTACTGATTATGTAGGGTGCCCAAACTTTAGCAGAGTGCCACAATAATGTTTTTATTTTTTATCTTTGTTCAATTTATGACATAAAAAGTAACTATGCATCAATGTTTGGTGAAAATATTGTGCATTTTTTCCATTTCCTACAGAGACTGTGTTTACATCTTTTCTATTAAAAAATGACCAAAATATGTTATTTATTGACGGGTGCCGAAACTTTTGCATGCCACTGTATTCCAGTGGAAAATCACACAGTTCCGTTCACCTCCTTCACTGCAACAACCACACTTCCTATACCAATTTCGATTCCCTGAGTACTGACAGCTGTAACTCATTTCCCCTGAATACTGCAGTATTTTTCCGCATTTCACCACATCTATATAAACCACTCCGTGTTAAATTGCCAAGGGTTCTACTATCTCCCCAGTTTCTCTTCAGATTCCAACCGCATGCTATGATGTGCTTGCAATCCCTAATACCCTGCTCAGTAAGCATGATGTTTTCTCGACTGTCTCCTGCTTCACAATTCTCATTCTCATTTGCTCTGCATTTGGATCCCTAATCTCTGAGGTTTCCTCATTACAGAATTCCTGGCCATCAATCCAGTGGAGCTTCGCAGCACAGCCCTTGTTGGGCTTTCTGGGCCACCGTACTGAAATCAGGTTCGTGCAAGCCAGCTTTCATGCTTCAAAGCATGAGCCAGCTCTCATTGTCCAGAAGGTCACTTAAAAAAACCGGCACTTAGAGCTGACAAAGTACTTACCACTAGTTTCCACACGGTTGTCCAAGTGAAGGTTGCGGTAGTATTAGAATGTTTTTTAGAAAACTTGGCAAGTAAATGGCTCATCACCCTGAACAACTTTAGGGTATCAAAAAATATATGGTTGGGATGGTAGGTGTGATGTACTGAACTTATGTTGACAGTTTTGTTATTATTGCAGGTAATATGTCCTAATGGTGTTGCTGTAGTAGGCGCGCTAGCGCATGCACTCTTCTCTGTAAGAGAACACGTTATAAAAATGTAATGGTTGTTGGCTGGCATGGTTCGATATTAAAGACATGAAGTGAAATCGTGCCTTTACAGTATATAATGGTGCCCAATACATCACAGTAGGTTAACATACTGATACTGCTGGCTGATATATAAACTTTATTCAAAGTTAGCAGCAGCTGAGCTACAGACACCAGAGCTACAGACACAACTACTGAAGTAATACAGATGATTGCATTGGACAATCTGCAATTTTTTATAGTGAAAGACGAAGGGTTTCATTGGCTCATTCACCATTTACAAGAGGTCTCAAAGTACTGGCCAATGACATGTTTAAAATCCACTATTAAATCTGGCCTGTAGATTAATCTTATCAAAATCCTATGTTTTGTCCAGACATACCCGCAGCTTTACTGGATATGTACATAAATGACCTGCTAATGTATTGAAAATACACATACGCATAACCCATATCCACCTTGGCCTTTGTAGCCATTCTTTGTTTATGAAAGCAGAAAATTATGAATTCCTTGTTGAACACCTAACCTTTCTCTCCTGGGACCTCATTTGTCAAACTTTGTGCAACTTTCATCGTGAAAAATGGATACAAGCGGAAATGTGTATGCACAAAAAAATTAAGGTTTATTAAACTGGGCACAGGCACATATGTGCACAATTCCCCCTTGAAAAATCTGAATCTTGTAAATGTGTGTATGTGCATGAGGCTGAGATCCTGAACAAGAGTCGCCCACAAATAATAAAGTGATTAAATGGTCAATGCAAATGAGCTGCATGCTCGTATAATATGCAAATCAGGTCTTTCTGTATACAAAGTCTGACAACAGTGACTGTAAATAACATACCAAGAAGAGGAATTTTGAACAGTGCAAAGTAGAGTTACAACAAAATGAAAAGTTTTCACAAAGACGAAAATGTATAGATGTACATTTTTAAATGATATTAAATGATCACACATGTATGTGCTGTGCTGCTGTTTCTAGCACTTTTGTATTAGATAACAAACTGCATATCATTGTCTGAATACGTAAAGTTTACTGAACGTTACAGCAACTGAATATTACATCACTGCTGTAGTAAATTCCGTCTGCTCTACAAAATCCCACCACCCGAAAAAAGTGGCTAAATCCGAAAACAGAGAAAGAAATGACTTGCTGTGTGCAAGGTCAGTGGGATTGCAATACTCAGAGGCAAATCCATATCTTCTCATTCAAACTTTGACATGTATATGGAATCTGTAATAAGGGATGCTGTGCAAAGTTTACACTTCATGAAGCTATCTGAGTGCTGTAAATGATTATTTAAATTACAATTTATATGATGCCAACAACCATTGAAATTTTCTGTTAAAGACACCCATAAAACAGGTGGATGGGCTCTAACCAATACCTAATAATTGACTGGTTACATTGCAAAGTGGGTCACAGCATATTCATGTATATTCATCTAGATGACAATTTAATATTTAAATAATCATTTAAATTACATATTTATTCAATATTGTCACAAAACACCCTCCATATGAGTGTGCATACAGGATGGAGTTTCAGCAATGGTGGACTGGTATAGGTCTAAGAATCAAAAATGGATGAAATGGTTATTGACTTCAGAAAGACCCATGCTGTCCACTGTCCTCTGTGGTGGAATCAGGCCTCATCTGATCCAGTACCTCCTCCTTAGCCAAGAAGGGGCTCACTTACCAATGTTGTGGATGCACAAAAAGACACACAAAATGTGCGCATGCAACGTTTTACATGAAAGCTGAGATTTCTGTGTATATTTACTGAAACTCAGAAGGAGGTCTATGCACCATATCTATAGTCTGTATCTTTAAATGAAAAACTATAAATCTAAAAATGTTACCTGGGATGTATTTTACTTATTGTTATTTTATTAATTTCATTATTTTATTCTACTTGAATTCTTTGAACTTTATGTGTATAAGCTAAAAACAATATATTTAGCTCTGATAATTTAATTTTCTGTTTCCAATATTACGTCATGTCACCTCTTCCCATGACTACAGTGGAATCCGATTATAGTGATCATGATTATAGTGATCAATCACTTATATTGATCAAAAAGCTAGGTACAGAATCAGTCCTGTACAAATATTGTTTAAATAATTTGCTTAAAGTAATCTAGTAGACCACTTACAGTCCTCATTTTTGGCTTTTCTATATGTGACAACATATGGAAAAATTCAACTATGGTAATTCCTTTTTTTTTAACTTTACTTTACATTGACAGCCCTACTTTGCCTTCCAGTAACCCGTCTGCTTCTGGCTAGCTACCACAGGCTAATGCTGCATGCACAGAAAACATGACGGGGAAAAAGAAAGTCAGTTTCTCTCACTGAAAAATATAGATTCATCAAAGCTTATGATAAATTGCCAAAGATGACCCAACGAGATGCAGCAGTGAAACCGCATTATAACAAATCTGACTTGATATCTGAGTTCAATGTTTTAATTTGTACTGTACTGTAATCTGAAAAGCGTTTTAAACAGCTGTACTGTATTCTGAAAGAGTCAATAAAATTCAGTAATTTTTTAGTGATGCAGTTAATTTTATTAACTTATATTCTGCCTGAGACATAAAGAAAAAAAAATTGGTTATAATGACCAATTTCACCCAGACACAGGTGGTCATTATAAGCAGTTTCCACTGCATTTGTGATTGACACTAGTTGTACTATATGTGAATTAGGTGTCAGACGTTCCCAAGCATGGATCAACGTATAAAAATAGCCTTTAGTGAAAAAATATGATATGGCATAATGGCATGCTTGCTAGTGGCGACATAAATGGAAAGTTCAGAAAGTTACAAGTTTCATAGACCACCAGGATTATGTTTACTGTTTGCACTGGGTGTAATGTAATTACACTTTGTCTGATTTGTATTGCAAATGTATGTTTCCTTATGCTGTATGAAAACAGGCAAATGTAAAAACTACATTAGCAGTAATGTCCAGATTTCCAGTGAGAGAGCACCCTGAGTTTGAATATTTTAATTCCTTAAAACCTTAACAAAAAACTTATTCACCCAATTTTCTACTATTTATTATATATACAATGCAACTAAAACAAAGAAAAACCCATTCTCACACAAAAATGATGATAGTAGTAGTAATAATAATTATCAGCTGTCCCAAGGCCTAGTGATGTCATGAGCCTCCGTTCCACCCTTAAATCTCCACTTACATGTAAAGGACTTCTGGGAATTAAGACACTGATACTATACACGTTATATCTGAAATGCTACTTTTATACCTCTCAGTTTAAAGTATACAATCTCATCATGGTGGAAGTCATAACACAAAAAAATATTTGATACAAAACTTAAAACAATTTTGAAATGTAATAGTTTGTGATGTTTTGCTGTAAAAATGTTGTCGAGGTGTGTATTTAATGAAAACAGTATGTTAGTGGAATTTGCTAACTACTGCAGTGCATGATGAGTACGATGGCTACTTAAATTTAATCAGTTGTAACTGCTGCAGCTGCTGTAGGCAGACCACAGAATTCACAGAAAGTTCACAAAGTTTAAAAGTGAATAGGTAAAATTAAGGAACAGTACACTTACCCTGTTGGCTGCTTTTACACCAGGAAACTAATGATAAATAACAAAACCGGTAGCTTCAAAATAAGATATTCTTTTAAAAGGTTTAAACTAGATTTTACCTTGTGGTTTCACACACATTAACTGGCAAATATAACACTGACAAATAAATGAATAAAATAAACCCTTTGTTGAAAACCTGGACGAAGCTGAGGAGCAGTGAAAAAAAACAAGGAAAGAAACCTGACACTCTGCCTGAACTAGAAAAAAACTGTACTTAAAATTTCAAAGCCCAAGTCTCCTGAGCTTGCAGTCCTTATTTGTTTGTGCTGTGGTGATGCTGGGCCAATGATGAAAGGATTACTGGGAAAGGCTGCTTTCTTCCTTGTAGCTAGCATGTGTGATGCCAACATGTCACTATCGGCAGATTTGCAATCGGAAAGGCTTGACCTGCATGTTATATGAGCATGCAGCTCATTTGCATTGATCATTTATGTTTTATTGGGGGTGGTAGCCGGGCAGGATCTCATGCTCGTACACGTTTGCACATTTACAAGATTGTCCCAACATTACAGAAGTGAAACGCGTGTACACCAGGTTTGATAAATCCGTATTTTTTCACAATGTAATTTACACAAAGTTTGACAAATGAGGCCCCTGTTTCCGGATATCCTGGGAAGTCTGAGAAGCGGCTCATATGTTGACCATCATCGCCATCCCATGCCACTCCTTCACCCAGGACAATAAATATGGCTGTCTACTGGGGAAGAGAGATTAATAGACACTTAGGGTGGAGCTTAATGGGGGCTGTGGTGATGTCACAGGTGGGGGTGTTTGATTGACAGATTCCAGAGTGGGGGGATAGACATGTACTCTGACAGTGTTTCCTACAACCAACCTGAAACAGCGGATGCAATGATCCACCAAAAAAGACATCAAAACAAACTGTTTTAAAAACACCACAAGGTGAAAAAACAAACATCGCGAGCCACCCACCAAGAGCCCCAAACTCCTTGGCTTTAAAATAATAAAAATACATTTAACGTTGCTCCAGACTCGTCAATCTTTTCACGTTACAGATGAAAAAGGGCCAGACAGCTAAAGGTTTTGAGGGGTAAAAAACATTAGTCGTGATTGTTAATATGTTATTTTAAATCACCACAAATGCATTATTTTATAGCAGTAAAAAACTTAGCCATCAACTTTTTAGGGGTGAATTTAAGCACTTTAACTTTGTTTTACATAGTTTAATCAGAGTTAGCTGTAATATTTTGCAAGGTCGGGAATGACAGGATGGTGCTAGGAAAGACCGGATGGTGGGACCGCTAACACTCACAGCGGGAGGTTGTGTCCACCCGTTAGCTAGATGTATCCTGCTGACAGTGTTTCCTACGACCACCCACTGAAACACCAGATGCAATGTTCCCCTGTGCGATACTGACTTTTTAACACCATGGCAGTTGCCTGAGAGTTCCTCGGTTGGGAGTGTTTTTTGGGCTGAACGGTTGTATGAACAGAGAGTTCAGTTTTCACAATCATCTGTCTGATGTTTTGGTGGATTTGTCTGACCCACCTAAGAATATGTCTGGACGTTTCTGAAAGATGGTACTGTAACAGTAGTATTGATGGTGACAGGGGATCTAAAAGGATGCATATTAATGCCTATTAATTTCTCCCTTAGGGATATCAAGCTCTGTCTCCCTTTGAGGAAGCTATCCCCCAGGAATACTGGCCCCTTCAGGGTTCTTCAGTGCAGTTTCCTATCACCTGCAACTACCAATTCACTACTGGATTTCTGCAGTTTTCCATGTTTCCCTCCTCAAGTCAATCTGTTACAGCCCAGTGTACCTCCTAACCTCTCCCCAGCAATGCCCCCTCCACCACTAAAGATAGATGGCATGCCAGTGTATATGGTCTGTACACTCCTGGGCTCCAGGTACTGGAATGGACAAATGCAGTACCTCATTGACGGAGAAGCACTCATCTTGACTTAGACTTGGAAACTGCTGACTTGAGACTTGATGTAGATTTATTATAAATGACTTGTTGTAAAGTTGCACAATCTATCGCTGCCATTGATATTAGTTTCCAGCTAGATTTTTCTCCCCCGTCACCGGCTCCACTATTGACTGCTCTTTTCAGAACCTCACAGGTGCTGTGCCATATGCGGCCATAGATGACATCGTCATACAGTAACACACCCATAAGATGGGCAACACAAGTGAAAGTGAAAAGTTGCCTCCTTTGATTTGTGAAGGACCAGGACACTTTTTTTTTTTTGGGGGGTGGGGGGGGCATTAAACCATTTCTGCAAGTATACTATTTGTCTCTCTCAGGTGCAGCCACACTCACTCCAGCCCCTTTGTCTGCTGCTGTCTCTTTCTACATTTTGCTTTAGCGAGTAAATATATATATTAAAAAATTACTATTAACTACCTTTTAACTTATTGACTTTGGACAACCTACAGTAAGACTGACATTTCTCACCTCTTTTCCTTGGTGTATTTATCATACCTGCTGCCCCTCCATGAATGCTTTAAACTCCAAGCATGATAATTTAAAGTTCAATCTAACTTGATGTTCTGCTTTGAACAAAAGTTGCAAGAGGTCAAACTGTGGTGCTACTTTGTTTTCTGTTTTTCCTTCATATTTAACTGATTTTTTGGGTGATACCAGTGGCAGATAATTGGGGGGGGGGGGGTATTCCACAATACAGTCTTTTTCCATTAGCACGATTACTTAAGCCAAATATAAGGATTTCCCAATAGGAAGCCCAAGCAAAGTCAAAAAGAGACCAAGTCTGACAAACCCAGCATGACTGGTCAGGAAATGTGCCAGGAGACTGCTGCAGATCTAAGCCTCACTCCGTTTGACATGACAGCCACTTCCACTAACAGTGTAGGTGAGGTGACCATGGTCACATGCAATAATATAGCTGGCCTGGTACTAACTGTGAATTACCATCACTGTGAGAGATGAAACAAAGGGAAGACTATGAGGGTCTGTCTCAGGGGAAGGGACTGTATTACAAAGGTTAGATGAAAGGGATTATGGTGAAAAAAAAATGCATCTTCAAAAGTAAACGTATGGTTGGTGTTTACATGTTCTGGTAAAGGTGGAATTACAAAATGTTAGTTAATTGGGTTACGAAACCCATGTGGTTCATAGGGAGCAGGTGTAACAGGTTGTAACTTCGTATGTAATAATATGCATTATATAAAATTCATGTTAATAGACACTGCTTCCTTTATGTTGTACTTTATTGGTGGCAGAAAGCCAAGAGCACGTGTGTTTGGTAAGGGTGTAGACATTTTTATGGGATGTGTAATAAAAAAGCAGGGCAGTAGACTGCCAAGAAAGTGATAAGCAGCAACAAAAGCAAGACTCAGTCTGCTAGCCTGAACAACAACATAAAAAATCCATTTATTACCAATTTCTAAACAAACTTCTGTACTGTAGCCTACTGTACACCTTGCATGTCAAATGACTTTATTATTTTCTATCAAACCCTTTTTATATAATCTACAAACCATCTAAATTCCTAAGTTGCTGCAGTACCTACTGGGAGCACTGCAGGGTTTCCAACCTTTGTTAGCTGACTTCTGATTTTCAATTCAAGAAATTCAAGTCTGCACACACATTTACAAATATGTAAGGGTTTTATTACCTTGTACATAGCCTGTAGGGATTGCCCCAACGCTTTTGATGTAGGTAATTTTAAGTTTATAATAGAACAATATAGACTCGCCGTAATATTTCTTGTGTAAGTATGAGAGTCTGAAAGCCTGAATGTCACACCAGATGCATGAGAGATGGCAACCCTGAGCACTATGTTTAGTACCCATTATTAAAAATGCTAAATTAACGGCACTGTTTAAAGGTTACGGCAAGAAACGTGACATTCCATGGTCTCAAATTAAGATAGCTACACATGAGTGAGGCTGGTTGCTAAGAAAAGATGCGCAGAGTACCCAAGCATTAACTATTAATATTAAAGATATAGTATGTACCTACACTAACAAATACACTGCTCAAAAAAATTAAAGGAACACTTTGAAAACACATCAGATCTCAATGGGAAAAAAATACTATCTATACTGATATGGACAGGGTGATGTGTTAGGAATGAAAGGATGCCACATTGTTTGATGGAAATGAAAATTATCAACCTACAGAGGGCTGAATTCAGAGACCCCGAAAATCAAGGTGAAAAAATGATGCGGCAGGGTAGTCCATTTTGCTGAAAGTTCATTTTGTAGGGCTCTGGCAGTGCTCATCCTGTTCCTCCTTGAACAAAGGAGCAGATACTGGTCCTGCTGATGGATTAAGGACCTTCTACAGCCCTGTCCAGGCAGCAGAACTGCCTGTCTCCTGGAATCTCCTCCATGCCCTTGAGACTGTGCTGGGAGACACAGCAAACCTTCTGTCAATGGCACATATTTATGTGCCATCCTGGAGGAGCTGGACTAACTGTACAACCTCTGTAGGGTCCAGGTATCGCCTCATGCTACCAGTAGTGACACTGACTGTAGCCAAATGCAAAACTAGTGAAAAAACAGTAAGAAAAGATGAGGAGGAAAAAATGTCAGTGGCCCCCACCTGTTAAACCATTCCTGTTTTGGGGGTCGTCTCATTGCTGCCCCTCTAGTTCGCCTGATGTTAATTTCATTAACACAAAAGCAGTTGAAACTGATTAACAACCCCCTCTGCTACTTAACTGACCATGTCAATATCCCAGAAGTTTAACTGACTTGATGCTATACTCTGATTAAAAAGTGTTCCTTTATTTTTTTTGAGCAGTGTATCAGTAATATTTATATATTACATGATTATCAGAATCAAGTTTTTGGCTTACATGTCCTCTGCGAGTTTCTGCGATCTTTCAGCAAGCACCAAAAATACTACTGTTTAATCTAGTTTCACACAGTGTTAAACATATAAGGAGTGGGAATCCATCTTGTAAATTATGCTGACTAGATCTTGTGTTTCATGTCCACTCTAATTGTTCACTGCTAAGTTGTAAATAACCGAAACTGCAAATGTTAAATGCGCGAATGTCAAGGGGTTACTGTATTTCATCGATGAGTAATAACTTATACTGTGATGCCCTGCTCGTCCAATCCTCCTGTGTGCCACGCCCCCTCATTTACCTCGTGTGAAACCCCGATTGTAACCAGCTGTTTCCTGTTTTGCCTGTTTAGTCCTGTGTATATAAGTCTGCGTCCAAGTAAGTTTACCCAGATCTGTCATTGACGTTTGCACCATGTTGTCCCGTATAGTCTGTGCTATCCCCATTAAAACCCCGTATTTAATCTGCCCCACTCATGATTCCCCTCTTCCTGCTTGCTCGCTGGACACCAGTTATCACGCTTACAATTAGGGTCTTTTCAGTTATTAACCACACTTAGTGTTCCAAGCTGAATTTTCTCTGTGTTAAATCTTCTCTATTAATCATTCAAAAAAGACACAAAAGAAATCCAGTTTTGGGAATGTAGTTTAACAAGGAGAAGAGAAACTAAGTAATTAGAGCCCTTTCCTGGAGGGTAAAAAGGATCAGGGTTTCCAAGTGTCACCCATCTTGCATGCAGTGTCATCTCTACTTCGGCAGGTGGTGGGGCCAGGCCCCACTAGATGTCGCTGTTGAGCAGTGCACAATATGAACAGTAATTCAGTCTAAATATATATTTTTATTCACAACTAAGTAATATTGTTGTGCATTTATTACATAAGACATAGCATTATCTTTCTCTCCAAATATCTTGCTATATCTGTTGCATCAAAGTCATGACTGCTCTTAATAGTGTTCCTTTGCTGTGCATGGGACGTTCCGTCAGCGTTTGTTTAGGCAAGTGAGCAGCTGACAACTATATGCATATATTCATCGCGCTGTGGGGCATGATCAGGATGGCCCTTGCTGGTAGTAGGCAGTAAAATGTAACGCTAATTGATCTGACTTATGCCAAGATGTCATTGCTCTTTTCAACCAACAGCGATGTTATGTTAGCCACCCCTCATTATCACAGTATTCTTTCACTTCCTGATAACTGTTCCCTTCCTTAATTTCATCCAATAACTTTTTTCTGCCTTCCTCTTTGTCTTTTCCAAACATTCTTCCCTCTATCCCATCTTTCAGCAATCCCTCCCCTCTCAAAATTTCTCCAACCCACTTTCTCTACCTCTTAAAGTCCAAGGTTCACAGCCATACAAAAGTACAGTCCAAACCAAATAGCAAACAAATCTTTATTAAGGCCCCTTGTCATCAATTCCCTCCGTTTCATGAAAGCCGTACGAAAGATATTAGAACAAGGATAGCATTAGCAAAGGAGGCTTCCATCCCAAGTTAGAACACCTCCAAAATAATAAAACTGCTCCACCTGTTCCAATATTTCCCTTTCCATCCTTACATTTACAGTACTTTTTCTTTTTACTTTTAGTAAATCTCATAACCTTGCTTTATCATTTAAAGATCTAACGTCTGTAAACCTTTTTTCTGAGTTGTTTACAAGATCATCTGCAAAACTGACTGACTATATCATCTTCCCGGTACCTTCACTTCTCCATTAATTTCTTCCCATGCTTGTTTTACCATTTATTCAGCATATATATTAAAAATTGCTGAAGATAAAACACAATCCTGTCTTACTCCCCTTCCTATCACTGCCTAGTCTGAGTTTCCTTCAGCCATGCTTACTTAAACAATTTGATTTAGATACAAGTGTTGAACGAAGCAGTTATCTTTCCAATTTATACCAATATCATTTAACATTTCCATAATTTTGAGGCATTGAACAGTTCACAGTCTATAAAGCAGGCATTCTTTCTTTCTTAAATTCAATGTTCCATTCCATTAATACCCTGATCACTCCAATTGCCTCTCTTGTCCTTTTACCTCTCAGGAAGCCAAACCGATCTACATCAATATGCCTCTTTACTTTAGCTTCTAATCTTCTACCCAAACCCCTTAGAATAACTTTAGCTGCATGTGATATTAAGCCACCACTAGCAGTGGTGCACAAATTATTCAAAGTTAGATTTAGCAGTTTGCCATTAGCAAAAAAATATTAAAATTTGTCCAAATAAAAGATCGTCATGCAGCTTTTCTTTTCATCAGTGAACGTCACTGGTAAGTCTATTTTACATTATTGCAAGGTTAGTTTGACTGTAAGTTAAGGATCTTAAACCACTGGATTACCCTACTCTTAAATGTTCCTTTGGATACTGTATGTGTTATAATAGGGATCATTTACTGCTTAAGTTTGGATTTGTAATTTGAGTGAGCTCAAATGCCATTATTGTTAATGCTAGTCTCATATCTCCGTCTTAACTTCCGCTTACTGCTGCCCCTGTTACATTAATGCGTGCTTGCGATTTAATTAATGAGGTGCATTTGTATTAAGATTCACTGTGCAAGTAATGTGCATGTTAATGTTTGTTTGTTGTGCACCACCAGACCTTCTGTACCAGAGAGGCTACCGTTGGCGTGACACACGCTGTCAGACTCTCATGCTCACGCAAGAAATCTTATGGCAAATCTATATTTAAATCACAATATAAAATTAGCTACATCAAAAGCGTTGGAGCAGTTTGCAAACATACTATTTCAAAGGAAATCAAACTCTTGAATACATATATATGTGTGTGCAGACTTGTCTCAAATTGAAAAATGTCACTGACTAAACTTTGCAACCGTGAAGCGCATGCTCTGTACCCGGAGTAAAGTTAGCTGTGGGTTCGACATTTGCCAGACTTCTTTGTATTTACTCTATTAAAACATTAGGAAAACAAGAAACTTCCACATTCACAAATTGTGTGTGTTTGTGAAATTACATGCATAAGTTGGATTTTCAATTACTTCATCCAATAAATTGTGAAAATGCAAAATAACATACACAACAGGAGCGGCATTAACGCGTTCGCTTGGATTCTGTCAGTATGTAGGGCATTCTAAATTTCTGCTTGTGGTCAAACAACACAAGAAAACCTACACATATTCTAGTACTTAGGCACTTGTGAAATCCGTAGAAAATTTGTGAAATTAACTTATATGTAAGTTTATGTTGTGAAGAATCTAATTGCTTCTGCAGCGACATATGAAAATATCTGAGCTAGACACAACACGCAGTGCAATTTCAGTCGTGTACACTACAATACCATGGCGGTGCGCGTACACTATAACTGGGTTTAAAAAATCGATCTCATGTCCTTTCCCTGGATGTCTGAGTATTATATAATCGGCTTTATTGCACTTTGCTGGATTTTCTTCCAAAACAGATTATATTTTGCATGAAACATTCACCGAACAGAAAGCTTTCGAAACCCATAATGCATTATATATTTTCTGTTAACATGTTTATATTTACATTACACCGAACACAAACAGCTGTTTCTATTAAACGATCTGAAAAGTAACTTACCTTTGATCAAACGCTTTAAAATAATATAAAGTAAAATATACTATATATATTGTATTATAGAAGCAATTAATATGCCAGCCAAAATTTTAAAATGAAGTTGCGGTCCAAACTGAATCTTCTCTGCGTTAAGTCGTCTGTGTTAATCTTTTATAATAGATGAAAAGGTTTGGAATGTAGTTTACCAGGGGAAAGAGAAACTGTAATTTGAGCCGGAGGCGTACTTAGCGCAGAATGGGAGTACAGTACATGGAGGAAAACATCTATCTATCTATCTATCTATCTATCTATCTATCTATCTATCTATCTATCTATCTATCTATCCATCCATCCAT
>JAODLC010000044.1:37113436-37128624 GCA_026781145.1 Hippopotamyrus pictus | reverse complement strand
GTAAATTTCTTATGTTAGTTATGTAATTTAGTGTCTCTCAGTCCTGTGCTCCCTGTTTGGCCATTGTGACCTGTCAGCATTTGTTAACCTGTTCTGTTTATTTTAATAAACACTCCATACAAGGGTTCTGTTTAAAAGCAGACTGCATTTGGGTTTTATCCTGTATTTTTAGCTGGGTTCTATTGAACTAGTAGCAGAATGTTTTCACTGATGTGACTTCTAAGCACTTATGTAAGTTGCCCTGGTTAAGGGTGTCTGCCAAATGCAGTAAATATAAATGCCTGTCCACGCCCATCACCACCTCATCAGCTTCTGCCTGCACGCCTGTGGGTGTCTCACCAGCCTTCCTCTACTTGGCTGCAGCCTCCTCACTGGCTTCTGTCCACTTTTTCCTGGTCTAGGTCCCTGACTCAGAGGAGTCGGCACCCCCTCCCCGCAGCCCCCGTAGGTGTTTTCAGGACCCCCCAGGAGGGGCGTCATTGGGGGAGAGGTGTGACAGGGTCCTGCAAGACAAGGTCTACTCTGCTTCCTGGCCCCTCTCTGGCATTGTCTCACCTTGGCCAGACTCCACACCTGTGGCCACTGCGAGGCTACTGGGGGTTGTTTGGACCCCCACCTTATTGGCGTTGCCTGGAGATCATTGCCAATTCGTCACGTGATGCTCCGGCTGCCACCAGCCCTATGCCCGGCTCTCTGGCATGCAGCCGCTAGCCCCATGCCAGATTCTCCGGCCATTACCAGTCCAGAGTGTGGAGGGTAGTATCAGGGAAAATAACCAGCCAGAGACTTAGGTGCGTTTCACTTCTCTCTCTTTACTACTACTCATTCTCCCGCACACGTACATCTCTATACATAGTCCCGCAGCGCCCTCTATCATTCTTCTTCATGTAGCACAACACAACACAGAGGAGGACGTTCCACTAGAGGAACTTGAGTGCAACCCCGAGTTCCACTTCGTGTACCCATGTCCAGACCTCACAACACTAATTCTGGGTTCAAGAAGGGCCGCCGACATTGAGGAAGGTCCAAAAAGGTGGCAGGCTTGTTCTCTGTTTCCCGAAAAGGGAGGCGAGGACATACCATCCGTGCCAGTTGTGCCACGTCTGGTTCCTGCTCTGCAGGCCACCTTGGGACTCCCCTGTACCAGTTCTTGTCCTGGTCTCTTCTCTGGACCAGTAGGTTTCTCATCAGCCTTGGACACTGACCAGGCTGTTCCAACAGCTTCTCCCTGTCCTACCCCCTGTCCTGGCGGCCATCCCAGACTTGCAGACTCATATGTGCATTCCTGCCCTGCAGTTCCCATGACACCCAGCTATTCCTGTCCTGGTCACGGCCCTGTGGGCCCTTCAGCACCATCCAACCCTAGCTTTGTGGTTCCCTCATTTGCAGATGACACCAAGGTAGGTGTACAGATATTATATGGGTTCCACTGAAATACAGATACCCAACTAGAATCCTGTGTGCAGGTTTGGTCACCATACCTTAAGAAGGACATTGCTGCCTTGGAAAGGGTGCAATGTAGGGCTACGAGAATGATTCCTGGTCTTAGAGGAATGTCTTATGAGGAGAGGTTAGCTTAGCTGAATCTGTTTAGCCTCAAGTAAAGGAGACCAAGGGGGACATGATCCAAGTATATAAGATTCTAACAGGTCTGGATGCTGTTCAGCCAAATGGATACATCAATATTAGTTTAAATATTAGAACCCGTGACCATAAGTGGAAATTAGCAGGAGAATGGAAAGGATAGGAAATGGATTTGAGAAAGCTCTTCTTTACGCAGCATGTAGTTAGAGTATGGAATAGTCTTCCTGTTAGTGTTGTGCAAGCTAAAACCTTTAACCCGCTGGGGTCTAGGGTAGAGCCCTGCACGGGACTGTTTTTAATCCCACTCCTGCTGAATTTCTGACCATTACCGCCCGCACACGCAGACCCATTAACATATATACTGTACGATGAAATAAGTTTATATGCATTAAATGTTTTATTCCAGTAGAACAAGAACTGAATAAATAATACTAATTCATCAAAAATCTCTCAACTTTGAAACGCAAATAAATGTAAACTGAGCCGAAAAACTAATCAGATGTGCAAATATCTGCAGTTAAAAAAAACAATAACCAAATCTATACAGCAATGTTTAAATATCACAATATTATAAACAAACAAGAGCAGCTTAAAAACAGAAGAGAACCTTGTACCCTAGCTATTTCAAAGAAATATATTCAAACTAGCTGAACACCACAACTTAAAACAATTGCTCAGAACAAACACGAATATATAACACAAAATTGTGTTGGAAAAACAGCTTCCTCTGACCGGGGAGTACGGGGCAGGTGTGTCGCCTCAACCCTGAAATGCCAGATTTGTGCCCGTTGTATACAAGCACTTTGCCACATTTCTCACAACACACAAAGTCCAGCTCTTTACCTTCTTTGTTTATAACGATTTTAAAGCTTTTCCAGATATCTGATTTTCTATTCTTTTCTTTAGTTTCATACTCTCCAGCCTTAATTTTATTATCAACATCAGTTACATTCTCCATCCTGCGAAAAACCTTGGGACCCGCTGTCTATTTTTAGCCACCTGCTCCCGCCTGCAGCAACCTTAAAACCGCCCACTCCTACCCGCGGCAACCTTAAAACCGCCCTCTCCTACCCGCGGCAACCTTAAAACCGCCCTCTCCTACCCGCGGCAACCTTAAAACCACCCTCTCCCGCGAGATTTCCGTTGGGTCCTGCAGGACCAGTGGGATCCCAGTCCCAATGCAGGGCTCTTGTCTAGGGGTAGGGAACACACATTCACTGACTGGGGCATGATTACACATTTCTTTCAATATCATAATTTATTTGCCATGAATTAAGTTTATTTCTTATATATCTGTTTTGGCATTAAACTCATCTCAATCTCAGTGTACTTTATAAATGTGTCAGATTTCACATCAAAATATAGACATTGCAAAATGCAGTTTGGAACACTTGCAGAAATATTATAAAAGTACATGGTAAGCAATGGTGGCAGTTTGTTTTGATCCCAGATATCTGATCGGCAAAATCTTGGCTACATGACGATGACTAAATGGTGTAGTTGCAACATTCAGTTGGATAAATAAATAACAAAAACCTAACTCTTGTCACTATTTCTGGCTCCTTTCGTTGAATATGTAGCAACTTTCATGTATATACATAAGCCATTGACACCTGGGGCCACATCCCCCCCCTTTTATGGCGCTGATGGGGATGAATCTGGATTGTGTTTCACAGTTGCGTTGTTCATCAAATTACCATGCAAATGCGATTTGAATACGCGCTAATGCGGCTAATGATTTCGATTGTGAATAGCGATCTTCGGGTGAGAGTGGTACTACACGCCCCTAATGCAGGTAAAACAAACTTTCACAGACTGGGGCATGGTCACACATTTCATTCAATATCATAAGCTTAATTCATGGCAAATAAAAACAGAAGGTTAATGGGGCAACGCCTGCTGCCAAGGAGCAAGGCCCAGCCATGCCGGCAGCTGATGCAGCGCCCCCTGTGGTTCCTGTGCTGGCGGTTCCTGCAGCGCCCACTGTGGTTCCTGTGCTGGCGGTTCCTGCAGTGCCCCCCGAGGTACCTGCGCCTCCGCCGCTGCCGTCCGAGGTCCCTGCACCTCTGCCGCCCGAGATCCCTGCGCCTCCACCACTGCCACCTGAGATCCCTGCACCTCCACCACCCAAGGTCCCTGCGCCTCCGCCCGATGCTCTGCCCTCCAATGTTCCTGACCTGCCCATGCTCGATGTTCCAGCTCCGCTCGTGCCTGAGGTTCCGGCTCCACCCACAGCAGCTCCTGCTCCACCCGTCCCTACTCCGCCCACAGAGGCTCCAGCGCCAGTCCCCCTGGTCCCTGTCCCCGAGGAGGTCCCGGACTGTCCAACCCCTGCTCCTTTCCCCTTAGGGGAGGAGGAGCTCGAATGGGACCCCTCTGGGATTTCCCTGATGGCCCCATTTGACCACTCTAGGGGGGTAACTTCTCAGCCACCACAAAAGGATAGATCCCAGCTGGGTCCTCGCCACTCGGTCTCCCGGAAGTGGAGGGTACACCTGCACCGGGGTCGGGTCCCGCCCGCCCTGCCCCCTGGCTCACCCTTGGTCTCCTTGGCTGGGGCTCGAGGAGCGCCTGCAGTCTCCTGGGCTACTATTCAGTGGCCACCTGCGAGTCCCCCTCTGGTGCATCGTTGGCCGTCTTCGGCCCCACCTCTGGGACCTCGTTGGTCACCTGTGGGGTCCCCCACTTCAACTCGTCGGTCGCAGAGTCGCTCCAGCCTTGCGATCGCCAAGGGTCACTCCAGCTCCTGCCTCTTGCCTGCTGGGGTTCCCTCGGGCTCCCAGTTTCCCCCCATTCTCTGCCTTCCTGCCTCCTTGCTTCGTGCCCCCGAGTCAGCTTCTCGTCCCTTTGTTTCTCCTACGTTCACTCCTGTTCCTTCAGTTGGTGTTCCCCTGGTGTCTCCTTTCTTGGTGTGCCTGTCTGCATTTCCCATTCTTTGTCAGGCGTTGTGCTGGATCCTGCCGTTGTGCCTGTTCTGTGTGTCTGTAATATTACCGGTACCCCGGTAATGGTCTTGTCTTATTTTTCAGGTCCTGTGTTCCCTGTCCCGTCTCTTTGTTCCCCTGGAGCGTGCCCGGAGTTCATGCCTTTGGGGTGGGGTTCTGTCATGACCTGCTCGTCCGATCCTCCTGCGTGCCACTCCCCCCTTCTTAACCTCGTGTGAAATCCCGATGTCATCAGCTGTTGCTTAGTTTCAATTAGTCTTCTGTATTTCAGTCCGTGTTTGAGTACGTTTCCCCAGTCTTGTCATTGACATGTTCACCGTGTAGTTGTATTCTGTCTGCAATAAAATCCCGTTTTTTGGATTTCCGTGTGCCCGATCCTGATTCCCTGCTCCCTGCCTGCTCACCCTGTGCAATTGTTAGATTCAATTTAATGTCTTACATTATATTTCTCCAGCCAATGAAATTAAGCAGGTTCATTTAGATTATAATATTTTGACAAATTTGAGTAATAAATTTATTACTATAACCACCATGACCACTACTTTACTACTGTTACTACTTAAAGTAGCAGGTGGATGTTAGCATGTAAAATAATTTTAAACATCACAATATCTTCAACTTCAAATCGGTATTTATTTTCTGAAAATATGAAAATACAAAATGGCATACAGCAAATGAAAATAAATGGTAAAAAACCCACCATTTTTCTTATAACTCAAAAAAAAAAAATGTTGCCTTTCTGATACAAAAGTATGTTTACGACTCAAACTTGCAATGTAGTAAAATCCCCTTAGCCACTGCCCACTGAAACCCTCGTTTATAAGTTTGAACTGAAAAACATAACAGTATGCTACATTATCTGTTAATAAACATCCTTACTGCCATAAACTATTATAACACGAACCCTTTACCAATGGAAAAAGAAAAAAAAAAAGACCTTAGGGGTCTGTTGTGGTAGCACGTGGCTGCATTTTCCGCCGTATCAGCATTTACCATGCATGTATGCCAACAGATTGTTCTTTAAAGACAACATCTTTGGGGACAGTTTCCCACTGTTGAGTTCCAGTAGACGTTTTTGGAAGAATTTAAATGTGTATACTGTATGAGTGGCTTGGGATAGCTCAGATTGACCACATACCAGGCCAAAGAGGATGACACATGCATTTGGGACACTTTGTAATCCTGAAATCACCTGTTTCCCCCCCCTAGACAATCCCTGCCTCCAACAGACTGCCATCTGCAGAACCCCCTTTGGTTACAGTCTTCAGTGTGTGGTGTTTCAGGTCATCAGGGTTCAATTCGCTGAAATAAACAAACATAATGGATGCAGCTTGCAAGCCTGTGTTTATTCCCAAATTGTGTTTATTAATTCTAACAGCTACACCACCAAGGAAATGTTTTTTAAACCTTGTTTGTGAGCACTACAGGATCTGAAGTGAGTCATGTTACAAAAAGTGGAAAAATATTGTGATAGCAAAACAGTAGCTACAGGGTTATTCAATATCAAATTAACAAATTTTCCATAAATGTTCCAAACTTCAATCTCAAATATTCAGAATAAATACCATGTGTGCCCATGCAGCCAATGATGGGATGAGAGGGTAGCAGGGTGACAGTCTGAATTTGATAAACTTCTCAAAATCATTTATCAATAACTAAACCACCTAGCAGGCTCTATTTTTGCATACTGGTACCTTTATAGTTATTCTCCAGTATATAATAAAATCAAAATGTCTGATAAAAATGACCACTTGGTAAAAGCAGACCTTAAAATGGAAACCGCTAATGCTTATGATTAAAATTAAAACATGTTAACAATATTAGTGTCAGTTGCTGGAAGGTTGGGTTAAGTACTATTCAAATCTCAAGACTATTAAACAATCCGGGCACTATTCTGTTTATTAATTTTAGTGATTCAGGTCGCGGCGTGTTTAGGTTGCTCTTAAATCCTGCTTGTCATAGCATTTCAGTGCACATGCACCTCGTGGTGTACAGGAGTTATATCAAATTATTAAATGAATTCTAAAAACTGGTCTAATTTTGAATTAGTTAGTGAATTTACTGATAAATATTTTAATTCACAGGCCAGTAGTCCAAGCTACATTATATTTCCCGCAGAGTCAGCCAACAGTGGACAAATTCTCATGCAGTCAAAATACATTTTTAGTCTAGATGCACACTAACAGATAAGATACATGCTTATGTTTTAAATTCAGATCCATTCTTTACCTTAAACACATCAAAATGAACAGTCTACTTTTACGTGTAAAATTTTTCGTTGGTAAGCATGTCCTCCAAACATACAGGCTACACATACTCTTAATTAAATGCATTTAGAAAACGGTATTTTAGGCAAAATCTTCTCGTTTTAATGAGCAAAGATTACTAAGCTCAAGAATAATTTCAGTGTACCCCTCCCCCACAATGCATGCACTCTGGGCATGCAAAGCAGACTGAGGGGGGACCCAGGACCAAACAGGGTAAGAGATCAAGAGTGACTCCAGATGAGACTGAGCAGACAAGACAGGGGGTACCTGACAAGTGACAGATAAGTGGGTCAGGCATGGCGAGCCCTTCAGGAGACGGGACCGCAGATGGGCCGTGCACCTTGGGAAACCGATGGGGCTCAGATGCCCCTGAAGTCAGGCAGAACGGTGACTGGATTGGGTTGGGCTTGGAGCTGGAGGCCAGTGGAGATCGGACTTGGGGCTAAAGATGAGCTGGGCTTAGAGCAGGAGCTGGCAAGGCAGCAGCGGGCAAGCCACAGACGGGAGCTGGTGGGGTGAGCAGCAGGTGGGAGCTAACGGCAACAGGCAAACTGGAGTAGGGGCCACGGCACTGGACAGCAAGCAAGGCTGGACCAGGCCAGGCCGGGGCACCAGGCAGCAAGCAAGACAGGGCCGGGATACTCTGGGAACAGGACGAGTGAAATTGGGACTTTTGGGGATGGGGAGGGTCAAACCAGGCACTTGCGGAACGGCAGCGGTCTCACCGGGGCCAGGCATGGTGGTGGTCTCCTGGGCAGGACACGGGCTCAGCCCTCCCCCACAGTCTCTACTTTTGTGGTGGGAGTTAATGAGGGCTTAGGGGAGCCAGTAAGCAGGGCAGTGGTCTTGTCTAGGTCAAGCACTGGGGCAGTAGCCTTGTTGGCTACACTCACCTCGTCCTAGACCCCTAGCTATCCCTGCCACTTTCTCTACTAGGACATCAGAGACAACTTGCTATACCATGCACTCAGGCCAAGAAATGAGCGCAGGGTTACAGGATCAGTAGGTGGCGGAGCATGCAAGATACCAGTGACATGAGAATCATCTGGCAGCAGACCTTCTCAGAGTAGTTTGACGGAGTTGACATTTGTCAACATTGAGTTTCAGTCCTGCATTGTTGATTCTGTGCAACACAGCACACAGGTTGGCCTCATGTTCAGCTTCTGAAGCTCCATGTATGATGACATCATCAAGATAGCATTGCACCCCTTTTTAGCCACTTAGGATTTGTGTCATCATCTTTTGAAACGCTGCAGGTGCTGAACTCAATCCGTATGGAACTCTGCAATACTGGTACAGTCCTTCATGTGTAATGAAACCAGTGAGCCCTCTACTCTCTTCATGTAGTTTTAGCTGATGTTAGGCGGATTTAAGATCCAGGGTGGAGAACATGACAGCCCCACGCAGCTCAGACAGTATGTCCTCAATCAGTGGTAAGGGATGACTGTCAACAATCACCGCTTTGTTGGGTTCTCTCAAATCAACGTCTTCTTTTTAGTGACTACAATCGGGGAGACCCATTCAGACGCATCAACTTTCTTTATAATTCCATGTTCCTCAAGGTTCTTCAATTCTGTGGAAACAGCATCACGGACCGACAGGGGTAAGCATCGAAGTTTCTGCTGTATTGGCTAAACTTCAGGTCGTACCTTCACTTTGTGTGTGAAGTCCTTTGCACATCCGAATGCAACTAGAGACTCACATTCCTGTTTGCAGTGAGTTGTCAGAGCTGAGGTTTGCTGAAGTGTAGCACAGACCTTGGTAGTCTCAATTACTAATTGTCCCCCTTTTATGTGTAGCTGGAGTGCAGTCACCAGGTCCATGCCCAGTATAGTTGTGTCTGTTCTCACAATGTAGAGATCTGTTGAGGCACTCTTGCCGTTGTAATTAATATCAGCTCTAAGACATCCTAATACATTCAGCTTCTCTTTGGAATATGTAACAAGCTGAGCAGCAAGATTACTTAACTTAACTGAGCCAAAATGTACACTGTAAACATGCTCAGGCAGTATAGAAACAGCAGGCCCTGTGTCTACTAGTAGCTTAACAGTACATGCTTGTGCAGTATTTGGTACAGTGACAGTAACAGTGCACATCAGTTTAGCTGGATCACTATTGACACAATTTTCAACAGTTAAAACGTACATTTCGGGCACAGTCACTTCATTAACAGGCTTATGGGAAGATTTACACACTCTTGAAAAATGTCCGATTTTCCCACATGTATTACATTTGCAGTCTTTTGTAGGGCAGGATTTATCATTGGCTTTGTGGTCAGTCGAATCACAACGGTAGCACGTCGGAGTTGTATCCGATTTTATAGCAGCGTTGTATTTTGGCTTGTGCGTCTTCTTTCGTACTTGAATAGCTGCAACAGGCTTTGTTTCACCCACAGTGATGGCCTTTGCATCAGCTATTGCAGCCTCTGTACGCCTAGCAATTTCCAAAGCTCTATCAAGCGTCAAATCCTCCTCCATTAACAGTCTTTTATGTATACGAGTACTATTTGTCTTCCCTACAACTTGATCTCGTAACATTTCATTCTCCATAGCTCCAAACTTACATTGTTTCACAAGCTCACGCAGTGCTGCAACGTAGTGATCTGTAGACTCACTGACAGCTTGGGCTCGTTGCCTGAAACGGTATCGCTCAGCGACAACATTGACTTTTGGATGAAAGTACGTTACTAAAGCCTTAACAGATCCCTCGTAATCATCCGTAGCGAGCGGTAAGGTGCTGTAGATTCGTTGTCCCTCCGTTCCCAAGCAGTGAATGAGCAGGGCTCTCTTCCTCTCCGTAGCAAAATAATGGCCCCCGATCGCAAGCAAGTAGTTATCGAACAACTTTTTCCACGCATCAAATGGAAGTTTCGGTTCGCCTGGGCACTCCAGGAACACAGCAGGGGGTTGTAAAGAGAGCAGAGCCATGACTTCTTCACCACTGCTCTCGTCGCCACTTTGTTGTGGTGTGGGTTCAGCGGACATTAACACACACACACGCAGTTAGGAACAGAAGATCCATTTTCTTTCCTGAACTTCTCTCTCCCCGTACCAGCATACAATAATGACTAGCGCCCCCTAGTGCTTCTAGTCAATGCATATACAGGACAAGATGCAACAGTACAGTATATGGACACAACAGGAGAGTACTCAGGTAGTGCCAATTGGCAGGCAACATTCCAGCGATTCACTGGGGCTTAGGGAGTCTGATCTTTCTGTCACAATGCAAAAACAAGGCAGGAGCAGGCATGAGGGCTAAACAATGAGCGGTTTACTAAAGGAACTGGAATAGGGCAAACAAACATAGGCCACATGGGGTCAAACAAAAGGCAAAATTGGCAATAGGGAAATATCAATGACCAGACTAGTGAGTGCAAGACTGAAGGGCACCTTATACAGGGCACGTGAGGGAGCAGATGAGAGGCACCTGGCGTGATCCACTCAAGGGCTGCAACGAGATGTAAGATTAAACAAGCAACCAATAGGGAGAGAACAAGGGGGCAGGAATGTGAATTGTAACACCGTGCTTTGAGTATGTTTGTTTATGGATCGCTCCAATTTGGTGGGCTAAATCTGATCACTCTTTGCAGGATTTTTGTTTTAATTGTGTAGGGTACGCTATGATCTGTCCCCTAAGGTAAGTTATAAGGGCATCCCATACTGCTAAACTAGAAATTTTAAGAGAGTTATTAGTAGAAGGAAAAAAGGCAATCTCTGTCTCCAATATTTCACAAACTTGTCATCTAACAATAAAGCTGAATTAAACCAGCAAACCTGCTCCTTTGAGGGAGGCCAGGGAGAGCCAAGGCCAAAACAATGGATCGTAGTCTGAAATGATGATAGTCTGATAGTTACAGGAATGGACAAGCGGAATAAGCTGGTTGTCGATGAAAAAATAATAAAATCTAAAGTATGTAAGATGGATGTTTAAAAAAAAAAAAAGTGTATTCCCTATCATTTGGATGTAGAGAGCACTGCACATTGCAGACACCATAGTCAGAAAGGAACTGGAATAGGGCTTGAACAAAAGAGGCTGAACATTATGCTAATGTTAGCAGAAGATCAGTTTAAAACTGGGTCTAGCCAACAGTTGAAATTTCCCCCAAGTATGAGAGAGTGTACGTTGAGGTGTGGCAGCAGTGAAAACAGCTGTTTGAAAAACATCTGAGTTAGATGTGTACACATACACAAGTACTACCAGCATGTTTTACACTTTTTGAGTGACAAGAAACATATCAACCAAACCTGTCATCAATCACATTCTGTGTTATGGACCATAAGAATTGAAACCCTTATCGCTTTGGCGTGCAAGGAGGAATGAAAACTAACAGAAGGTGATAATTATCAGAACTGCAAATACGGGTTTCTTGCAGGAAGGCTATATATTCTTTGTGAGAAATCACCTTTTTTCTTTTAATGGGGTGGTTTAAGCCCTTAAAACTCCACCTACCTAATTTTAATTGTCTATTCACATAGCTTGACAAAGAGGGTTTCTGATTGGACTACAATGATTCAAATGGCAGCCTTAAAGTGAACCATGGCAAGACAGTGCATATGTCAATATGCATAAATTACTGAGGTACAGTATTACTGACAGTGACGTACCCCCCCCCCCCCCACCCCCAACCCGGGGAAAGTATTTCTTCTATTTTCAAAATACAAATATACTGTACATTAAAGTATTCAATATACTCTGAGCTTCCTTGGTCAAAAATAATCACATAATCATTTTTATGAAGTAACTCAAATACAAATTACCAAATACAATTTTGTGTTTAAGAAATTGTAAATTTTAAATGTATCAGAAATACTGCCCATCCTTGCTTTTGACAGGGTGCCAGCACACTGCAGTACCTTTTTAGTAGTTATACATAAAATGTGAGATTATCACTCTTTAAAAATCTTCTAAAGAAATGCTAGAATTTTGCTTTTTTCTTCTCAAAATAATATGAGAAGAGTTATAAAATGAGCACGAGAACTGAAGAAATTCAAACTTGGACTCCCAGGAGGACGTCTGTGGGTAAACTCAGAGTATCCAGGAGCCCTGCTCTGTTCCAGGATGATCAGTATAATCCTGCAGACGGTATGCTATATATAATATCAAATTTGCTTCCAATACAATACCCCAAAATCATTATGTCATATCAAAATCACAGATAAAGGTGAGAATATTGCGCCATTGCAGAAAAAAAGTAAATTGCAGTCATCTCTGCAAAAGGCTCCAGCCTTTAGATGTCACTCATCGAATAATGCAGAAGGTATTAAATTGATGGTGTGACATCAAGCATGAACACTGTACATGCAAATTATAAGCTGATGTAATTTATATGTAATCTCACTATCTTATTTTTATTACTATACAATAATAATAACATATTGCAATAATATATTTAATGAAGTTGTATAATATTAGATTACAAATATATAAACTATAAGTACAGTACTTTTCCATATATAAGTTCTTCAAATGGTGAGTTTTTTTCTTTCTTTTTTCATAGTCAAATCTAAGTACTCATGATGTCTCAGTAACATCTCTCTAGTTTAAATTTAAACCAACTTCAATGTTTAAAAAACTATTTGCCCATTTGCTTACTTCTACAAATCTACATTAAAACAACTTAAATGACTACCACTTTTGATTGGATATTATATAGTCATTATTTAAATTTATCTGTTCTACCATCTTCATTTTATTTCCATCTTAGGGCAGTTCTCCAACAAAACAGGTACCATAATGTTGGTACTTCAAGGTGTTGGTTTTGTACTAACAAAAAAAATGATTCCACTGCTGGACAACTAGAAGATGAACTTGCAGTAGAGAACAACACCCTTTCATTGAATTTTTAACTAAACTAACTCAGACACTCAACAACCACCAAATCACATGCAACGGGGAAGTATGGGGAGTTTTGATGCTGGAACGTAAGGTACACACAGGGTGGATATAATTTATACAATGCTAAGAATACACAAGTCTCGGACAGGGTTCTTGTAAGATACAGGCAAACACGCATGGCAAAATTGGGAAATACAACAAACATTAACATTAACAAAACAAGGCTATTTACAATGTCCTAGCATGCTCAGCACATCTCGCTGGCACTACAAAATTTTGAGCCTAAGGCCTCTTTTCCACTTTCCGCAGCTCTGCTGTCGCTGCTCGCGGTCTTACAGTTTGTCGGAACCGAAGGGGAGTTCTCAGTAATTGAACACCCAAAAGCGTGCCAGCCTGGCCGTACCCGCTGACTCAGTACGGGCAGGGCCGACAGGTACCTCTAGCGGTCATTACAACTTCCAAGCAGGACCTCGCCTAGGCTGAGTTCTAAGAACACCCCTAGCTTGGACTCTCAGGAGGGTGGGTGACACCTGAAGGCTATTTTACCGGCCTTGGTCGAGTCGGAACACCCGTAGTGCGGCCGATAAGCTGAGCCCCGCCTGGGTTGCATCAGTTGTGTATACAGAACACCCCCTTCCAAGTTGGCATTGCTGGGGACCGGGGGGGTGTCGGCTGGGGGCGGGTCTGTTTGGCTGGGATTGACCTGTGAGACGTGCCTTTTTCAGGGGAGACACAACCGTGAGTTACATCTGAATGCAGTCTTGTTGTTTGTAAAGTTGTTGTTTTATGTATTGGTGGTGTTTGTTAGTTGAGCATTCTACCCGGAAAAGCGGTGTAGAAAGTGGGGTTGGGTAAATCCTAGACCAGAGTGAGATAGACGAGCCAGAATGGACGGGGAATTCGATAGGGAATTGGACGACGGGGGCTGGGTGCCCCCAGTTGAAAAAAGGGCATGGAAGCCCTTATCAAGGCAAATGCAAGTCGTAGGAGTAGCAGTGTCAAAAGCAGCAAAGGAAAAGGAGAGAGAGCATGCTAGGCAGAGGGACGAAGCAGCACGCCAGAGAGTGAGCGCTAATCTGATGCAGAAGTGGGGAAAATAATTACGTACGCAGTTTTGGGCTAAATCGGGGAAGCCCACGTATATGTTTAACGGATAAGTTGCAAGTAAAGATGTATAAAGCAGAAATAAGTACAAAGTAGAAGAGATCAATTTAGCAGGGGGTCTGGATAGAGCATTTGTGCATTTCCATAAAACATCATTGACAGTAGTGGGAGTGTGGGTTGGTAAATTTAGAACTTTGATAAATCTTAAAATGATGTTTGTGAAAAAATATTGTGATTAGTAGATTTTATGGATTATAGAGACTAAGTTTAGAGATAAAGGGTATTAAAGCACATCTTTATGAGAAAAATAAGAGTTTATAGACAAGAGGTTTTAGTATATGTGTGCCCGTAGATAATTTGGTGCAGTGTTAGGGATTTTAGTCAGGAGAGGAAATAAGTAGAAAATAAATAAATAAATAATAAAAACAATAATAAATAATTTAGAGGCAGTGACACATCAAGGTGAAGTAGCTACAGTCAGGGAGAGAATATTTAGAAGAAAAAAAAAAGAAAAGAGCACGGGTTGACTGTGAGGAACTCTGTTAATTTTTATATCAGACAGGAAAACAGTTCAAGTGACAGCAGAGTGCAGAAAAACATTAAAATGCAGGCCCCGGTAAAGGCAGCAGAAACACCAGTACAGCAGTTGGGGAGAGAGCATCCTCTGCTTAAAATAAGGATAAAAAAGATGTGTAAAAAGTGGGAGAACAGAACAAAGGCCCTGGTAACTTAGTGGCCTAAAGGGGGCACATGGGATGTGGCAGTGTGTGAGGAGATGGAGACTCTGATAAAGTATCATAAGGTAAATAAGAACACAGAAAGCCATGAGAAAAGCACTAAATGAGCGACTAAATCAACGGACCCGGTGGAGACGTGTACTCCAGCAGTTATAATACAGTTTTCTTTTTATTAATGAGTTACTACAATTTACAACTGGCAAAAGGGAGCCTTATTGTAAAGTGGCACTGGTTTATCTTTTAATTTTTCACAAATGACTGATGCATAAGTGGAAAATTGAAATACAAATGGTGTTATTTCATTTTATTTTTCATTTTCATTTTTGTCATTTTTGCAGGATCTTTGTACATAGATTTTGAAAACTAAATGGCTGCATTTTCATTTTGTCATTATCGATCATTTTCTTTTTTTTTTTTTGGTCATTTTTTTGGCCTGGCGTGCACGATGGGGGGGGAAGGTGGTGATCTACTTACTGTGCTCGCAAAATAAAACAATGTAAGCCCCGCCCCATTATGACGCCACAACCCGGGTGTACCTACCCCGATACTGCCACTCAATACTCTCTATGGCAGTGGTTCTCAACCGGGGGGGCGCGGACACTCTTGCGGGGGGGCGCAAGTAGACTACATGATGGGAGGAAAAATTGCAAATTTGTGATTTGTTTGGATCCATCGGATCTATTTTCGCTGCTAAAATAGACCAAAACAGTCATTAT
>JAODLC010000044.1:37041039-37051100 GCA_026781145.1 Hippopotamyrus pictus | reverse complement strand
CACTTTCTCAGGACTCACGTGTTGGTCTCCTGCCAGGACTGAAACGGGCTCCCCAGTCTAAGAGTGAGGGTAGGTGAAGATGGCACGTCCGAGTGTGAATAGCTTTGCAGTGATAATTTTTTGATTCAATCAATTATCGCAATAACCATAATATCAAGTTGCACTCTCTATATATGCATGTTTCAATTGTCACTTTTTTATACATGCCTTTAATCACTTGTATTGGCGGTTTTATTATTGTTTATGATTTATAATACCATTGGATATCACTTGTGATATGGAATTATTTTGCATTGCCTTTGATCCAATATTTTGGTATTGATTTTAATGCAAGGTTATTTTGTATTACTTGTAATAAAGTGTTTGTAGAAGCGAACCCAAGTGTGCCTGTTTGTTCCTTTGAAAGCCCTATATCCCCCTCACATCATCTTAAAACAACAGGAAAAAAGTGAAACCGGGCATTTAGGGATAAAACATCTTACATGGCAGGATGTATTGCCCAAGCCCTATGCAAATTAATGAAGATCTGAAGCATTGTTTCTAACCTTGTTAATTTTACTGGATAACTAAGTCCAGGTCTACCCAGATACTTTCACACCATTCTATTTGGCAGCAATGCATTCTAAAGTAAATGCCTTCATAAGTTTAGGAATCCTTAATACCTTAAAGAAGAGCTCTTGCATCAACCCATTATAAAACATTTTCTTGCGTAGAGAGAAGGGGCCAAGACTTACAGCGCCGGACAGATTCCTGTGCCAGCTCCAGGCGGTAGATGGAGAGCCGGTTGGTGCCCCCACAGACGGTGCCCCTCTCTCCTGAACACTCCATGTTGCAGTCACTTTTGTTGGCATTGGATGCCTGGATCTTGTGACCACAGTAGCATTCGGCTCCAAACTCCAGTCCTGCATACATGTAGCCTCTGGAACCATTGGGGGAGGTGGGGGGTTGGCCATTACACTTACTAGAGTTGCCAAGACAACCTCCAAGAGTGCCTGAAAACATTACTTGGATGACTGAAATATTGCTATTGTAGCATTGGTGAGCTGGCTCCCTTGCAGGGTAGCTCATTTGCATCTCCCAGCATGCACTGCTGAAATTGTACATAGTCCTAGTCTGTGTGTTAATGTAAATGATCATGTTGTTCCCCCAAAGTAGTGTTGTATACTTACCTGCATTGTATGTATTCCTTCTGCAATCCTTACATGTCTTGTAAATACTTACCATTGTGCGACCAACATTTTGCAATGTGACTACCCCTAAGTTTCCCCCATTGTAAGTGTCAGTACCTTTATAATGCGATTCACTCTTTCCTATTGAGGGTTTCAAGAGTCTTTTCAAACTCGCAATCAAGGGCAATGGCTGGGATGAGTCGATGGTGGCCTTCCACCTGGGCCTGACGCTCAAGGGCAGAGTTCACCAGGCCCTCGTCAACATTACCCTGGAAGCCCATGTACAATTAGTAGATTTAAAGGTAGTGCTTAAACAGCAATTCTAGAGAGGTAGAGAAGAGGGCATTAAACAGTGCCATAAAGCCGAGCAGCTGGGAGTGCTGGCCAACGACATCACTGCACTGGTTCCTACCCCAACTACCCAGCGACTGTTCAGGAGGATCTGAATCTACAGGCCTTCCTCATTGCCCTCCTTCTAGCCGTCCAGAACACTTGCAGCAACGAGTATGCCTGCTGGGTCCGAGCAATGTGAGGCAGACATTAGCGAAGGCAGAGAGAGTTTAAGCGATCCTCCACACAGCGATGCAGGAGGGCACCCTGGTGTGTTCGGCAGCCCCAGACAATGGCAGCGACTTCCAGATAAGGCTGGCCTGGGACCACAAGTTCCAATCATCTGCTGGGGATGCGGGAAGAAGGGCCACCAGACACGCTTCTGTCTAGAGCAAACCCATTGGGAAAATGAGTGGGGGGCATCTCAGTGAGGGAGATGCTGCCCCACTGTTTAAAATCCCTCTGACCAGCATGCCCACTATGACCATCTACCCCATCAAGAAGCTCAGCAATTTGAGTAGCCCCTTCCTGCCCTGCATTGCTGCTTTGCCATTATTGACCGTAGCTCCACCATCTCCATTGTCATGGTAGGTCCTCATGCAAAGCCATTGTAGATTGCAGATCCAGCTGGGCGGGCACACTTCTTGCACAAATTCTGGCTTGGTCCCATCAAGGATGACTGCACTGTGGGAATGGATCTCCTCACCAGGCAGCCTCTTCAACCTGCAACAGAACACCCACCCTGGTCAACTTGCCCACACCAAACTCACCATCAGCTTGGTCCATGATGATGTTGGTGACTGAGGAGGCAATCAAATCATGGCCTTGGTGACAGGTCTAAGCAGCGGGAGGTGCTGCAAGAGTTCATTGACATCTTCACTGCCCATGATGAGGACTGCATGCATGACAACCTCTGCCCTCACTGACTCCCACTGCTGAAAAGGATTGCTGCAGAGCAAAGGGTTCGGGACATGCTGGCCTTCGGGGTCATCAAGCCATCCTTCAGTCCATAGTTTATCACCACTGTCCTGGCCAGGAAGAAGGCCGGTGACTGGCAGTTGTGCATAGAGTGTTGCAGGCTCACCACAGTCACAAAAACAGACTCCTATTTTCTGTCGCATATGGATGACACTTTAACTGGCTCGCAGTGGTTTAGTTTGCTGGACCTCTGCAGGCAGGTGAAATTGAAACTGGAGGCCCAGGAGAAGATGGCCTTCATCCTGGGGCATTGTCTGTGGCAGTTATGGGTTATCTCCTCCAGGCGCTGCAAAACCCTCGTGACCTTTAAAAGGCTCATGGAATGGGTGCTTGAGGGGATCTAGGAGAGCAGCTACATAATTTGCCTGGATAACCTACTTGTCCACGCCCACACCTATGATGATGTAGCGTCTAACCTTTGGGTGGTGGTCAGGGCCATCCAATTGGCTAGAGGTTGTACCTGTCTCTGCACCAGTCATGCCCTGACCCAAACCTGCTTTACATCATAGACACGGATGCCGACAACACCAGTATAGGGGCGGTCCTTTCCCAGACACGACTAGATGGAGAAAATCCATCATTTTACTTCCATCACTGTCTCAGTAGGACTGAGAGAAACTACTGTGTGACGTGACAAGAGCTCCAGGTGGTTGTGGCAGGACTGACCCACTTCCATTCGTATGTCTATGGCAGCCAGTTTCTCCTGAGAACCAGCCATAGCAATTGTTGACCTAGCTCATGAGCTTTAACCAGCCGGAGGGCCAGGTGGTGAGGTGGCTGGAGAAACTGCAGTCCTACCAGTTTCAGGTCCAGCACTGGGAGGGCTAGCTGCGCAGCAAACACCCTGTCCTGGCATCTATGTGGGGGGTGGTTGCAGGCACTGTGAGCGGCTGGAGTAACTGATGGGATCTGTGCTGGGAGTTGGTCCCAGAGTGTCGGAGGGTCCGGAGCTGGAGGAGATGAGGGTCTAGACACCAGACCAGACCACCACCATCCAGCAGAATTCCACGACAGCTGAGTGGGGAGCAGAGCTGGCAGACATGAGAGGCATAGCATCAGACCGCTGTACTCCAGCAACTGGAACTCAGAATCTTTAGTCCCAAGGACCTTGAGCAGGTCCAGGCTGCAGGCCCCACCTTGGCTTGTCTACTAGGCATGCTCCGCAGGGACAGGAAGCCGGTGTAGTCAGAGCTGAGGTCCCTAAGCCTAGCCATGAGGACATACTGCTCCCAGTGTGACAGCCTGGTCCCCCACAATAGGTTGTTGTATCAATGCTGGTAGGGCCCTGTGCCAACGCAGACCATGTGGCAGCTGCTGGTCCTGGAGTCACTCAGAGGGTTGGTGTTGGGGTGTGGGCCTGGGCTATCAGGAGTAGGGCACTTTGTTGTCACCAAGACCGTGCACAGGTTCTGGTAGCAGTCCTACTGGCTATGCTGCTGCCTGGACATAGAGTTGGACATCAACAGCTGCAATGCCTGCACAGTTCGCAATGGCCCCCACAAATACTCCTGGGTCCCTCTCCAGCAAATGCAGTCCAGTGGCGCATGCTAGCAGCCTGGCTTCCCCAATGCCCGCTGAAAGCCCATCTCCTGGTGCCTACCAGTGTGTCTCTGGTTGTCTTGTAAATATTATTGTATGTGCAACCTACTGTTTGAGGTGATTACCCCTGTTTCCCCAATGTAAGTGTAAGTGCATGTACTGTATAGTGAGGATACAAGAGTTATTTTCTGGGCTGAAAAAAAGAGCTTAGTTTTACCCGCAAAAGCTGCCTGATTTTTCCTTCATGAAGTCAGTGTCTACCCAATGCTACTTTATCGACAGGCCAATGAAGCTGCCATTACAGAACCAATAATAAAGCTATAAAAGGCATTTTACACTTGTCAGAGCTCTAGAATAACACACTGCTCTATAAAATGCCAAATTTAGGACTTTTTTTCTGTTCAGTGTAAAGGCTAACAGATATACAATGTATCTAAGATTTTGGGTGGCAAAAAAAACATAGCATATGTGCCCAAAGACAGCTTATACTGTAAATATACCTGCCTCTCTTAACCCCAAGGCAGTTGTATGACATACTTTTAATATTAAATATGCACTTCATAAGTGTAGTACATACAGACTCATAATTGCTTTAGCGCCTGAAAATGGGAGCGTGTCCCAGGTTCAGAAATCACTCCCCCTGCCTGTACGGCACAGGGAGGCAGCCTCTCTTCAACAGGAATTTACTTTTTGACCATTTTCATCTGCACAGGCTTGGCAGGTGGCAGATGTCACGAGAAGTTGATGGAAATGCATGTTTCTGTGCGGGGTCCAGTGGTGAGTGTGAATATACAGTATATGGAAAAGTATTGGGACACCTGGCCAATACACCTACAGAAACTTTTAAAAAGGTCCATTGTAAATCCTTTGGCATCAATACGTAGTTGGTCCCCTTTTGCGGCTATAACAGCTGCCACTCTTCTGGGTAGGGTTTTCACCAAAATTGTGAAGTGTGTCAGTGGGATTTTTTTGCCCATTCATCCAGAAGAGCATTTGTGAGGTCAGGCACTGATGCAGGACGTGAAGGCCTGGCTCGCAATCTCCATTCTAGTTCATCCCAAAGGTGTTTGTTGGGGTAGAGGTCAGGGTTCTTTGTGGGCCAGTGAAGCCAAACTCATCCAACCATATCTTTATGAACCTTGCTTTGTGCACAGGGGCACAGTCGTGCTGGAACAGTAAAGGGCCTTCTCCCAAAGAGGGCTACCCAACACGTGAAAAAAACCTCATACCATTATTCGTCCCAACCAAACATTACAGCTGGCACAATGCAGTCAGGCAGGCAACATTCTCCTGGCATCCGCCAAAACTCAGAATCATCCATCAGACTGACAGAGAAGCATGTGTTGTCACTCCACGGAACATGTTTCCAGTCAGGGTCAGCACCTGTTTGTTCCAGTCTTTCGTGTCTCCTCCCCATCTGGCCAGCAGGTGTCGTTGGCCATCCTGTCCTTCCTGTTGTCAGCCTTTGTGTTTTCCCCTGTGCCCCGCTGACCGCATGGCTGAATGAGCTGAGCATGCGGCTACCTGTCAACCCCTCAAATCCCACCTCGTCTGTTTTTGTATTTTTGCAGATTTTGTTCCCTTGTGTTTCATTTGTATCAGTTTTCTTGTTCCTGTGTTTTGATTTGTATTCTGTTTTGGTTTTTGCTTTTGTGCCCGTGGTTGTGTTTTACCTGTCTTTCTTATTTCCCCAGTGTTAGATTCTGTTTCCTTGTTTCTGTCAGTTTTAGTTTCCCTGTGATCTACCAGTTTCCTTGAGTTAATAATAATGCCTTGTCTACACGTACACGGGTATTTTTTAAAACGTACCTTTTTCTATACGTGTTGGGCTTTTGGCCACACGTAAACGACGTCTTAGGTCACTGAAAACGGAGCTTTTGCAAAACTCCATCCAGGATGAAGATTTTAAGAAACTCCGTCTTTGGCGGCAACACGTAGACAGGGAAAACAGAGTTTTTGGCTCGAAACGTCAGATTGTGCGCCGTTGTCCAATTTGTTTAACGTCAGAGCGTACTCTGTTTGCACCACGGTGCTGTTTGCTGTATATATTTGAGTTTGAGCAATGGAGGACTTAGCCGAAATAGTGCTTGCGCTAACCTTGCTGACAGGAGTTCTTACAAGTGTACAGATAAATGTTTAGTCACTCGCATTATATTGATCAACACAGGCGTCGGAATGTGCACCATGGTTTTTAACTTAACAGGACTGGCAATTAGGCTTCTGATTGGCTAACATGGCCGTACGGTTAGCCTGTTGTTTTGACATGCTTTTGACAGCGCATTTTAGCGGTTTCATGTGGCCGGAAATATTTTAGAAGACATGTTCATGTGGATGGGGATTTTTTTTCTTTTTTAAACGGAGGAGAAAAAGCACCGTTTGAAAAAAATACCCGTGTACGTGTAGACAAGGCATAAGTGTCACTTGTTTCCTGTTTTCTTGCATCAGTCCTTGTGTGTTCTCCCTGATTGGTTAATTGTTTCATGTTTCACTCTTGCTGTGTCGTTACCCGGTTTAGTTTCTGTATTTAAGTCCCTGCCCTAGTTCAGTTCAGTTCCCCAGTGGGTTGTTCTTCTTCATAGCTTCTTCATATGGTGGGTTGTTCCCAGCCTGTCTGCTCCATGTCGCTCTGACCTTTTGTAATTAGTCTTTGTTTTTCCTGTTTTCCTTTTTGACCCCTCGTGGCCCATTTGCTTTGTAGTTTCCTTAGCGTTTCAGCTTTGTTAATAAATCCTTTGTGTTCCCGTGAGTTGTCAGTGGATCGGCATCTCCTTTCCCCGCCTGCATGATGCCCCTCCCCCATGCCAGAACCACCCGAATCCATGACAGCTTCCACTATTCCAAAATCCAGTGGTGGCGGGCTTCACACCACTCCATCTGATGTTTGGTGATGAGAGACTTGCATGCAGCTCATCGTCCATGGAAGCCCATTCCATCAAGCTCCCAGCACACGTTTTTGTGCTGGGGTTAATGCCACAGGAAGTTTGGAACATTGTTGTTATTGATTCAACAGAGTGCTGGTGACTTTTATGCACTAAGTGCCTCAGCATTCGGCAACTCGGATCTGTTATTTTACGTGGTCTGCCACTTTGTAGCTGAGATTCTGTCATTCCTAATGCATCCACTTTGCAATAATACGTCTTACAGTTATCCATAAAGGAAATTCCATTAATCGACTTATTGCAAAGATGGCATCCTATGAACCTGCGTGAAGTTGGTCCCCATATGTTTCAGACCAAACTGGTCTCAATCGTATGTACTGCATTTGTGCTGGTTTGTGCTGTTAAAACTATCCTTTGTGCTGTTTAGTTTCTGAGATATTAATATTTGTAAGGTTGCCCCCCTCCCATTTGTGTCTGATTTCGACCAAACCGATCGCAATCGTTTGTGCCGGTTTGTGTATTTAAAATGGTCCTTTGTGTTGCTTCAGTGCAGATATATTGCTTATTTACATAGTCACATGACTCTACTGTTAAGTTAGCCCCCCCCCGTTGCCTCTGAACTGGTCTCAATAGTTTGTGCCGTTTAAAAGTTGTCTGTACTGTTATTTTTCTGAGTTATACCTCTTAGTTTATGCCTTTACGTGATCCCAGTATAATGCTCAGGCTCATGTTTCTCATGTTAATAGAAGGTGGAGCGTTTGATGACTCCACGACAAAGCTGTACGTACTTGGTCAGCCCCGTACTTAGTCAATTCAATATCTAATTTGTTCCTGGGGCTGCAAGTAGTGGCTGCTGGGCTTCTGCTTCTGGTCTAAGAGCATTATGGTATACTCAAACCTTGGGTGGAGGTATGTCAAGGTCACCCAAGAAAAATATAAACTTGCTGGGGTCAAAAAAGTGCATACCCCTAAAATTTAAACCCTAGACAGCCGTTGCTAATGTCAGACTCCCCCGGCAGTTTGATAATCAAATTTGTCATTGTCAGCCTGTGGAGGTAAAAACCACATATTTGGACTCCAGCTTATCCAGTGTCACCCTAATTAAACTGGTGAGGGTGCATTGTGACACAAGAAGGCCTCGCTGCCTGAGCCCACCTTTCAGCACAGTTGTCCTGGCAACGGAAGACAGTCATTTTCCTGTAGTCAAAAAAGGATGCTCCTTTCAGTGTTCTCTTCTGTATATCATCAGCGTAGCAGCCAATATATTTTGCTGAAAAACACACACAGAAAACATGTTATTACACAGCATTTAAGTAGAAGCTATCTTGTTTATCGGCACTTTTAGTACATATACAGTAATGTAAACACTCGTGCATGTAATTCATTCCCTAAATCTACTCCCAGCACTTATCCACACTATGTTTTCAACAATTACATCACTATAACTATCAAAATTGGGATTTGAAGGAGAGCAGTTACCATGCACTGTGGGACAAAAAAGTTTGCTCGTTGAGGGAATTCGCACTCTGCCTTTTGACCTCCTGCACACTCCGTTGTCCACTCATACAAAGGTGGGCACCACTATCCACGCTTATTATGCAGATCACAACATTACATTGCAAAGGTTCCTTCTAGTGGTGATGGGGGAAATGAGTGCTGGAATGAAATATCTGAACCTGACGTCCATGCCATCAGAAAAAAAATGTTAATTTTTTAAAAAGCTTATTAACCTTAAACAGAATTATGAAACATTTTTAGAATTACTTCAGTTCGTGAATATGCACACATACATGAATATGTGTTTAATTTATTGTTACCTCCTGCCCTGACCCTCCTATCTCCTCCCTCATGTGGCTTTAATGACCCCACACCTGTGACTACCCACGCTTGTTGCCCCTCATTTGTCTTCATATATAAGTCCATGTTTGTCTCGTCATCCCCAGTCCGGTCATTAATGTCGCTCCTCCTGTCTGTCCGTGTCCTTCCCTGTAGCAGTCCTCTCGTTGTGACCCATAGAGATGGGTGCAAATACATCAAAAAGTATTTGTTACAAATTACAAATACTTGCTCATGAAATGTAACAAAAATGTATTTAATTAAAAGACAAGTACTTTGTAATTTCAAAATACAAAACTAAATGTAAAATAGTACGTGAATAGAATAGAAAAGAATCTTTATTGTCATTGTAGCAATGAGACATTGTACAACGAAATTAAAGTGCAATTCTCCAGTGCAAAATAAAAACACAGGCACTCTGAAAGAGCCTGAACGCTACTTTCATTTGTACATACAGACAAACAGTTACAGACAACAACAAACAAACAACATATTGCACTTGACGAATACTTGTATCATTACAGCCCAAGTATTGTGTAATATTTACAAAATATACAGCTTACCCTAACTGTAAATGGAATAATAATTTGTGATTTGTATGTGTTATAACATTAATTGTGAAATTAATTGTGAGTTCAACAGGCCGCATCTGCAACAGTGAGTTGGGGGTGAGGACCCAGGAGACAGAACTGTAATGCAAATGTTCCTAATCTTGTATCGCGGTTTCAGTCCTGGACCCTCAATTTATACCCAGCATTTCCCATAGAATTAGCGGTGATGGCTTACAAGGGTTCTGGTGTGTGAAAGTGCACATGCAAGGAGGCATGCCAGCGCTTTCCTAAATTAATCATCATAATGTATGAATTTCCCTCTTTGTTTTATAGTAGGGTACAGAACATGAATATTTACAAAGAATAAACTTATTTCGATATATGCTAAAAAAAAAAACATAACCAGCAGCTGTGATGTATATTGTTATGACTGATGCAGCACGTACCGGGGAAGCAGGCAAAGGAGAGCAGGACTGGGGTAAAATAAAGGGATTTAATAGGGACTCGAAGGGGCAAAGGGAACAAACAGCCTAACAATACATAACACTACAATGACAGAACTAGAGAAACAAACTCTGACGTGGACTTAAATACACCGAACTAACAAAGACAAGTTGAAACAGCTGGTAAACACCGGGAATCCACATGAGGTTAACGAGGGGGGCGTGGCACAGGAGGATCGGCACAATCAGGGTGTGACACATATTAGGGTGACCAGATAATCCATGTCAGGGAGGACACTCTGAGCTAGGACAGGAATTGTAAATTACCATTTCAAT
>JAODLC010000044.1:37007037-37040939 GCA_026781145.1 Hippopotamyrus pictus | reverse complement strand
TAATTGCGTTAAAATTTTTAATCAGATTAATCATGATGATGGATTAATCCGCGTTAACCCGTTAATTTTGACAGCCCAAATTTAAGTATTTGTTCTTTGAGGTTTTGTATTATTATACTGTAGTAATGATAATACATAATAGGAAGAACCTGCTGAAATTCTCCAGTAATCATCCTTTAATGTGCTTTGTTGTCTTGTGTTACAAAACCTGAATGGATCAGTTGTGGACTCAAGGGTCGACTCTTCTATGCTCATAGCTGTGCTTTTTTGACATAAGCGTATTCTCCCATCAACTTAAATGTGGCTTTAATAACTTTTTTCCTCTACTGCTTTTAGATCTATGTGTTTTTTCTCCTGCCTCCCATCCTCATGGCTCTCTTCCTGTTACTGATCCTTTACCTTTTGCTTCATAACAGGTTTGTGCAAAATACAGAATTTATGAATTCTGCTCCATTTCATTGAACTGGAATTTATTTTCAATTGACCGCACCCAACAGGATGATGAATTGGAATTTGAATGACAGGGAAAATAATTTAGTTAATTCCAATTCAAAGTAATTCAATGCAATTATACATCACAGGAATGCCATTTAATCTAGCACGCCATAAATAATTAGGCCTAGATCATCGCTGTCCGATGAAAAAACATATACCTCCAACAGCATATCCCATTTTCATCGGACAGCAGCAACATGTGGTGATACCTTCACATCTGCAAATTTGAAATTCTCAATTTCGATTATTCACATATTGACCATGAACTATTAAACAGGAATATTTTTAGAGTTTGCTGAAATACTGCAGAAACTCGCAAATGACACATACGTCAAAAACAATAATGCAAATGATTCAGATCACATAAAATCATATATATAAATATTAGTGATACTAATATTTATTAGTGTAAGTGCATATTATCTATTCTATTTTTTGTTGGCCCTCTATGTCCTCTTCCATGAAGACATACAGTGGAAACCTCTTATAGGGATCATGTGCATCTGAGTGAAATTGATCAGTAAAATGGATGATCATTGTAAACGATGTTTTCTTTTTCTTTATGCCTCAGGCAGATTACCATCTTATTGACGTTTGTATATTTATTACATTAATATTAGGTAATAAAACGGACGGTGTCGCTATTTACTTAATATTAATGATTTCAAAACACAGTACAGCTGTTTCAAATGATTTTCAAATTACAGTCCTGTCCAAATTAAATTACAGAACTGTGTATAATTTAAATACGCTATAATATAGTACAGTATTGTACCCAAATATTCAATTCAATTTTATTAATACAGCACATTTTCACAACATCACATTGTCTCAAAGTAATTATTGTAGTCCCACTCTTCGTGGCTCGTTTTTGGGAGTTTATCATAAGCCTTCATGAGTCTATATTTGTCACTGAGAGAAAATGACTTTTTTCCATCCTGATTTCTGTGCACGCTGCATTAGCCTCAGGTAGCTAGCCAGAAACTGACGGGTTACTGCAAAGCTGTCGCAGCCCGCATTCTTGGCCCCTCATCATCACCCGTTGCTTGTTTTGTCTTAGCTCTTGTTTCAGCCCTCGTGTGGATCATAAAGCTGTCTGTCATCTGCTCCCTCATCAGTCCTGGATAAGAGTGCCTTCCAGTCCTGCCGAAGTGCAATAAAAACTCCTTTGTTTTCCCCCAGTGCTTGCTTTAGCTCCCTGATTCCGTGACATGACAAAGGCAAAGTACTTTATTACTATCAGCATATTATTTAAACAGTATTTATACAGGAATGATTCTGTCCCAAACTTTTTGATCCATATAAGTGGTTGATCACTATAAGCGCTTTCCACTGTATTTGATGTTTATGTGTTTTGAAGAGTCTGCAGTAGTTTTTCTTATGAATGTCCGTGGGTTGTCAAACGGATAGGGTGGTGATAGGGTTACTTGTACCTGTAGTGTTTCAGTCAAGTGCCAATTCAAATTCACTGACTTGACATTTCAGGTTAACCCTGCTCCCCATCAACTCGTCTTCCTGTTTCTGATTTTCACCTTCCTGCTTCACACTATACTGTTGTTCTTCCCATCTTCATCTCCATGTTTCTCTTCCTCATTTGCAGCTTGATTTTTGTTCCTTTTGCAGATAACCTTCTTTCTCTTCATCTGATTTTCTTTCTTCTCTTATATTTCCTTTCCCTTCCTGGTTGGGAGCTCTCTCTGTCTCATGTGTTTGTTTGTCTCTCTCTCTTTCAGATCCTTTTCATTTTACTTCCTGAAGGTGTCTCCTGTTACTGTCCCATGGTTTTTAGTAGTATTTTAGGTAGTATTTTCTGACAGATTGGAAGAAAGGCCAGTTTTCTTCTGCTTTAAAAGTTTCTTGTTTTGAAACATCGTTATTGGGGGAGCAAATATGAATAATATTTGAGCACACTTGTGTCTTTTGTGAGGGAGCTGGCCTATGTATTGATATAAATTCCAATGATTACTTAAACCCATCTGGTTTAAGTAGTGTACAGTAACTAAAGGTTTACAGTCTTGCCTTGTTAGTTTTGGCAACTCAGTCAGCCACACTAAAACTGCAAAATTTCGACCATAACATCAAGCCCCAAAATGAACTTGAATACCTTTTGCACTTAAACATTAGTACTAGTTGTCTACCAGGCCCATGCAGAGACTTTTCGAGGGGCAGATAATCTGTAAATTTTGCCGACTGGAGGGAGAGGGGTTCCCTGACCAGATGCATTTTACGTTTGTTCAGCACCTCCACATTTTTCCCCCTTGGGTGTGGCCTAACTAGCCATGCCTGGTTCTCATTTGCCTTATCTCGCATTTCTGCCCTCATGTTAATCATTTCTAGCTGTGTCCTGCTTGACATTGTTAACCTGCTTGTCCATTCCCTGTCAATAAAACTCTTTTTATTGGCACCTTGCCTGCTCCTGCTTCCTCTGTTCCCACGGGTGTAGCATTCACCATTAATACAGTGGATATAAAAGGTGTACACACCCCTGTTAAAATTTCAGGATTTTGTGATCTCAAATTTTAAAAAGAAAATTTAAGTTTTGGAATGGCCCACCCTCAGATTTAGGTCCAGAGTCCAGACCTAAATCTGAATTAATGAGGCGACCTGAAGAGGGCTGTGTACAAGAGGTCCCTCGCAATCTGACAGCTTTTGAGTGCTTTTGCAAGGAAGAGCGGGCAAATACTGTCAAGACAAGATGTGGTATGCTGAGAAACTCCTATCCAAAAAGACTGAATGTTGTAAACAAATCAAAAGGTGCTTCAACCAAGTATTAGTTAAAGGGTGTGCACACTTATGCAACCAGCTTATGTGCTTTTTTATCTTTTTCCCCATAACAGATTTGATTGTTTTTCAATTGAATTGTACAGGTTATAGGTCACATTAAAAGTGGGAAATGTTTTGAAATGATTTATTATTAATGATTATTATCTTAAATACAATAACAATAATAACAAACTTTACTAACCTTATTTAATTAAATTTAAACCAACTTACTTAAAATACATCATATAAAATATATAAAAAATGAACATAGTTGCACACTGATACTGAATATTCAAAGTTTAGAGTTAAAAAATGTTTTTTTTTAGTAGATATTTTAAATTTAGGATTTTACTAGGCCTAAATAGCTTAAAATACTGTTGATTTGCACAGACCCATACAATGACTAATTTCGTTTACAATAAATAAAGGTGAAGAATTTATTTAAGACTTTTGTAAAATTTAGGACGGGGTCCCACTTATCAAGGGCCGCCAAACTTATTAGAATGACAAATGAAAGTGAATCAGCCATTCCATGGGTAAGCAACAAGGTGGGAACCTGTATTCACTAGTGCCTAGGGTGACCAGATAATCCATGTCAGGGAGGACATTCTGAGCTAGGACAGGAATTGTAAATTACCATTTCAATTAAAAGAACCTGGATTTCACTTGAGCACTGAGTTCTTGCTGTGTGCTGATTGGTCAGTTTCCTATAATCATGCATGTGTCACTAATGCTAATGTGAAACAGCTGGATGAGTCTTTCAGTCAAGGAAACAAACCAGTCAAAGCACAAGAAGAGTTGAACTATTTAGCCGATGGATTATCTGGTCACCCTAACACATATAATATTCCACATCAAGTTCACCAATTGGTTCTTACATTTATACAGGCTCAATGGCTATAAAAACACCTACATTTAGTTGAAAAAAAAATAATTTTGTCCTTAGGAACAAAAGTAGCTAGCCTACATATTTCATCTTAAGGCAAGAACCAGGCCCAGAAGAGCTTGCTGCCGCACCTCCAAAGCCCAACCCCAGCGAGACCCCCAGTGACCATCGTCATGGGAAAATCCCTCAGGATACTGACCTTTTTGCCTCTAATGTTCCATCCTTAAAAAAAAACAGCATTCTAAAGGTTCTGTTAAAGCTACAGTACTAGGTGTTGATGACAACATGCATCAAGTACTGAGACCTTGTGAGTATACTGGAGGACCCTCCAGAACAGTCCTTTTGTTACATGGCTGCATAATTACGGTGTTAGTCAGAGAGACATGGGAAGCATGCCAAAGCCGTGTGCCGTATCGCGCTGAGGCCAGACTCATGGGCGCATGAAGCAAGGCTTCTTTACGGCACCATGACACTGCTCTCTATTTCTTAGTCTCTGCTGTAACAGGAAAGTACATTATATAAGGCATTATATAAAAATAACCTGGACAGAATGGAAGAGGAGGCTAGGTTAGTGGTAGTAGGGTTAGGGCTATAACAGTCCGCAGGGGTAAAAGGTGTGACAGGATAGTGTTACACTGCACTCTGCATTAGCATAATGCTATATGCTAAATACCAAGAAGATGACTCTCCAATCATCTTTTCACGGGATTTCAAATGTCATGCTGAGATACTGTGGTAGATTGCTGATGTCCTTGTCTTTTGAGACCATATCTTTGTTGGGGTCCTTTGTTTGATGGACCCAGGCTGGACACATGCTAAAACCCCGATAGCTTATCCCAATCTTTGCTAAGCCATTCTCCCTTTTTCTTGGTCTTTGGTATTTTGTCCGATAGGATTTGAATGTCCCCAATGATGGTGCTGTGGAAGAGTTGAGAAATGACTGGAATCAGTAGTCTTGTGGGAACCATTTATCTGAGAGTCTGCATGCCCCAAAGTTGTTTGCAGATCTAGCAAACTCTAGGCCAACTTCGCAATTCATTTAACACAGTTTACCTTTTACGGCATAATGTTATTGGCTGTAGGCATCTGAAGTTGGTCAGGGGTTAAACGTGGGCTGCTTTTTGAGCTTCCAGTGCCCGGCCTGGAAGGGGTCTTGCCGTCCCATCACCTCTTACCTCATCTCCTACCGTCACTCTGGTGCCCACCTTTTTGCCTGTCATCACACTGTCTCCTCGCAGCCACCTGGCTTGCTGCCAGCAGTTTCCCCATTCCCTACTGGCCACCACCAGCCCAATGCTCAACTCCTTTGCTGCCACCAGCCTGACACCTGACTTCCAGGTCGCCTCCAGCCCTACACCCAACTCCCCAACTGCCAACAGACCAGATTGTAGTGATCCAGAGGATCTAAAATCGGACCTTCTGGGTCTTGCCCTGAGCCCCACTCAGTGGGCCTCAGCCTCAGCCAAATGCTTATGTCGACCAGGTTCTAGGTCCCAAGGCAGTTACTGATGTTGACTAAGGCCAAAGAGAGGGGCTGGCTGTATTTCTGTCTCCCATAGAGAGAGAGAGGCATACAATCTCTGCTGGTCTCCCAGACTTCCGTTCACCAGACGTTACCCACCCGGGCGACTCTCCTACTGAGGCCCAGAGGGAAGAATGCAGGTCCCTCTAAAGGAGTTCACTGCTCCTGCCCTGCAGTCCCCTCGGTGCCCTCCTGCTCCTGCCCTGCAGTCCCCTCGGTGCCCTCCTGCTCCTGCCCTGCAGTCTCCTCGGTGCCCTCCTGCTTCAGCCTCACTGGCCCCTCAGCACCCTCCAGTCCCACTAGCCCTCCAAGGCCCTTAAGTCCAGCGGTCCAGATGTGCTCTGCTTCACCGGTGAATGTGCCCAGGAGGGTCCACGTTCCATGTCACTGAAGACTTTCTGGACGCCCCCCCATTTTCAGTCTTCACGCCTCAGTCCCTGTATGAGTGCCCTGTCCTGCCTTTATTTTACACTGGTGTTTCTCTTATTACTCCGTCTGGTGTTTCCTTTTACCATCTCTGTTGTTTTCCTGCTTGTCTGCCCTGTTCTGGTGTGGCATGTTCTGTCTGTCCTGTATTATAACAGCATTATAACCCTAGCAGTAGTTCTACTGCTGCCCCCTAGAGGACACAGTTGACACAATACACTGTAATGGGTCAATCTGGAGTTGACTGGGACACACTCGACTGTTTGGACCATCAACAACCTAGGTACAGTGAGACATGACACTAATCTTGTTTTCCAACACAGTTCTGTTTAAACAACAATGCAGTTCCCAAATCCACAACACAAAGCTTAAAAGGAAGCACACTGCTGTGATAACGGGTCTACCTCATTGTTTTCTAACATCAGCATGCATGAGTATGTTTGAATATGCAAAGGGACAGTAGGCTGTTGTGGCTAAAACAAAATTGCATCACATCCTCACATGGAGCAGCACTTAGCAAAATTGCAGCTATCAATCATGAGAATAATGCTCAGAATTCACCAGCCGCGCATTCACTGCAACTCTGTAAGCCACATTAACATTGGGTACTAATAAAATGAACCCAAAGGAAGTGATTCTTTGAGGAAATATGGATAGTAGGGTAGTTTTACACAAATGAAATTACTTCTGACTATGGCAGTAACTCCATATTCAGTCATAGGCAGCCAAAGTGAAGATATGATATGATGCCATTAAATATTGAAGGGCAGGGTAATCCTCCAGCACTGCAGCTACACCACGATCACAAGGGCAAAGGTATTAAATTCAATCCCAAGATAATTCAACTCCAGTTTCTGGCATGTCATGGAAATTGCCCTGGAGAAAGCACAGCACCTGACCAGATGGATCTGAACAAAGTCTTCATACGGGTGCAAGTTCAACATCCCAGGTAGCAAAACACCCCGATGACCACTGGCATCACACATTAACACAATTTCAGAGGGGTGACTCAGTATTTGATATTACAAAGGTAGAAGTTTTGACAGCTGCAACTACACTGTTATAAATAAGCCTCTTATGGTGGCTTCTTTAATCTCTGTTGTCACATGATGAGTTTAGATTGTGAGCAATAACAATACTGAGCCACAATTATACTTGAAGCGCATGTTGCTATGTCTCTATGTCTCTATGTCCTAACCGCCTGTTCACATGGTTCTTAACTCAGCACTTTCATGCACGCCACTAACCGCATACAGAACATCCACTGGAATAAATATTTTGGTGGGGTGGTGGTGGTGCATGGTTTAGGAATGCACTGACAAAAAGAAAAAAAGGAGCCCACCTTCTCATGGTTGCTTGATGGCTGTGTGTCTTCCATCCTCCAAACTGTTGCCCCCCATATCATTCAGAATCAGAATCATTTATTTATTGCCAAGAACTTTTACATACAGGGAATTTACTTTGGATGTTGTGCAAAACAATCAAGAACAATATAACAATGTACATAAAAATAAAATTAAGTAATATGACTAATGTAGATAGTGTGCATGCTGTAAAAAAAGCAGCAGGTGGCAGGACACTGTGATTCTCCTTGTCAAACAAGCACTCTTATCATCCGATGCCCCCACAAAGCGCAGCGGGATTATTGCAGAAAATACTATACACTGTAGACCTTTTGGGGATAAAATAATTTCATTTTTGTGTGGGTCAGACACTACAGCAGATGATAATGGCCACTGTACCAAGAAGGAAAAGTAGGATTCTGCTGTAAAATTCATATTCATTCAGTTAATTCACAGTGTGCATGTTATGTAAGCCCAGCAATGCAGAATACCTTGCTAATGTGGGCATTTAATACTTGAACCATCCAAGTGCTTTGACCTGACTGATGACTTCTCCACCATAATACCACCCATCTAGCTAAATTGTTATACTGACTTTTTAACTGCTGTAGAGAACTAAGACTGGAAAAGGGCAGAAGTACGAAAAGAAGGTCATAAACAAGCAGAGAAGAAAGGTGGAGACGCTTGACTGAGAAAGAAGAGTAAAGGCGCAAATTCAATTGGAATCCATCTGTGCCTGCTTATGCATGGCAACACAATCTTTGCATCTCGATAACAGCTTAGTAATAGGCATATTGATAGTGTTATCGGTTGAAAAACAGAAAGGGGGGGAAACTGTGGCCCCACCCAACTAAAACCTGTTATGTGCCACAGTCCACACAATAAAAAAACTTCCTCCTACTTTTAAACCAGTTAAAACCAGTTTTGAACCATATCATCATAGCTAATTGTGATGATACAAAAGTCTAAGAAACAATTTCCACCCTAGGTTCAGAAGAGCAAGGAAAGGACCATATATGAACAGTGAGCTTCAGGTCCCAGGGACCGAGCAAGAAGAAGGACCAACCAAGCAGGGTGTTCATTTCACACTTAAAAGCACTTTTTTTCGATTTGTAAGACCGTGTTAATTCTGTTAAAACCGCATGGTGGTTTAAGGTTCCCGCTTCACTGAAATCACCTGAGATCCTAATGGCAGAGAGGAATCAATTTTTGCCTTCCATTAGTCAAAGACATGTCACTCAAGAAATCCTTGGGAAAGCCACGTTTGGTGCATCGTGGCAGGGGCCCTCAACATTTATAAGTAGGTTGTCAGCTGCCCATTTGGGTGGGGTTGTAAGATGATATTGCTGGAAGGTAGTGGATTCACTCATACTGAATAGATCCACGAGTCATCTTCAGGTCACACCAGACAATAAAGGAAATGAGGGAGAGGACATTTTCAGGAAAGATGTAACAGAGAAGAAGGAATATGTAACAAACTGCAGCAGATGTTTCTGGGATTGGTTAGAAAACTAAGATTAGCCTAACAACAAAAAACATGCTGCAGTGAGTGTTTTTCTTCAGCTTCACATAGCTATAACATAAACAAGGCACACATGCTCTCAGGACAGTCTAACAGGTTTCAGTACCAGGAACGAAAGCCTTAGACGTGCCAGTTTCAGGCAACCAAGCATGTAAACCCTGTGTAATTAGCGACACCCTGGAATCAGCGGAGGTTCTGCCCTCTGGGTCAGTTGAACATCTATGAGGCGAGGTAGATGGGAGATGTCATTTGAAGAATAGGAAATTCCCCCTTGTATTGGCATATATATATATATATATATATATATATATATATATATTTGATATATTTCACGCAATTAACCCATCTGCAGCGCAGAATGACTCAAAATCGCTGAAATGTCTCTGTCTACCCATTTTGGGCAGTTTTGTTGCGTTCCATTTGCCCTGGGAACTCACATTCCGAGTTGGATTCCGAGTTTTGAAGCCGGAAGTGACGGCGTGCGCACTCCCGTTTCTCAGAGATCCGAGAAATATCTCGGAGCAGCACAGAGGATCCTGAGTTCAGAATCCAAGATGGCCGCGCCCTTTATCAACAGAAGGGAAAGTTGTAGTTTTATACTGTTTAAGCACTACTTCTCATTTGTGGCTCATTAAATCGGTCGCACACACTATACTGTCCAACTTATCTGTGGACGAGTTGCTACGGAGTTTTATGCATAAAGCACCGTGCATAATGTGTTATCAAGTGATATTGCTAACAATGGCAATTAACCGGGCTATTTGTCAGATTTATGGTACTTCGGGCTAATTGTAAGTGAACGAAGATAAAGACCATTTAAACTGAGGTACATTAAATCCGACAAGTTGTCCGGCTAAGCAAAAAATCTTGCTTTTTGATATGGGTCCATGGTATTGCACCTCTGTGTCAGATGGAATGCATCCGACTCGTGTTCAAGATGTTCAATAAACAATAAACATCCATCCATCCATCCATTTTCCAACCTGCTTTATCCTTATTGGGTCGCGGGGGGTCCGGAGCCTATCCCGGAAGCAACGGGCATGAAGCAGGGAACAACCCTGGAAGGGGGGCCAGCCCATCGCAGGGCAACAATAAACATGTTAAGTGCATATATATTCCTTTTTTTGAGTCTGTTTGCTCATGCAAAATGAAAAGCGATTAATATAGATTAAAAATGAATGATATTTAATTGTGATTAATCTGAATTAATCCACAGCAACCCCGTGATTAATCTGATTAAAAATTTTTAGCGTTTGACAGCACTAATATATATTTATTATTTATATATAAATAAATAATAAATAATCAACCAGTTTCTTTTAGCTCTGAGGGATTACAGAAATGTTACTGGCTACCAAAGGTATGCTCCAACAGACTCATGTCCCGAGGTAACCAGCAGAATGGGGGGGTAATCTTTTAGACTGTGAGCCCCTTTGACAATTCTGGCTAACTGGGCTAATCTCATTCACACTTCAGCCTTCTCACACAAAGGAAGGATCCTCCAGTACTGTCACACCACAAATCAACTTACTGTAGTCTTAATCCCCTTAGTCTACCAGAATGTCAATAGGGAAGACGATGTGTTAGTGAGAGGGGTTATTACAGCTCCTAAGTATCTGACTTATTACTGAAAAGCGAGGTGACTTCAGATAATTCTCATTTTTAAGGTTCATTGGTTTTCCTGGGTGAAGAAAATTCAACACTGACCAGTGGTGGCAGCAATGAGGTGCATATAACAACTGTAACAGTAGAACCACTGCATTTAATGACCAGATAATACGGAGGCCTCACAAGGGCTTAATTCTTTCACAGACCATTTGTTCTGTCTGGGCGCCTTGGAACAACCTGTCCCCAGCCCGGGACCGTGTGTGAAGAAGATATCAGCTAGCATGCGATTCTATAAATAAGCTCTTATCAGAAATGCTACTATTCAGTGCCAAAGCCCCATCTTGCAAAAAAGATTAGAGTTTTTTGAGTCTTTGATCTTGACCCTGAGCATCACTCACCCCGGCCATCGTCAGACTCTTTGATGGTCCGCGCCTTGAGGTCAGGGTTCCAGCTCTTGGTGTGATCGCTCCCTCTCTCATTCACCGTGCTATCCTTCGTCCAGGAAACGCCAGTCTGCCCGGTCGTCCCATGGGTGCCCTTGCCAACCCCGCCTGCAGATCCGCGGGCCACATTCCATGCCATGTTTGGCTGGGTAGAGTTATCACTTGTGAAGACCGCATGGAGGAAGACCAGGCTACCTGCCATCAGGTATAGGAGGAAGAAGGTGAAGAAGCGCACGGGCTTCCTGCAGAAGCATCGCTGCAGCCTGCACAGGAGTCGTGCCATCCTGGGTACCGCCTGTGCATACAACAGCTGTGGAATTAAAAAATAAAAAATGCAGGCGAATAACAAGCAAAACAGCAAATTTAGGATCCTCAGCTTTCCACAGTTTAATCCTGTTCAGGTGGGGTAAAAGTAGAGATGTGGAACAGTCCTGTCCCTCCCCCCACCTCCCCCAGGTGGAGAGCGCATCCAGATTCTGGCCACACCAGCATTCAGGCTGTCTATTTAAGTTCGGGACGCAAGCCCGGAAGCCGGCGCCGATGGAGAGGCCATGTCCTGAAAGACGATCGCTGGGGGGGCAGTCTGCCCCCCCCAGACACCAGCCTGTGGATGTGCAACCGGTGTGTTTATTTTTTTCCCTATCCTCCTCTGTCCCTCCGGAGAGATGGGAAGAGCTCTGTCTTCACTGGCCAATGAGGCGCCAGGTCTGCCTGATCGCTGCGTTGCCCCTGGTCATTCACAGACACCCGTGCCTGAAAGTGAGAGAAACGTGTTAGACCACATGAGTCCTCCCCTCTTAACCCAGGCAAAAAATACAACGCCAGTGTCCAAACCACAGAACCAATGAAACTAAAAAGGTTGATCATGACAGACTAGAATGTGCATGAACTTTAAACTATTATTGTAGCCACCTTTCACACTTCGGTCAGATATATGTTAATATATATATAATATAGCCCTGGACCATATTAACATTATTGTTGTGAGGCTGTGAAGAAGCGGCGTGCTAGGCAGGCTGTCACGCTATGGACAGGCAGGAGCTTGGCTTGGAGGGAGTGGAACCAGCACAGAGGCTGGAACCTTGGAAAGACAGCAAGTCTCTGTGCTTATGATCAGAAGATTGCTGGTGTGAACCCTGGCCTCTGCAGAACAGCCTCATTTCTATGGGCCCTTAAGCAAGGCCCTTAACCCCCAGCTCCATGTTAGCTGCATGTTAGCTGACCATGTGCTATGATCCCCACGTTGGTGAGCTCAGCAAAGACAAGCTGAATAAAATTACTTACTTCAAGGACATTACATGCTATCCATAACTTAAAATCTTCCAAGAACATATGGAGAAAGATTACAGACACTGTTGTAGAATATAAATAAGAATAGCAACAATGAAATTTGCATTCTTAGTGGTCATATCCATATATGATGTCACACATGCAAAACTGAGGCAGCACTGAAGTGCAAAAAACAAAAACTTGCAGCCCTGAAGCGCAGATACAGCATACAAAAACAAAACCGGTGGTCCTGAGGTGCAGATGCAATAAACACAAAAACCTGCAGCGCAGAAGTGCAAAAAACAAAAAGAAAATGCAAAAAACAAAAACTGGAAGCTCTGAAGTGCAGAACACACACGCAAAAAAAATCAAAAACGAGCAATCCTGAGGCAGAAATGCAGGCAGTAAATTATGAAAATATGTCATCAACTACAGCACTAATTATACAGTTTTAATAGATAAAATATGTTGCTATCAAGCTAAATATACTTTAGTAATCTAATTAACCATAATCGGGGATGAGATTTCGCATGACAGCAGTCATTCCTCAATTGTCCTGGAAACAGCTGATGACCCAATTCCATAATTTGTAATGGACGTAAACTGTCCCTACGTTTGAGTATTCGCACTACTAAACATTTATCCGTTGTACCATGCAAATAGTTTCAACGTAGCACTAAATTATAACGTAAATTTTACACTACGTTAACATTATCTGTAAGGTCCAAAAACAAAAGGTCCAAAAATGGTACAGATGTAACTAACCTAACAAAACTTTTTGTTTTTAACACGTAATAGTGTAACATTATAATTTTGATGATATGTTTATTTTTATATATGTTTATTTCCGCTGTCACTTCTTAAACTTCTTAAAATCATTTCTCACAACAAAAGAGAATCTTTTACGTGTAGGACATGGGGAATTCTTGATTTCTTGTAAGAATGCAAAAAAAAAAAAACTACAGGCATGTTAAGAGTTTCTTGTTTTGAGTTTTTTTCAATACTTTGAGTAATAAATGGAAAGCAAAGTTATATTTGTCTTTCTTTTTTCATCTTTGTTAATCTGAAAAATGACCCAATCTGTGACTCAATACCATGACCTAAGCCAAACCATGAGTTTTGTGATCCGTTGTGCCCATAAACCATCCCTGCAAGCTACTTAGTGAACACACTTCTTACATTGCACCTTACACGGCATGTTACGGGTTTCATTATAGCTGTGTTTTAAACAGTTCTCACAAATACAGATGGTCCCTGAGTTACAATGGTCCAACTTACAATTTTTTGATGTCACCATGACGATTTCGATAGACAAAAAATGGTAAAATACACATATATTTTAAGGTTCGCGGGCAGGCATCGCTGGCAGGCAGGCGTAGCAGCAGATCAGATACAATACGTTGGGACACTGTGTTCTGATTGTACACATCGCCCGTCTTGTGTGATGCCTCACTCTCGCCTACATCTTACGGAGTGAAGTTGTTTCGGTGTTAAAGTGTGTATTTTTTCTGTTTTAAGTGTTTCAATGCCTAATTTTTCTGAAAACAGCATGTCTTCCAAACACCCAGACATGTCTCCTGAAGGTAGTGAGAAAAAGAAGAGGAAAGCCATCACTTTGGAGCAGAAATTAAAATTAATGAGCATGAAGCAGGGAAAGCAGTGGAGGTGATCGCACGTGATCACCACCCATCGCAAGTTGACAATCTCCACAATTCTTAAGACTTTACAGCAAGTCATGGCTGGTTTTAGGAGTTCAAAGGCCGCCATAATTTCCACAATATGAAGATAAGCGGTGAAGCAGAAAGGGCTGATGCGGAAGAGGCCGATAAATTCAAGGAAAAACTACACAAGATCATCATTGGTGGAAATTACCTGCCGAAGCAAGTGTTCAATGTTGACGAAACTGGCTTTTATTGGAAGTAAATGCCTTAACAGACCTAAATCTATAAAGAAGCTACAACAATGCCCAGATTTAAAGCTATTAAGGATAAACTGACTCTTCTTCTTGGGGGAAATGTAGCCGGGTATTAACTGAAGCCATTCATGATCTATCACTTTAGCAAATCCAAGGGCATTAGCAAAAATCAGCAAGAATATGCTTCCAGTTTACTATCGACATAATGAGAGAGCATGGATGACTGCAGCCCTTTACAAAGATTGGTTTATGAACTGCATTATTCCGGAAGTGAAAGAATATTGTACAGAAAACAGCATTCCATTCAAAATCCTATTGACACTCGAAAATGCCCCAGGACACCCTCAGTACATTGATGATGCCAATCCCAATGTATGAGTTGTGTTCCTACCCCCAAACACAACTTCCCTCATACAATCAATGGATCAAGGTGCCGTGGCTATATTCAAAGCGTATTATCTGAGGAATACATTCGAACAAGCTGTAGACGCTACAGAAGACAAGGAGCTACAAACTTTTTGGAAGGATGTGCAATGCCATACAGAACATTGCAAGAGCATGGAAGGAGGTGACAAAAGAATGTATGAACAGAATCTGGAAAAATCTATTAAAAGTGTATGTTATCACATTTAAAGGTTTCAACAAAGATGATGCAGTTGGGGAAATTAATAAGAAGTTTGTGTCACTCGAGGAAGTTTAGAAATAGAACTCATAGATGTGCACGATGGTGAGCTCACATCAGAAGAATTAATTGAGCTGGCAGAAGAGAGAAAGAGAGCAAAAAAGGAAGAAGAAGAGATTGAAGAACAGCCACAGAAAAAGTTTACCATGAAAAAACTGTCGGAAGCGTTTTCCTTTATCGAGAAAGCATTGAAATGTTTTGAGGAGATGGATGTCAGCTTTAACCATTTCGCTAAAGTAGAGAGGCAAGTCCAAGATGCTCTTGCATGTTACAAGCTTATTTATGATGAAAAAAAACACACTGTGCAATCTACAATGGATATCTTTTTAAAGACAACATGTGAATTGCCATCGCCTTCTACCCCTATTAAATTGGAGCATCAACATTCTACTAACTATAATGTAACTTAAGTAGCAGTGGCACAAGTTTCAAACTAGCTAACGTATGACTTAAGGAAAACTTTACACCCATCCTTGCGATCCTACATACATAACCCACTGCATGACTGCTCTTTTTTTCCCCCCCCATTTTCATTGTGTGTGTTCTGCACTTCAGTGGCCTGTACTACAAAGCGGGGTTACAGGCTTATCGGGGTAACTTTGCGAGTAACTCGATGACGTGTGGTGTAACTTCGCGATTAACCCGTACTACGAAAGGTGGGTAGGTTTTACTTGAGACATGTTGCTATGGCAATTTACGCTAAGTCTCAAACCTGCTCTGAGCAGTTTTTGTTCTTGGTTAACTCGAGGTTTCTGCATAAGCCAGCCCTATATGTGCACCGCCCCTCCAACTACAATTTCCCCGAAGACAATGCCGGCGTACCTGGATGATTCATACGACATTAGCGCGCGAATCGTGAGGGACTCTCTCTGTTAATATGTATGAAATGGAGCAATGGCATAAAATATGCATACAATGTATTAATTAATAACTGTTAGAGAGAAAGTTATTCTGAAAAATCAAGGGGTGTGCATTGTTCCCTGTTGCCCACTGATCAAAGCACAATTCACTAGATGTGCCTGTCTTGTCTAGTTTTAAAGTTATTAACCCATTCATGTATTATCATTGTTTTTGTATTTTGCACTTCAGAGCTGCATGTTTTTATGTTTGTACATTGCATCTGTACCACAGGTTTACGTCTTTTTTTTGCATTTTCTGTTTGTGTTTTGCAATTCAGAGCTGCAACTTTCTGATTTCATGTTTTCTCTTTGTTTTAGTGTTTGTTGCAGCTGCACCTCAGGACTACAGGTTTTTTGTTTTCGTATGCACTTAAGGACTGCAAGTTTTTTGTTTTTGTGTTTTGTTTTTTCACTTCAGTGCCACCGTTAAAAATACCTTTGTCAATTGTCCAAAGAGCATTTATCTCAGACATGACTAAAGGTTGTCAACCTTTACAAATTAGGTTATGGCTATAAGAAAGATTAAGATTTATTTTTTAAAAACCATTGAGCACAATCAATGTGCTCAATTAAAATATATAAATATTTAATGTGTGGAACAATTGAAAATTTGCCTGGAAGCAGATGAATCAGCATACTACCCCTGCACATACCTAAATCAACTCAAATGTTTGCGAGAACACAATGTCAAGGTGTTGTAATGACTATCTCAGACTCTAAATTTGAAGCCCACTGAGAACCTATGGTGTGAATTCACAAATAACAGGCAATAATATAATAACGATTATATGTTATTACAATGTAATAATTATAAGGTACACTGCTGTCACGCCCAGCTCCGTCCAATCCTCCTGTGTGCCACGCCCACCTCGTTACCTCGTGTTCATACCTGATTGTTCTCACCTATGCCTTGTTCAGTTTGTCTTTTGTATATCAGTCCGCGTCTCCCCCTGTTTGCCAGATCCGGCATTGTAGTGTTAATGTGTTCGTGGATGTCTGCCTCTTTGACCATTAATACCCCGTCTGCCCGTCCTACCGGCTCTGTTCGCCTGCTTAGCCGCTCGCCCACACCGCGAACCGTGACAAATGCCATATTATGCCAGTAATGTAATACTTTTTCCATTCTGATTGTAAGTAGATAATGTTATAACTTACCAATAACGTAATAAAATTTCTAATCAACTGTTCTTGCATAATGTAATAAAGTTATTACATTATTGGCTACTACACCCTACATTAAGTTTATCAAAAAAGCACCTGTCCTGTTAATACTAAAAGGAAACAAGAGTGCGGCTTCTCCCGTCACTCAAACCTTCAACATCCTGATTGCATTCTCAGCTTCAAGGAGATTTTTAAATTGATAGTGGTAAAGGAGTGGGCCTTTGGTAATGCAGAATGTACTTCAGGGCATTCAAATTCAAAATGGAAACCAGGCACCATTACAGATAAGGGAATTGAGTTTCCCTACAGTTCCAGCTTCAGCACCCAGCTAGCTGGGTTAGCCCATTACAAACTCCATGGTTTAAAAAAGCAAATAAATGGACTCTGAGAGAAACAAGCCAAGAGATGGACTATTACATTGAGTGTGCTGCCCCTGCTGGGCTTCACTGAAAATGGACCAGCAATTTAGTACCAATGGTCAAACTAATTTGAGTCAAAAGATTTGTTCTTCTTCCCTGACCCAGTAAGTTACCAACAAGTTCATGGGAAAGTTGAGATTTAGTGGAAAACTAGCTTAAACCTAAATATGCACAAAATAGCACCATGTAGTGGATACTGGAGACTGTTATTTTTGAAACTAGGTAGTTTATTATTATTTCCTAAATACTGTGGATGAAGTTGCAGGACAAATGAAACCAAGAGTCCTCAATGTCAGCGCAGTGCATTTTGGATAAACGCAGGCAGCTGACAGTGAATCAGGCAGAAGGAGAACCATACAGCTGTTAAAGGGAACTGGACATGTTTTTATGCTGCTCTTCTCTGCATTGTGTCACCACAGATTGCATGATTGGCAGTTCTGCAATGCTAGCACTATTGGGAAATGCTCGGTTTTAGGGCAAAATTAACAAGGTTAACACAGAACAGCCAAATTTCCTCTGTTTCATAAACACAATACCTCCTCTGTTACTTCTGTCTTTTAACTTACTTGGGTTTCAATAAGTGCAATTGTGGGGGATAAACACTTTTATCTGCCAGCTAATTAAGTTATCCACCACTCTTCCAATGAATCATCCTCATTAATCCACTATGTCTTCACTCTTGAAATAAAACAGATTTTCTGGGCACATCCATTTTCTTCTCTGTTTGCCACGCACACCATCTTTATATTAGCAAATGAGGTAATAGCCCACTAATCACATAGTGTCAGCCATTTTGATGGCTCTACAAAAGCCACCTTTGTTCTCAAGTGGCACCAATGCCCTAAACAGACAAGCACTCTGGCTCAAGAGACAGAAGGAAAGATTTTATTTCCATTACCACCCGTAGGATCAGGTGTCCACAAGATGTCTCTCACAGCGAGACTAGTCACTTAGTAAACCCCAAAATTACCCCATTATGCTACATATCTTTGAACTGCAGGAGGAAACTCCACTCACAGAGAGCAGAGGGGAATTCAAACTCACAGTCGAAGAGGTGTAAGGCTACTGTGCTACCCACTGAGCCACCTACACATAAATAAACATAACATTTAATCTAAGCACACTAATTTTCACAAACAGCTGTGGCCACACAACGGCACAATCAAACTAAAAGCACATTCAGGTGTTCACAGGAGTAATCTCAGAAGGTTATCTGGAGGCTATCTGTGGAGGAAAACGGTGTTTTTTTTAGTTTAGTGTTGCTTTGTGCCTGTGAAGCTGTCAATCAACAACAGTCAAGCACTGCTAAGCCTTTTCTGTGCTCTATGATGTATGCACAGCTTACCCAGAGCAGACGTTGCCATATAAACTAATACAGGAACTCAGCACATAAGGAAATTACATAAAGAGTACCCCTTTGATATCCACTCATATGGTCTCACTACACATTGTAGTCTCAGGATCACACAGTCTCACTACACGTTGTAGTGTTCAGGTTAACCTTAAAATCTCTTGCCATAGAAACATTTCATCAAAGGCTCAGTTAATCACATGAACCATGTATGCCTTTATACTGTTTAAGCCTTAAAAGTATGTGTTTTAATTTATAAAACTGTTAAAAACCAGTTTAAAAACCGGGATAGGAGAATGTCTGCAGCAAAGTGTTGGCTGTGGACTTGCAGCCTTGTCTCCTGTAGACTATGTTGTCATCAGTGATTTACATCCTGCTCTGACTGACACATTGTGTGAGATGAGTGTACCTGACTGACCAGCTGATTTTAAACATGTCAAGCGAAATGGCAGGCCTGGTCTGTCAGGAAATAAACACACATCCATGTGGGAAAAAGGAGACTCCATCTTTACATGCACTTGGGTGCAAACAGAGGTCAGACAGCTTCACTGCATGACTGGAAAAACTTTTATTTCCACTACAATCACTGATATGCATTGAAGTGCAATTTTGTACAGGTTTTGAACGTGTCTCAGTGTAACATTCACCCAGCAGTGCCATCCTGTCTGGGGTTTACCACAGCCCTGCGCTGACAGGAGAGGATGCAGGTCCCCTGAGACTCTGACGAGGATGAACGGTTGGAAAATGGTTGAAAGGGAAGATGGATACATGTAACAAAATATTTCTGTACAATCCAACAGATATTAAAAACTGTTATCCTATCCTGTACTGTAAAAATGCTGAATAATACTAGTATATCTATACTAATACCACAGCTTAATTTCCACTTAATACTGTTGATTTTGTTTCAGGAAAGTAATGTTATGAGTTATGATGCCTTGGGCCCTTTAAGCATGACACTTAACCCAAATCGTTCCGGGGTGGCTGCACATTGGCGTACCCAAACATGCTCTCACCTATATACAGATGTGGACACACTTTGTTGGTACCCTTCCACAAAAAAACAACAAAAAAAATCTCTGAAATAATTTGAAATTGACAAAAATTTAATGGCATCTCTTGCAATGGCATCTATTGTTTATTCCGTATTTAACACAAATCAGACTCTGCCTTTGATTATTGATTCAGCTGAATATTTTATATAATTAAACTAATGAAAATGGCATGAATAAAAAAGATGGTACCTTTAATTTAATATTTCGTGGCACCACCTTTTGCAGCAATCACTGTCCACAAGTGATCTCTGTACTTCACAATGAGACGTTTGCATTTGCCAACAGGTACTTTGGCCCACTCTTACTGAGCAAACTGGTTTTTAAGGGTGGCGTCTCCACACTGCAATTTTCAGGTCTTTCCATAGATGTTCAATAGGATTAAGATCTGGGCTCATGGAGGGCCATTTAAAAAGTCCAATGTTTTTTTTTCCTCAGCCATTCTTTTATGCTTTTATCTGTATGTTTTGGGTCATTATCCTGTTGGAGGACCCATGACCTGTGACTGAGGCTGAGCTTTCTGACACTGGGCAGTATGTTTCATTCCAGGATGCCTTGGTAGTCTTTATTGTGTCCTGCACAGATTCAAGGTTCCCTGTGCCAGATGCAGCAAAGCAGCCCCAAAACAAACCCGAGCCTCTCCATGTTTCATGGTAGGTGTGGTGTTCTTTTCTTTTAAAGCTTAATTTTTCCTTCTGTAAACATAGAGCTGATGTGACTGGCCAAAAATTACCCCATTATGCTACATATCTTTCTGTTTGTGGCTTGTCAGCATGCACTCTGACTTTTTTATGCTTTTCTGTCAATAGTGGAGCCATCCTGGGTTTTCTTCCATGGAGCCCATTATTGTTCAAAAAGCGACCGATGGTGCAATCAGAAAGTGATGTACAGTGGTACCTCAGTTCTGGAATTCATTAGAACTCGAATTTCTTAAAGGTCGAACCAACCAGTTAGAAAAAAAATGACCTAGAACTCGATCTGAATATCAGAAGTTGAACCGTGAAAGCTGACCTAAGATAACTTCTACGCACGAGGAAATGAGTCACGTGGCATGTCTCTCAGCGGAAATAAAGGGTAAAGCTTCAGTCTCAGCCTCGCATTCACTGTGATAGCATCGTGCATGTTTACACTAGCTGAATACATATATTTAGACAGTAAAAATATATTTAGACAATGACAGACAGTAACAGTATTATATAATAAAATACATTTAAAAATTAAAATTTCTTATTTTAATATCGTTAATAATAAACCATTAATATATTTAAATGTAATATTATTGTCGTCCCGAGCGAGGATGGAACGGAGACAAAGGGGCAGACCTCAGGGTATCGGGGAATACAGGGTTTAATTACAGGTAAGGCAGGGAAAACGCAGACGGATAATACAATGACCGGACTGGGGAAACAAACTGAAACTCAGACTAAATACAGAGGACTAATGACAACAACCAGAAAAAGCTGATCACAGGGGGATTCCACACGGGGTTAATGAGGGGGCGTGGCACATGGAAGGAGCGGATGATCGGGGCAGGACACATAGTTTTTTTTAACTTTACACATTGTTTGGATACATTCATTTTCTTACTTTAAAAATTACTGTTTTAATAAATGTACTTAGATGTGTTTAGTACAATATATGCTCTTCTTGCTTTGTCCGGTTCCTTTTGTGTTTAAATGCTAAAAAAAAAAAAAAACATATTCCAGTGTAATTTTTTTGGGGCCGGGAACTAATTAATTGGTTTTCCATTATTCCTTATGGCGAAAAGTCGATCAGGACTCGAAATTTTTAGGATTCAATCCAGAGTTCTGAACAGATTAATTTTGAGTTCTGAGGTACCACTGTATATATTAGACAATTGCTTTTTATTGAAACACTTTTCAGGAGAAATGATGCATTGTTACAATGAACTGTACGGGTGCCAACAAATTTGTCCACATTTGTATGTGTCTGTGTGTCTCACAGAGAGCAAGATGTGGTAGGCAAGAATACAACTTCTCCATAGGAATGAATAAAGAATCACTATTCTACAGTATTCTATATTCTGTCCTAAAACGAGAATATATGCTCGACTCCACTGAGCCAAGTCAATTCTCTATAATAAATCTCTTTATATATATACACAGTATATAGCATCTCTCGTGGAACCTGGCCACAGAACCACTCTCTGTCTGAATTTTCAGGCCAAACTATTTCCTGAAGCCAGCACCCACCAATAAACATTTAGTGACCAAGTTCCCCACTATGACCTCAAACTTCAGAAAACAAAACAAAGGTAAGATTTCCTTCACTTTCCTGAATCTTACACTGAGGTTTTGAAACATGGGCCTCTTGTATGTTCTCTTTTTCATCATTGTTCATTTATTATGATCTATTTTCAATTGCTGTACTTATTATTACATATCATTGATTGCTGTATTTGACTTGTGTTTATTATCTGCTCTATGCCATTATTTCAGTTAGCTCCATGGACCAAAAGCTCCATCCAAAGACAAAACCTTAGAGTAGATGATAAAGGAATTCCTCCACCCGCCAAAAACACAACAACACAACTAATTTTTAAAATGACTGTTTTTACAGACACAAATCCAGCTCAGGCAGACTTGTTTTGGAGACCTCACTGAGGAACAAACTTCTAGTGGGGGAAAGGGCAGAGACATCAGTTTCCTCTAGAGCAGACTGAACATGGCTTTTTGTTAGTATTAGGATTTCCTCACGGTGAGGCAAAATAAAATTGATTTGCATAATCAAACAAATAGACTCGTACACGCATCAAACTGGGTCCCAAAAAACAGTCATTTTATCCAGTTTTTTTTTTTTCGTTCATTCCGTATTCAAACAATCATATTGGTGTACTTGCGGTAACTTTAAAGAGCTTTTAAATAATTTTTAATTATTTAAAAATTGTTTACATATACAGTACATGCAGGGGCGGATTAACGCACAGGCTAGATATGGCTTAAGCCTAGGGGCCCCACGTGTGCCAGCCTGCAAGGGGGCCCCCATTGGCCAGTAAAAAATATAGGGGGGCGGGGTTGGGGGCCCCACAGACTACTGTAGCCTAGGGGCCTCTGTACACCTTAATCTGCCCCTGACTACATGGACAAAAGTGTTGGGACGCACCTCTTAGTCATAGTGCGTAAAAGTTGCCAGTGCTCTGTTGCCTCAATAACTGCAGAGTGCCAAACTTCCTCTGGCATTAACCAAGCACAAAAACTGTGCGCTGGGAGCTTCATGGAATGAACATCCATGGCTGAGCAGCTGCATGCAATGGGATAATGGTATGGGGTTGTTTTAGGTCAGTGAAGGGAACGCTTAATGATTCAGCATACGGAAGGCCCTTTTCTGTGCCAGCATGACTGTGCCCCAGTGCACAAAGCAAGGTCCATAAAGATATGGTTAGGTGAGTTTGGTGTGGAAGAACTTCACTGGCCAACACAGAGCCCTGACCTCAACACTATCAAATACCTTTGGGATGAGCTAGAATGGAGATTGTGAACCAGACAGCCATGTCTCACATCAATGCCTGGCCTCAAAAATACTCTTCTGGATAAAAGGGCAAAACGTCCCACAGACACACTCTAAACTCTTGTGGGAAGCCCTCCCAGAAGAGTGGCAGCTGTTATAGCTGCAAAGGGGGAACCATCTCCATATTTATGCCTATGGACTTTGAATGAGTGTCATAAGTTCTTGTAGGTACAATGGCCAGGTGTCCCAATACTTTTGTATAGTGTGGGTTGGTAGTATAACTGACATGTTTTCTTAGATTATTAATGTAGAGTTAGTTCAATAGCGATGTCTTTTATCGACTATAACTATATATTTAGTTAAGATAAGAAATGTTTCACTGACATGATTTATTATAATAATAATGAATATCCCCAGTGATGCACTGGTCAACATAGAGGAGTAGAGCAGCGATGAAAAGGATCATGTATTGATGGGGGATTTGGTGAAATTTTATCGGAACCAGTTATAAATGTATCCATGGTACACGTCTGAGGCATCACAAGAATCGCGAAATAACACTACATGTACAATCGACCCTTCCACATCGCGGGGGTTAGGGGCATAGGCCCTCTGCGAAAAAAAAAACTGCATAAAATTCTTTGATATCCTTGGCGAGCATGCAAGAGGTGTGAAACGAGGCAAAAACATATGAGAAATGCAGGATATAAAAATAACCTCGATATTACTAAGAGATATCAGGGAGAGACTGCATTAAAATGCTTGGCATCCTCCAAACCAGCACTGTACATAAATTTCATGCATTTATGAGTTACTAAATTTTCTGTGTGTCTGGGGCATTTGCAAAACTCTCAAAAACTCAAAAAAGCAGTATAAGTAAATGTCTTCCACACATTCAGAACAAACCAAAAAGAAGCAAACAGAAGAAAACTGACAAGCAACTTCATCCAGTCGTGTGGCAACTGCTAAGCTGCTGCAGTGAAAAAGTCCTGCCAACACCCCATTAGCCATCTGTACTAACTTAAATGCATGTGCCTTTTGAGAACAAGAAGAAGGAAATATGAAAGCAGAAAGTTCCCAAGCAAGAGAAGCATCAATTTTGTGAGCAACCAGCACATTTGAAAGAATGCATTGGCAGATCTGTGCATGAGCGGAGTGAATTTGAGCGAGAGGAGACACGTTTTGTGTGAGTGAATGTAAAATCCTGCTCTCAGTGGCACTCTTGACATGAGGCAGGGAGGGAATGCCATAGAGTTCCTGTATTAAATACACATTCCCCTGCTTTTTGCCCTGTGCCTTCTGGGTGAGACTCCAGGCTCAAGCTACAATTCTGTCTTGGAAAACAGATGGATCAATGTTTTAATTATACTTGCTGGCTTGATTAATTCTATGGCAAGACATCTTACGTGTACACGGCCACTTTGGTTAAGTTACAGAACTGACATTTTCAAAAGCAGGGATGTGGAACTTTTTTTCTACCAAACGCCATTTCAGAATTTATAACATCCTTTGAGGGCCATACTAAATTACTGAACACATGTATCACACTAACCTTGCTTGATATTATGTTTTGTGTGTCAGTTTTCGAAAACACAGTATTGACTTTTAATTAATAGTTTACATGCAAAAATTCATGCCAGACAGTGGTTCATTTTGTTTTCTGGTTAAACCCTTGACCACTAGATAGCCCAGTTGTAATCTTATTTCTGACATTTGACTCTTCCACTCCAATGTTACAACATAAAATAAGACAGGATGTAGCATAAGAGTGCACCACTAACATTACCATTAGCTAACCTAGATGACCAGTAATGTTACCAATGGCTGAGTCTGAATGAGTTAGACAGGCTCTACAGCATACAGAGCTGAAGCGTGGGTTCATTTTGGCAAGCACTTTTATTTATTTTTTTTTTTTTTACTGATTTAGGCAAATGTTAATTCCCTTTCTCAGACTGCACAAAAGTAGCACTATGATATTGGATGTTACATGGACTGTGATAAAAGCAAATGCAGATCACAGTATTCTGATTTAAAAAAAAATTGGATTTTATGCATATGGTGATGTGTTCTTTATACTACGATAGTTTTCCTAAAATAATAATAAAAAAATTGGAATATGTCGTCTTGCATACAGCATCACAATGTATCCTATCGTAACCCCTGTGTCATGATACACATCACATTGCCAGATTCTTGTCAATACACAGCCCTACTTTTTATTTTCTTTTATCGCATGAAAAATTAATTGCTTAGTTTTTTGTTTTATTATTTTTGGACTTTTCATTTGCTTTCTCGCATTTTTTAAATGCCTCATGGGTTGGATCAAACTGTGTTGCTGGATGGACATTTCCCAGCCCTGGTTTAAAGCATAGTAATTGTATTCTTTGATTATTGCAAGCAACAAGCAACCCTTGAGATATAGACTGCAAACAGATGTAAAGGCAATAAAAATCATTTCAGAAAGGCCCTTCTGTTTGAAGGCACAAGCACCCACAGTACCTACTGTACAGTTCAGAAACAATTTAAATAGATCCATTGATGTCCGTTTGACCATTCTCCAAGGCCCTGGAAAAGAAGCGAGATTGTTTTGCTGCCCACTCCTTTCCTCTAGTGCCTGGGTGACAGACAAAACTGCAGACAATAAGGCTTCAAGCCCTATTAAATATCTTCTTCAAAGACGCGATTATCTTCTAAAAGGAGAAGCTCCAGTATTGCCAGTATTACTAAAACTGTCCTGTTTCTACCTAGTCTTTATCAGTGCTATGGAAAACCTTCTGTTCTTATTTCATTTAACTAAATAGCACCCTTCATCAATCAAGTTCTGTATTTGATTTATTTTTCCTCACACAGCAGATACAGTATCATGTATATGTTTCTGTTTAGAACTAAAAACTTCCTCTCCCAAAACATCACCCTTGTTTTATGTTAATTTTTTGGTGTAGCTTTACTTTCTTAAAAAATTCACTGCCAAGAAAAAAAGTACTGTAATAATTTTAAAACATTTAAGCTAGAAACAGACTGGCAGAATGGCCTTTTTCGAAAGCTGATCCCAGCAGTATCTAAAACAGACCCATTTAACAAACAGAACCAAGGGCACATGGGCACTTTGGATTCGGTTCTGTATACATAGTGATGCGCGGGTTCATTCATGAGTGACCCAAACGTGCCCAATGCTCTTATTCAACCCATTAATATTAAAAGACAAAATGATGCCCAACCCGCTTTATATGCCTAAATTTTATATGCTTAAACTTTATTTTAACTGGTTCGCCCATAAATTACCCTAATATGGGTGTTAACCACAAATTGAAACATGTCTAAAAGCAGCTGTATGGCAGGATTCGCTACTACCAAGACAAAGAACACAGAACTAAGTTTTTTTAAGCTGCCAAACTGAAAAACATGAGCCTTTAAAAAATCAAAAGGGGATACAAGCAATAAAGACACGTCATACTCTGAAAACTATCACACTCTTGTCTAATTTTTTTGGTCTTTTTGGTCTGGCAGCTCACCAAATCTTAAATCCAAAATACATCAAAATACATTCGAAAACAAAACTGATTTTGGAAAAAAACTAAAATGGATTTGGAGAAAAACTAAAATGGATTTCATATTGCCCAACTAAATCATCAACTTCACTGTTTAAATGACCCTTTACAGACCCTGAGAGGCCAGGGGTGTGGATGCACCCAGTCCGGTGCCAGTCAATATGTAGGAAAGCTGTGTAAATCAAATCAGAAAAATACCAGCAGCAAGGTTCGCTTAGGATGCCACATGGGCTTCGACCGCACTGCCCAGAGGGTAAGACTAAGGCTGGATTTTTAAATTCAGCTAGAAAATAACACAATAAGCAATCACCAAGAAAATACACCATGAAGAACTGCAGGTAAGAATCACAGGAGCCTCTCGCACAGAAACAAATTCCCTACACAAACACATTAAAAATGTGTTTTTTAATATCAACTGGACAGTGATGAGCCACCAAGTTATCAGCACAGTTTGCAGGTCACTTCTATGTGCAGAAACCTCCCAGTGGAACAGTGACTGTAATCCATAAGGTATGACCTCAAATGCACTGGACAAATATCACCAAAAGTTAAGATTATAAACAATCACTTGTGAAAAAACTGTATATCTTGGTCACAGCAAGACCAGACCAAAAAAAAACATGACTCCTATCTTACTTACTTTTTTATTTTATATATATAAATGCTTGTTTACAAATTCTGTATAAATGTATCTAATTGTATCTAAATGCCTCAGCAGCCTGGTAGTACACTTTGGCAAGGCGTGTGATATTAATTACTCCATGTGTATAAATATGTAAACAGATTGCTTAGGTTCAAACCACCTGAGACAACATTAAATATTTTCCTGTGAGACTTCCAGAAAAATAATGAAAATCCCATATTACTCCTGTCTGCTTAATAAACCTCGGCATTTATGATTCTGAACAAAGACCCAGCTTTCTGCATTGACTGGACAGGAAGAGGCCCAGGCAGTGAACAATTAGTTTCTTTTCTTTCTTACATTTTTTATCACACATACATCTCCCCAGGATTATCTATGAGAAACCATCTGTCACAGCCCATCGTTTTCAGCATGAGCTGTTTAACTGATTGAAAAGTATTTAAAGAAGCAATTTTGTGATTTATTACACTGTAAAATTTATATTACAAGTACAGCTTACATTTATACTGATTGTTTACAGCCCTTGCTGCAATGCAGGCCTGCATAAATTGCAGCCAAGAATATTCTGTTCCTTGAACTGCAATTACTGCAGGAACTACCTCCAAAACAACATTTTGAACTGCAGCAATATCGCCAATTAATCATCATATATGACTTATTTCCCATCACATACATCTGAATGTCCAAAGCCTGTACTGTTTTGGGCTGAGATTTCTGTCACTTTTTAGTCCAATGGAAAAATATGCTTTTGATGTCATTTCCACCCACCTCTATGATGCTCATCACAAAATATTTACACACTTCACTTCTCCTTTTTCAGTATCAATTCTTGATATTTCACACATTTAACACATGAAGGAAACTTATCTCTTGGACACCGTGATTATAAATCATGTGCTTTAAAGTTGTGACCAAACAAAACATTGCACAACTATGCATGCAGAAATTTCCAGTTGAAACAGGCAATTCTTCTACTTCTAGAGATTACACAACCCAAGGAAACAACAACAATATGCTTTATTATTGATTTAATAACCTATATCAGCATTTCCCAGGTAAAAAGTTTCTTCATTCGTAAAGATAACAATGTTGGAGGTTGATTTGGTGTACAGACAGGGGTAGCGGATGGCAGATTTTCTATCATTTCATGCCATCTATCCAGTCGTCCTACTGTGACGACTGTAACCCAGTTACAGTTTAATTGTCATTTACAGCATGAATCAGTGGGTATGATACTATATCTGCTGCAGTTTATTCTCCATTAACTTCATTTGTTAATTTTTTAATTACATTGTATGAATTCAGCTTGAGGCTGTTTAAGACAAACAGACCTATGTTTAGGCTCAATATGTTACAACTAGTAAAAGGTGCTATGAAAAACATTATGCCAGGACAATGCACAAGTATGCTATGGTCCACAATGTGTGACAAGTGGTCACAGGCACAATCAAATACATCACCTATAGTTTTTCTCCCACGTTTCTCACACTGTCAGAATATGCTACCTATTGATTTATGGTTTACAAAGTGTAAATAATTTCCCATGGATGCAATAAAACACAGTTTGTAGCATCTTCCGACACTAGAAAAAAGTAAAAAATATCAATACATATTGATTTGGCTACAGTCGGAAATTTCAACACGGTAGGATGACATCTTAAATAGCTGCATTTGAAGCAGCAATGGGCAATGGTGCCTGGGCAACAGTGCCTGGTGAGAAAGCAGGATTGGGGGGCCACCCAACTGCCACAAACCAGCGACGGTCCATGGGCGCCCAAAGCCCTACAGAGCTCAGCTGGCACTGCTTCTACAAAGGACTCTCAGCACAACAGAAGCTGATGTGAAGCCAGAAAGAGGAACTGACCACTGAAGGACATCCTGTTCTCCCAGACTTGCTATTTCTGCTACTATCGCTCTTTTCCTCCCTCTATCACTATTTCAATCTATCCGTCAATCTCTAAGCATTATGTTTCTAAGAAAGTTGCTTAAGTTTCGTCCTATTTTCGGGCTGTTATGAATGTGAAAAAATTATTTTAAAAATTATTGCAAGATATTGGGTTTTGTCCTAATAAGAACCATAAACCACATAATGTTTATTCATTTATCATCATTCGTTGCTGATTTTCATTAAAAAAAGAAAAATGTAACTGCTGAGTTGTAAAGAGACATCAGCGCTGGAAGAGGCAGCATATTGGCCACATCCCTCCAGGTCTGTGACTTCTCTGAGGTTCCACGTAGCCCTGAGTTTGCAGGTTGTCCCCATCTACATGGGCTTCTTCCCTCAGCCGAAAGATTGGAGTTTTTCTCTCTCCAAATTTAGTTTATGTGTGAGTGTGTGTGTGTTATGTATATATTACATTGTGGGCACCTAGTGTCACCACAATGTGATAAAAACCTGTCGTTTTGATGTTGTGGGACCATTTGTTCAGTCTCTACAAGGGGAAATTCAATTTTATAAAAATCCGTGGCTGCAATCAAAACTAAAAATGGCAAAGGTTTTGTATTTTGTTTCGTTACTTATGGTTAAGGTTAGGGCTGAGTAGGAGTTATGGTTGTCACTGTTTTGAATTTTAGTTTTCCCCATAGAAATAAATGGACGGTCCTCAGAAAGATATGAATATAAATGTATGTATGTATGTATGTATGTGTGTGTGTGTGTGTGTTTCGTGACCTGCCCTACTGTACGTTTTGGGTTGTTCCCTGTGCTGGCTACAGGGTAACTGTGACCTTGCAATGCACTGTAAAGCAGTTATGGTCGAATCTAAGGTGGCTGCTGAATTACTGTCATACATCCACAATGAACAAACGTACGTCTTTGGCTCAGAAGTGCATATTTTGTGACAGATCTCATGAGACCAAATACATAGATGACCACAATTCACACTATCCTGGTATATTATCTAAAAAAAGTAATTCATTGTAAAGCTGTCTAACCCCAGACCTCAGAACCACTGTTAGATCAGTTGAGCAGCAAACCCCACTTCTGTGCTACAAGCAATTCCTTTGTTGGAGTTTTCAGTCAATGATCTTAATAACTTCAAACTTTTTCAAAATTTTCCTTTCAATTCCAAAAAACTGCACCAGGCCAGGGTTTTTCAGCATGCCCCCCACCCTACATTGTAACAATAAGACAAATGGGTAACACTTTATCTCAGGGGACACAAGAACCTTAGTAATTCACTAATAAATATACAGTAGTAACTGCATAAAATACATGAATCATTATGATTGATTAATGATGAATGAACATGGGATCAGTTACTACCTACCACTTAGTTTTTTATTAATTAACAAATTAAGTAAGGCTAGTGTGGCTTGGTGGTAGTGCTGTCACATCTCCAGGCTGAGGGTTTGGATCCCATCACTGCCTTCTCTGAGGCTGTAGGTTGTATATATCCCCTTATCATGCAGGTGACTAGTTGGCATCTATAAATTATATTGTGTGCCCAATGATGGACTGGCATCCCATCCGGGGTGTGCCTTGTGCTGCCCGCAAAAAGTTCCGGAATAAGCAGTTAGAAGATTCATGAATTGTTGTATTATCACACAGTGATTCGGGGGGAGGGGGGTTATGTGAAACCAGGTATTTTTATGTCATCGCCACCACTAGGAGTCGGGTAACTGTTACAAATACGTGCAGCTTCCAACTGCTCTGCTCAGGCTCTGTCGTCTCAGTAAATGAGCAGGAGCCATATGCACTGCATTTTCAGCACAGGCCCATATGAGAACAGTCAGACTGAAAGTCCCCCATTCGATGAAAAATAATGACTGAATCATGATCCTATCAGCCAAACTTGTAGAAAATGCCCCAGATGCTATCTCTGTGGCTCACAGTGCTTCCTCGTGTTCATATAAAAACACTGCAGTTCAAATACCAGCAGCTTAAACAAGTCAAAGGATAAAAAGGGGTTCAGGGGGACATGAACGGCAGAGCAGGAGAGCAGCAGCTGGGAGCAATCTGCTGCTGAACTTCAATGTCAAACTGGGTATTTAACCTCCACTGTACTGTTATCTTTCGGATAAAGCAGGGACACTTATCATTAATTCATCACCCGCTCCCGCTCCCCACCCCCGTGCCTGAAACCAGTTACCTACCCACACTGGGTAGATCATTTAAAAGCTGAGCTGAATGTTAAACTGAAATTCCTGTATGCAGTCACTTTTCATCCCACACAGCCAAGTCAAGACATTTTTATTTATATAGCACATTTATAAACAACATATGTTACGCCAACATGCTCTACATCAAAATAACACACCAATAAAGTAAAGTGCATAATATAGTACATAATATATAATTATATAATAGCAGAAACATTGGGCATTACACAAAAAAATAAAATAAATTAAGTTAAAACAGAACCAAAGGCCAGAGTAAAAAATGATGCACTGTGCCCAACCACAGCCCATCTAGCAAGAAACTCACAGTATAGATCAGAAGATGTCCAACTCTCTGTCCTGCCCCCGCCTTCCGCCTAGGGAAGCCCTTTTGCATGCTCACAGACGGCTGTATAGAACCACGGAGACTCCAGTATGGTCGACCAGATGGGACTCAGGAAAAAAAGTACTAAATATTCAAAACAGATGGACTTCTGTGATGCCTCACAGGCCCGGTCAAGCCAGGTTAATGTACAGAAGGATTACACAAGAGACTGCTTATTACTCTCTCTGTCAGCTCCATGGAAACTTCTTGGGAACAGACACCCAGATTTTTAGAAGCTTTTTTAGAAGCTGTTTTAGATCTATTAAAAAGCGGTTTATTCTCATTGAGCAGTTTATTGGATTCTATATATATATATATATATATATATATATATATATACACACACCATTGGAAAATGCATTAGAAATATATTACCAAGTAAGAAAGCCATCATCCAATTTCCATGTTGTCATTATGGAAATGTTACTTGGCTGGTTCTTGGTTCAGATGTTGCATTACATACTAAGTTGTTGCAGTGGTTAGGACAATTGCCTCACACTTCTGGGACCTGGATTCAGATCTTTGCAATGGCACTATGAGTTTGCCTGTTCTCCCCATTTGGGTATTCTGGTTTCTCACCACAGTCCAAAAACATGCTATGGTGACCTGGAGCTACCAAATTGGCTGCAGTTGTGCATGAGTGAGTGTGCCCTGTAATGGGTGGGTGCCCCACCCTGCGTGGTCCCCTGGCTTTGGCCCTTAGGCTCTGGACCCCCTGCGACCCTGAATAGGAAAAACAGGTACAGAGGATGAATGGATGGTGTACCACAATGCCCTGTAAACAATTAATTATTCCTCTCCCCCCCTTTTGCCATGTTAGTCAACTGGATGAGCAGAAGAGCATTTGGGATATCATTTTGAGTTCAGCTAAACTGAACTCCCCCCAAAAAAGTAATATAAATATCTTACCCCCCCCCACCCCGACTCCACAATGCATTGTGCAATAATTTAAAGATAACTATTTATCTGCCCTTGAATAGTCTTCATGTTTCATCAAGAGCCAGCATGTGGGATTCTATCCAGCCTGGGCGGTGGGCCAGCAGATAATAGGATGTAATAGCCGGAAAGAGGAGCAAAATAGGTACATATTTACTGCCAGGCTTCAAGTGCAACAAATAACATCCCACAGGTTCACAATGCCCAAAAAGTCCTGAGTTTCACTCTCGTAGGGCACCTGACATTTCATAATGGATCGCCATCTCCTCCAGGGCCACACTTGGATGCCAGATGAAATTCAGCTGTGAGCCCTGAAACTCAACTGTCCCCATTGGACGAGAGCTCAGTCACAGTCCAGCTGCCCTGACTTCTGGGAAATCCTCTCCAGACTCCTGTGCGATGCTCAAGGCCCTTCTGCTTCAATTCCTGCCCTGAGAAAGACTGTAAACCGCGTTGTTGTGCCATTGCCTTTATATCAAAAAAGACAGTTTGGATCTTATCACATTCATTTCTTCAAATTCAGTCAGATTTTCTGCCAAGCAGTGGTGGAATAAACCAGACTACATTAAAAAGAGTTTCTGCTTAATAAATAAGAAGGAATTAATTCACTGCTTGAATATAACAAAAAAATGCATAGTTTAATATAATGCTGTAAAACCCTACACATTTTCACAGGGTGCAAGCTAATGCTTTCACTGCTGCCCCGCTGAGCTCACACAGTAGCAGTTAGAGCACAACGTTGTTACACTGAGCACTAAGAACAGAAGAACATTACAAAACTAGTAACCCTCTAGTTAGCCCGATGGCTGAAGGAAGCTCCCCCCATCCTGCTCAACCTCAAAATCACCTGCACTATGCTGGGGAAGTGATTACGAATTTCTTATATCTGATTGACTAATCTGCATTAACGGCCATGTCTCTTATAGCTGACTCACTAATCTGCATTAACGGCCATGTCTCTTATAGCTGACTCACTAATCTGCATTAACGACCATGTCTCTTATAGCTGACTCACTAATCTGCATTAACGGCCATGTCTCTTATAGCTCACTCACTAATCTGCATTAA
>JAODLC010000044.1:36968498-36987202 GCA_026781145.1 Hippopotamyrus pictus | reverse complement strand
GCTGTAAAAATATATTTATTTTCTACCTATATATATTTGAAAAGTAGACCGTCCAAGGTTTCTGAGGGTGTTTTTTATATTTGTATATGACAAAAACTCGCGGAGTTATTTAAACGGTCTCGCGAGAATTCTGTCAGATCCCGTCGGCGGTACCGCCGACCCCAAGAGGACACATTTTGCTATGGTGTGTCAGCAATGATCACTAAAATAAATACTAATAAATGAATTTTTGTTTGGCCAAGCACCAAGAGTCTGATGTCCACACGGCAGTCTGTGGCAGCCCTTTGCTGTAGCCCCTACAACCCAGCACCCCTTTGATTTGGTCATGTGATTTCCTCAGACCGAAGCCAAAACTTCTGGCTTTTGTATTTGCTTTCATCATCAGTCAAAACTGTCTCATGAGCCTCACTGCTACATTTCAGTTGTTATCAGTTGGCTTTTGGCAGTGAGTGAGATTCTACCCAAGCTAGATTTCCACCTTTCTTATGTTATTCAGCAAGGCCGTGCATGTAAGGGGATTTGACTATTTTATCGATATATGTTGCCTGTGATATAATTTAACTTTAAAGGTTTCAGTGGAAATGTAAAAATAGCCGCAACGTCAGAACAAACGGAATGAGTGACCCTCTTAGGCAGCAGCCTGCAGCGTGATCCGAGGCAGTGACACAGACTGTCTGCGCCAACCACAGAGTCTGCTTGACCTTTTTTTCAAGAGTGCTCTGTAATTTGAGAGCAGTGTGAACGGTGATCGCAGATAGCCAACTTGGGACCTGCCACTGACTCCACTCCACCTGCTGTAAATGGGGGTGTTTTTATTCTGACCTCCAGCTCACTGAGTCCCACACTAGTGATCCCTTTGCTGAAGGCCAAGGGTACTTGTAAGGTTCACCCCCCGCCCCACAGCCAGCTTGGAAACTTCTTCTATAGTTTTAAATCAAACCTATATTGTTTTCAGTAAGGAGGGATTACTAGCCCATAAGCTTTTGTATAGCAAATATTGTTTAAGACTATATTTACTCACTTATCAAATATTAATGATAAATTCAGGATAAAGATCAAGAAAGATCCTGTGTCTGCTGATATGTACGGCAACTATTTAAAATATTTAAAAAGCTTAATTAAGCCAAAGTTTATAATTTCAATTTCTTTGTGGGTTGTACTTTTTCTGTATTTCATACAGAAGACACAATCATTCACAGTCACAGAACAGACACGATCATTAATTAGCTAGCAATAACCAATGATGAAAGTGGCTGGTTTTTCACATGTACCCAGTATCGGAAATACATCCCTCCAGCTTCTGACTATCTATCCCAGGCAGCATAGGGCACAAGGCTGGACTGGTTACCCACCAATGGCAGGGCACATATACATGCACAATCACACACTATGGGTAATTTAGGGATGCCAGTAAACCAACCAGCATGGGGTCGCCAGAAGAATTAAAACCTGAATGACATGGGGAGAACATGCAAATTCTACACACAGAGTAGAAGCTGGATTTGAACCTCCAACCCAGGAGGTGTAAACCATCACACTACCCCCAACATCAGGGGTATGTTTGAAAAATGGTGTATCATTATTTGGACACTCATACAAAGCAAAGCAATATTCAGAGATTGCACATTCATACCCAATTCTAAGAATGCTCATTTTTATATGGGAAGGGATAACCCAGATCTCTACCTGCTAGCAATTAAACATTAAATTTCTACAGCAGAAAAAAACCTGTACAGTATGTCGTGCCCCAACATCCAAGTGGGCCAACCTCTCCAAGTCCCTCCTGCTGTGCAGTAATGTGACCAAAGTGCTTTCAGAAAAAAACTTCTCCCTAAATGCCTCCCAAACTGGCTGCTTTCTGTTTCACTGTCAAGAGCCACTTCACCACCAGCCCAGGAGACTTAGATGTGGAATGAGGGAGCTCTTTAACACTCTTGACTTTGGCAGCCGGAGTCTGTCACATACTTTCCAAAAAGCACTATCCATCCATGGAATTTTGGGGCGTACACTTGCCTCTCATGTCCTCCGCCTCCAAGGTTCTCCCCAAAGGTAAACATCCTTAAGTAAAGGAGCAAGTCATCTGTATTTTATATTTTGAGAAAAAAAACAACTGATTTCTCAATTAATGTCGAAGTACAAAATAAGAGGATTTTTGCATATCCACCAAATTATTCCTGTTTACAAGGTCCTTATTAATATGAACAGCTTATGTTTTAATTCCATTTATACATATATACATACACTCAATGACCAGTTTATTAATTAAACCCTTTGTTTTTTTTTTTTTTAAAGAACAATATTTTAAATTCATTTATTTATGATATCCATCTGTCAATCATCTGGCTCCATCTCCAGTACAGAGTCACACAGAGTCCAGTACAGAGATCTGGGCAGTAAAAAGTTAAAAATCACTCAAAGGGTGTCAGCAGAAGGTATAATTGCAAGTTCAAACAGAACCTAAATAATGCAACAGTTTAATAAGTACAAATTTGATCTAATAACTAGAGTTTTGTTTCACAGCTAAGTTTAAATGCTATTAGTCTTCACAGCTTGTATTTATTTTGCTGGGACACTGCAAACCAGTTTAGCTGATACAACTGAGGGCCAGGGCATGAAGCATCTTAGCAGTAAGCCAGTAATTATGTTTTCATTTAATATGCACAATGAAAAAGATTAATGTTAATGAGATCAGGAGGGGCACCATTTCCTCAGTGCCCCCGGGATCTGATTCCTGCTCCACCCCGCTTTTCTCCTCCATAAAACCTCAACTCGCCAAGCTGCATGTCTGTGCAGATCAACAATAGGCATAAAAATAGTACAGGCTCCCGCGAATCTCAGGGTGGAAGACTTGTTAAACCATCACCACAAGATAAACCATTACATGACTCAGAAGGGGGAAGCAAGGCTTTACCTATGCTGTGTACAGCAGGGATAGACAACTGTTGACCTCAAATGGTAATATAGTCAGGCAGTAGAAGGAGTATTTTGAGGACCTCCAGAATCCTACCGATATGCCTTCCTTGGAAGAAGCAGAGCTGGAAGACTCAGACAAGGACTTACCCATTACAGGGACTGAGGTCAATGCAAAGGAGTTGCGCGTAAAGTAATAACTCTCAGCACTACCCACAGTACAGAAAAAAACTCTGCACCCCATAGTTCCAGGACTGGGGATTTGAACCCCACTCCCATATGCTGTATGTGTGTGCATTAGCATTTTTCCTATAGAAATGAATGAGCGGGCTCCATAAGGATAGGTGTGTGTGTGTGTGTGTGTCTGTGTGTGTGTGTGTGTGTGTGTGTGTGATTTGTATGTTCTCCCCATGTGATGTGGGATTCCCCACTTCCAAAAACATGCTGTTCAGTTAGCTCCTCTAACTTGCTCACAGTGTGACTCTGTACCCTGAAATGAAGTGCCCCCCCTCTGCTGTGTCCCCCTGTAGCCCCTGGTAACCCTGACCAGGATCAGCAGTTGGAGAATGGATGATTAAGGACCTGGACCACCAATCCCCACACCGGAAGCTGAAGTCGCAAGAGGCTCCCAGCTGGAGTGACACAAAGTTCCTCAGCTTGAATTCCAGCAGTGAGACGACAAGCTGCATAACTTAAGCTCCCATTGGGTAAGGTTTCAGCCCTGCCACCAGTGGAATAATTCCCCGGGGGGGTGCATGGGTAGATTTCCTAGGGTGCCTTCCTGCTTTGTTCACTGTAAATGTGCTATTGCTTTGGACCATAACTGCATTTCTGCTGAAACCATCAGTTATTTGCAGTTAGGAAAGATGCAGCAGCTATGTGATAATTATTCTTTATTTGCCATTTGTATGAATACAGGTACCTAGGAATACTTTAGTTTTCTCATGTTGCACTCATAAAAATACCATGTCAGCTTCACCAATGAGAGATGAAAATGCCTAATTAGTACAAGGTCATGGGTGGAGGAAAGCCTCATAGTCTTGACAATCCACAAGGGTTTTTGTGAGTGTCTTCCCTCCATATCTAATCCCTCCATTTCTTGGTCAACGTGCCACATCTATTGATTAGTCAGCTGATTTTTTGCATGCCAGTGAGCTAACAGATTAAGAATGGGGTCTCATTTTATTCCTGTTATCTTCCCTTACCTCTGTCCACACCAACCACTGGTACTGCATAGCCTTATCATAACTGCACTATTTGCAGTGTGGTACTGTAACTGTCTCTATGGCTAGAGTAATGGTTTGATACTTTGTTGGGGGGGTTGTACCAGCCAGTGATTGGTGCCATTATAGATCATCAGAACAGCTGAAGGAGGACAAGGAGGGTGGATTCTGCCATCAGAATCATAAAGTATGGGTGTCTTTTATTTTGGGTGCAGAATTACATAGGGATTAACTTCCATTGTGAAAGGGAATTCGATTACCAAAAGTAAAATTAATGGTCCAAAGTGCCTGCAAATCACAACTCACAAAATATTGCTATTCTATTCTTATTTCTGTTTTGCAACCAGTGACAACTATCCAGTTTTAGCCTGAAGTAGAACACGGCTGTTTGCTGTCACCCTTCTTGTTTCTGCGGCCAACAGACAGGGTCATGAAGATGTCCACAGCACAGAAGAGAAACAGCATCCAGTGGACACTGTAGACACAGCTGGATGACATAGACTTTGCAGATGATCGGGCTCATCTCTCTCACAGACATCCTGATTTTACTAAGTTCCATGTGTCCCTGGGTCAGCAAGGGAGGGGCTTGCATTTCACTTTTTTAACTAATCAGTCTGCATCGCATGATATCACCACATTCGTCCATTTTTTTCTCGTTTTCAAGCTCAAGGCTTCCAGCCTAAGCCAGCAATAGTATGTGGCTTAGCAGACCAGAAGGTTGTTGGTTCCAGCCTTGTTGTTTTTATTTTTGTTATTATTATTATTATCATCATCATGAAATAAAGATGCACCCTTACATTGCACTGTGCAGATTTGCAAGTAAGCAGATTCTTATGTTTTGTCTATGTTTATTCATGACATGTCCCTTAACAAAAGGCATGCACAATAAAAGTGTACTTTGCCACTAAAACACTGGTTTTAATTAATGCGGTGATGCCATACAATGAAGATGTTGATTGGTTAAAGAAAGGGCCACTGAGGGACCCTGGGACACAAAATCAGGACATGTTCAATCCCATACCCGACAATAGCTGCATGAAAAGACCAGCATCGTCATGGAAAACTCATCTCGCATGGGACTTGACATCCACAGAGGAAAGAGCAAGCCAACACATTCCCTGCTTTGCTGACATCGTTGACAAGCAGGGCAGAACAGACATAAATGTTAGTGTTAGGATCAGCAAGGCAAGGGCAGTTTTCCTTCAACTAAAGAAGATGTGGGGATCTAGGGACCTGTCCTCCACCACCAAGATCAGGGTTTTCAACACCAACGTGAAGTCAGCCCTACTCTACGGAGCTGAGACATGGAGGTCTACCGTTACCACCACAAAGAAGATCTAGACTTTTATCAACACCTGAGAAGGAGCCTTCGGATTCGCTGGCCTCGCACCTTCAGCAACCAAGAACCGTGGCAGCAAACAAAACAAGAGGCTGCAGAGGAAGAGATTCTCCATAACGTGGGAGGTCAGCAGGTCACCCCTTCCATAATCTGAGGCATCACAAGACAAGCCCTCGCATGGAATCGCCTGGAAAAGAGCCCAGCCAAGAAACACCTGGCACCATGACCTGGAAGCAGATGCAAAGAGAATGGGCCACACCTGAGGACAACTGTAGAGACTGGGCCAGAACCGAAATGCCTGGAGAGCTCCTCTCAACACATGTACCCCAGCAGGGCTATTAGGTGAAATAAGAAGAGGAACAGTGAGAATTAGAATTTAGTCCAGATGTGCACTACATTCAAAACTACAGGATTAACATTCATCTTATAATATACAGTATATATAAAAACAAATGAACAGAAACAATAAAAAACAAGAATTAATGCAAAACGTTACTGATACTGTACCTTGTTGAAAGGCTAAAATAACATCACTTCAGTCCACAAACCTCTCCTTAGGGGTACCTCAGCCATTCCATGTAGTTGGTAAATTTAACCAACACAGTACATCTTCGGCAGATCAATAATAAAAAAAATCTCCTGCCTGTAGCTATGTTCGGATTCATTTGTCCTTTTATGTATTTGGCATTGATTTCTAAGACCCTATTAACAACTGAAATGATTTTCTGTCAGCCAAAAAGACAAATTCGCAAACAGCTTCAAAACATATTGTGATTTAGCAGTGTAAAGTTTCTGCTTCTTTTCTCAGCTTGTGTCATTTGGTTTTAATAATTTCAGAAACATCATTCCTGTCTTGTTCTTTGAACCCAGAATTTTCATCTTCTTTCTAGGTCATTTGAGATGAGGGAGATGGGATTTACAGGAACGACCTATAATAGTTCAGCAACGTTTCTGTGATCACTTTCTCTTCACCAACTTTTCCCAAGAGCTCTTTGCCTTCCTACTATTCTACATTGGTCCCCAACCACAATTTAACCAGCCATGAATTTTAATTAGGAAATTACCCATAAATATTTTTTCCCTTGTTGGTGTCACGCCCAGCTCCGTCCGATCCTCCTGTGTGCCACGCCCTCCTCGTTACCTCGTGTTTATGCCTGATTGTTCTCACCTGTTGCTCGTTAAACTCAGCTTGTCTTGTGTATTTAGTCCGCGTCTCGGTTAGTTTCCCCATGCAGATCTGTCATTGTCAATTCCTGGTGTGAGTACCCGTCCTGTCAGTTCTGTCCCAATAAACCCCATTCCTCCGTCAACCTGGCTACTCCCGACTGCTTTGGCTGCTCGCCGCTCGCGCCTCGTGACAGTTGGTCTGCAACAATGCATGATTCACAAATGTTGTAATAATAATGAAAATGAAAAGCATGTTAGAATCTCTGAATTATTCCTAACAATAAAATTTACATAAAATAAGGAGTTTATTACACCCCACCGCCCCCCCTCCCAAGCCATGCCTCCCAGTTTGTGATCCTACGCTTTCCAATACCCATCAATTATTCTTGCATCTGTCATTTGTTGTTTAATTATCCACTTTAGCTTTAGTTTAAGATTAACCATGAACATGCTCAGAAGTAATCCAAATGATTTCCATTTTCCTCTTATCTCATTTATGGTTTAATCATTACCACTTTGTTTCCTACTGGGAAACATTGCCTCCCTTACACTGCCCCTGATGCTGAGCTGTTGTTTTGCTTTCCTTTCTCCCAGTCGGAACATATAAGTTAAACATTAAAAATGAAACAGTATGAATACTATTACCTGTGCCTGTGAAGGAGGATAATTGTGCATCCAGTCAAACATATTGATGTCTGTATTTTAAAAAAAAAATCACAGTTCAACTGAGAAGTCCCAGAAGGGTGCAGCAAAAATGTATTATTATATAATAAAAAGTACATTACGGCTGACCCTTCCACATCGTGGAGATTAGAGGAGCAGCCTCCCACCTTCCTTCCCCCCCAAACTGGAAGAACCACATAAAATTTTAGGAATTTATGAGTTGCTAAAATGTTTTGCGTGTCATCTGTGGCTTTCACAAAATTCCCAAAAAATTCTCATTTAAATTCTGATGCCGACGTCACGATATATCAAAACTGAGACAGGGGAAGTTCTGATGCAGAGAGGTTGACCTCTATATCTTCTTTGGCCATAAAGATTCTTTGGTTCCATAATATAGTACATGTTTGAGTTATACTGACTTGTCTCTTTTTTCTCTCCTATAACCAATGGAGAATCTAGACCCTTTCAGCTGTTGTGGGGGAGGAGGGGTAGACTGGGGCCAGTTGTTCTGTTAGGGAGGGTAGATGCATCTGACCTTAATTTCCTCCAAGTATTTCTTACACTAGATTGTCAGCATTACGTAGAAAAAGACAATTTTGAAAACCACAATTCAGGCTCATAGTAATGCAGCCTATACTGATTACGGCCATTGCTGTAGTCATACACCTTCACAGTTATACCTGTATTTTATCAATTCTAGCTGATAGCAATGCAGCCTATACTGATTATTCCCATTACAGCTCTCACACCTTCTCAGTTATACCTGTCCCTTATCAATTCAGGCCTATAGCAATGCAGCCTGTACTGATTACTGCCATTACTGCTCTCATGCACCTTCACAGTTATACCTGTCCCTTATCAATTCAGGCTTATAGACAATGCAGCCTATACTGATTACTGCTATTACTGCTCTCATGCACCTTCACAGTTATACCTGTCCCTTACTGTCGGGCTCCTGTTGTCCCAGTCTTTCGTGTCCCTTCCCTGTTTGGCCAGCAGGCGTTGCTGGTCATCCCATCGTCTGCCTTTGTGTTTTCCCCCACTGACAGTTGGTTGCATGGCTCGGCTTGTTGAGGCATGCGGCTGCCTATAAACCCCTCTGTCATGTGGTTGAATCCCACCTCCTCTGTTTTTAGTAGAATTTGTTCCCTTGTGTTTCAAATGAATCAGTTTTCTAGTCCCTGTGTTTTGATTTGGATTCAGTTTTGGGTTTTTTTGCCTTTGTGTCCTTGATTGCGTTTTTACCGGCCTGTCATTCCCAGTGTTAGATTCTGTTTCCTTTTTTGTCAGTTTCTTAGGTTTCCCCTCCCAGTCTCTTGATTTAATTATTAGTTTCACCAGTGGTCTGTTTTCCCAACCCTTGTTAATTAGTGTTAGTCTTGTTACCACTCAGTATTTAAGTCCTTGCCTCTGTTTAGTTCCCCAGTGGTTCGTTATTTGATGTTGTATGTGATGGTTGTTGTGTGATATGCCTGTCTGCCCCATTTGTAGTTAGTCTTTGTTTTTCCTATTTTACTTTTGACCCCTTGTGGTCTGTTTTTGTTTTATAAGTGTTTCTAGTGTTTTTTCTGTTTACTAATAAATCCTTGTTTGTTCTCTGAGCTGCCAATGGGTCGTCCACTTTCTGTTCCCTGTCTCCATGATACCACGCCCCTCGTGCCAACCTGCCCAGATCCTTGACACCTTACCAGTTCATGATTATAGCAATGCAGCCTTTATTGATTACTGCCATTACTGCTCTGTCCCTTCTCTTTGCTTGTATCTCCTCCCTAGCAGCACAATCTGCTCTTATCTTTGTAGAAAAGAATGCACCATTGTCCATGTTGGACAGAGGTATCTGTTACAATGTCAACATTTATTAAAAACAAAATAAAATCAATACAGGTCTTGGTTATACAGACTTTATAGTAGGTTAAAACAATCAGTTAAGGGGGAAAAAAAATCAGTTAAATGCACTGTGCCATTAGGGATAAGTGAGGTCAGCCGGACAAATGGTTTCACTGAATGACAAGTTTCATAAATATTCATTCCTAACAGGCAGTTGCTTGGCTGCCTGTTAAGAACAATGACCTTCACCTTGATTCAAAAACATCAAATTTCATCTCTAACTTAAAGTTACTTAAAATAATTTAACTTAAATATACAACTTTGTGAACACTTTTTTGACATTTCACCGAATGTCACTCAAATCCATGACATATGGTACCACATTATCAAACCAAATTATCTTAAATTTAGGAGCAAAATAACTTAACTTCTAAGTTATACTGTCACATGTCATCTGATTAAAGTCATATCACTTTAGTGCAAAATAGTCTCTAATCCTTGTTTTTCTGAATGGACATTCAGCATAATTTGTCTTTGCAGAACAAAGTGTTTTAGATATTTAATTATGTTTTTAAAGGTGCGTCTTGTCAATATCTTAAAATGCTTACCAAGAAACTATTTGAAGAACATTTGCCAGAGAACAGTTCATGATTTTTAAATTATCATTTTACAAACACTTTTCTTCTTTGACAATGAGGATTGTTTTACCAATTGACATTTTAACACTTTAATACTATAACAATCACTCTATTTATTATTATTCAGAAAGTTATATATAGAGCTTGGGGCGGCATGGTGGTGCAGTGGTTAGCGCTGTTGCCTCACACCTTAAAGAGCTGGGTTCAAGTCTCCGCCTGCGTTACATGTGTGTGGAGTTTGCATGTTCTCCCCATGTTGTCATGGGGTTTCCTCCGGTTTCCCCCCACAGTCTACAAACATGCTGAGGCTGATTGGAGTTGCTAAATTGCCCATAGTTGTGCATGTGTGAGTGGATAGTGTGTGAGTGTGCCCTGCAAAGGGCTGGCCCTCCAGCCGGGGTTGTTCTCTGCCTCGTGCCCATTGCCTCCGGGATAGGCTCTGGACCCCCTGTGACCCAGTAGGAGAAGCAGGTTGGAAAATGGATGGATATAGAGATCAAGAAAATGACATGAGCATAAGTGAAATAGGAGGAATCACTATATTATAGGAACTCAATGATTTTACTCAAATTATATATTTAAAATGTGTCTTCCATAACAGCTTATCAATTACAGGGTTGCAGTGAACCTTCACCCTATCTACACAAGGCTAAAGTTTATAAATATAAATAAATTCAAAATACATAACAATGTCACAATGTAGGAGTCCTTTCCAGTGAAATACTGCCACACTTCAGACTGTTTGGCTTTTGGCATTTTAACCGCGTTTAGGGTAGCTACTAGCTAATGTTACATTGTGTGGACATTTGCTGGATATTCGGCTTTACCTTCCTTATACATTGTCAGAAAAAAAGTACTAATTTGTACCTTTGAGGATATAATTGCTTGTCACTGAGGCTGTACCCTCAGGGGTCTGTCAATTGTACCATTGCTGCAGGTAAATGTACCTTTTAATGTACAAAAATGGACTCTGGTGGTACATAAATATTGTTTGTACCTTGGAGAACTAAACGTTATCAGGGCTGCATGTATGGTGCATGGGGAGTAGGGTTTTATTAGGAGATAACCCCCCCCCCCATTTTTCAACTAGTCTCTGGGGGGTTTCAGAGACAGCAGGAATGGTGGTACCCGCGGAGTGGGTAAAAGAAGTGGCCCTTTATACACTGGAAATACCAGGGTGAGGTGTGTGTGTAGATGCTGGGCCAGCAAGCAGTTAGCTCACAGTTTTAGTGTTCTGATATTGTGTTTTGACGTTCCAGCATGGGCTCTGGCCATACAGAGCTTAATGAAGTTCCTTTTTTGACACGTCCTGTCACGTGATTGTTATAGTTGGTGTCAGAAGTGAAAGCATTACACTAATTTGCATTTCCTCATTGCCACATTGGCACATTTTATTATTTTCTTTTGTACATATTATTCCAAGCACTTTGTTTGGTCAGAAATGTTTGGACCAGGGGTCCCTAGAGTTAAGCCAGACCTGGACGCAGCAGCCCGTGATGAGGAGCTCTTCACCATGGGGCTGGAAAAGGGCCGAACATCACAAGTTCCACGTCAGATTGTCCTGGAGCTGGAGGAACTGATTGTTTTGTGGTTATTTCTTTTTCCAAAAAACTGCCGAGTTGCTAGCAACCCAAACATGGTAAACTGATTGTATTTACGTACGCATTTTAAGTGCTGCATTTGTAAACAGCGCCCGACCACTTTTTTAGCTTTGGCAAAGTAACAGTTTTTCTTGAAAGTCCTATGTACACAAGGGTTAAATTAGCAGAGAGCAATTAAACAAAAAATAATTATCACAAAAGCTCTGACTGTTGAGTTAAATAAAGTGATGAAAAAAAAATTCTAGGTCAGGACAGGTCAGGTTGGGGAGCCGCTGCCGCACCCACCACATGGAGAAACTCCTCGGGATCCCGGCTGGCAAGTCCCCAGGCAGACATGCAGTCTAGTCCCACACTCTGGAAATGGCCATCCATCTGCCGCAGCCAGGTGTTATGTGGGCATCCTCTCAGTCTGGTCCAGCCACTGAGGTCCTCGGCAAAGAAGATCCTGCAAGCAAATCACCCTCAGGGAAACGTGCCACATGGCCATAGTGCCATAACTGACGCTCCCTCACAATGCAGGTAATGTGCCTCAGTCAGGACTCCTCTGGAAGCCACTCATTCGACACAAAGTCAAACCAGCGGTACCCAAGGAATCTCCGAAGAGACACAGTACCGAAGGAGTCCAGGCTTTCTCTCAGCTCACTGGATAGCGTCTTCAGTGTCTCACAGCCATACAGCAAGGCAGGGAGCACCAGGACTCTAAAGACTTGGACCTTTGTCCTCTTGCAAAGATGTCAGGAGCACCACACACCTCTTTCTAGTGACCTCATGACCCCCCCATGCTCTCCCAATCCATCTGCTTACTTCATAGGAAGAGTCATCAGAGACATGTCACTGCCAAGGATAGTAAATCTCTTGACGAGGTCAACATTCTCCCCGCTGACCGACACACTACTGATGGGTGTGCCTAAGAAGTCATTAAAGGCCTGGATCTTTGTCTTTATCCGGGACACCCGCAATTCCAGACTCTCAGACTCCTCACTCAGTCTCTCAAGAGCTCTGATCAGAGCCTTCATTGACTTTGCAAAGATCACAGCATCGTCGGCAAAGTCAAGATCAGTAAATCTTTTTTCACCAACGGATGCCCCACAACTGCTGCACCCCACGACCCTGCCCAACACCCAGTCCATACAAGCACTGAACAGAGTAAGACTAAGAACACACCCCAGGTGAACCCCAGAATCAACTGGGAACAACACCAAGGATGACTCTGCACAGCACTCACAATACCTGTGTACAGGTTGACCATAACGTTTATGAAGACTGACATAAGTTGCAAAGAACCTCTGCCGATATTTATGCTTGCGCTTCATGAGAACCCTCAGTGCCAGGATGCGGTTAAATGGTAGAGGGGCAAAATCAGACTGCTCCGGTCACTGACAGGTGAGCAAGTGATCACAGATCCTGTTAAGGATGACCCTAGTAAGGACCTTACCTGGCATTGAGAGCAGTGTTATCCCCCTGTAGTTGCCGCAGTCCAGACAACTACAGGAAGCAAAGATTGCCTGCAATGTCAGGAGGACAGCCTTACCGTCAGCCTGGAGAAGTTCACCCCAGGTATCACAGATCCCTGTGGCCTTCCCTACCCTGAACTAAATCACCACCCATGCAATCTCAGTGAGATTGGGTGGTTCACAGCTGATTGGAAGATCATGCCTCGAGAATTGTGCACTCAGAGATGTCCAACATCTTAGCTGAAGGATGAACTTTTAACAACTGCTCAAAGTAGCCTGCCCAGCAGGTTACAACCGCAGTGTCATCCATAAGGACCGTTCTATCACCCGCCCTGACTGCAAGTCTCTGAGGAACAGATTCAGATGTGCTTAATGCTTCGATTCCTCTGTAAGCTGGATGTGGGTCACTAGACCACAGATGGTGTGACACCTGCTCACGGATTCATCTAACAAATGCCTCCTTATCTGCCTTCAGAGCCCTCACTGACATCCTCCTCAGTTCCCAGTACAGACTGGAGTTGCCTCCTTCTGGGAACACTGGCAATACCAATACAACCCTTGGCAACTTTCAGGGTCTTATCATGGAAAGTCTCCCTCATTACATTAGAGTCAACAGTCATATCTAAGTCTGCAAGTTCTTCACCCAAACTGCATACATGAATCTTCAGAGTAGCAACAACAAGTCTGTGGTTGAAATTCACAAAATGGGCACTTCTGTACACCCTGCAGTTCTGCCGGAGCCTCCAGCATGTGCTCAAGAGAATGTAATTGATCTCCTTCTCTGCATTACCAGAACTGGAGTGCCAAGTTCAACGATGCAGCTCAGGGCATTGGAACCAGGATCTAGTGACCCATAGCCCCTGGCCTTCCACAAAGTCAAGGAATATGGAGCCACTTTCACCACAGTCTCCAGACTCATGGGGACCAACACGATCCTCATAGCCAGCCTTGTCATTGCCAGTGGTCGCATTGACCCATGGTCAGCGGAGTGTCTCCTCATGGCCACTCATCAACCCACTGAGAGGAGTTGCAAGTAAAATGTCTCCCTCAATGAGACATCACTCACCATAGTCAGAGCATACACTGAGACAACAGACAAGATACCCAAGGGGTGCCTTAGCCTGAGCCTCATAATATGCTCGTTGAAGGAGTGACATCAGACACCATCGGGAGAAGCCTATCCGCTACAGTAACAGCTACTCCCTGAGTATGCAGGACCTAGAGTGTGTTGGGGGTAAGGCCATCTGGTTCGGCAGTACCGTCAGCTGCCCAGCAGGCACAGAAACAGGTCAGGGTCTGCATAGGGGAGACTGTGCAGGCCACTAGCTCTTTCTCCAACAGAAGACATGAACTCCTGCTGGCATCCAGCACCAGTTTTGGGATGGGGACTATGTGTCATCTGAGTCAGTCATTATGGCGGGATAAACATGTGCCACATTCTGGTCTCACTAGAAGGGGTTGCATGCTCCACCCTTGTGGACACAAGGTCTACTGTGATATTTGTGAGGTCAGACATAGTCCTAGGTGACATTCCATTGGAACCCACATCTGTCCAATTGCACACTGTTATCGTCTATGAATGGGTGGGGTCTGTTAGCTCTTGCTGTGGGAGGAATGACTGTATGATATCCTGTGTGGGTGCAGCGGTGCAGGAGCCATACATCTTAGGCTTGGACTTTTTCAGGGGCACAAGCTGCCATTTGGACCTGGGGAGCAACTTACTTTTTTGCAGTGAGTCCTGTTATTTCCATGGTGCCTTCTATCTCAACTTTTCCTTCTGTGGTGATCTCGATTCATCCTGGCCCGGTGATGGCTCTACCCCCAAGCCTAGCACCCACCACCACAAGGCCAGTTACTCCCTGAGTTAGATGCTAATCACACTCTGACACTGATGCCAACGTGTTGCTGTCTGTGGTCAGACATCTGGCAGCGTAACCGTGATGGTCTGGATCCAGGACAGCAGCAGCTGTTGTGGGAGCTGCTGATGGAATTCAGGGACAGTTTTGCCGCGGGGGAATGGGATTTGGGGCAGACATATTTAGTGGAGCATGAGATCAACATCAGTGGATGAAGGAGGGAAAAGACACTGGCACTTTTGTGTAGATTACAGATGCCTGAATGCCGTAACGAAAAAAAGACTCTTATCCCATACTGTGCATTGATGAGTTATTGGATTTGGTGGAGGGGCTCTTCGTGGTTCTCTTCATTAGACCTCCACAGTGGATATTGGCAGGTGCCACTCACACCTGAGGCCAAACCTAAGACAGCCTGTTGTTTGAACAGGGGGTTAGGGCAATTTCTTGTTCTTTGGTCTTTGCGTGCCAGCAACGTTTGAGTGCTTGATGAATAGGGTGCTGTTAGGCATTCCCCAGAGTGAATGCCTAGTTTATCTAGATGACATTCCTAGAGTCAGCCCATAATTTTGCCTTGGGCCAAATGTTAAAAGTGTGGGGTAAGACAAAAGCAGAGGTATGATATACTTGAGGGGGAAAATTTTGATCTTATATGGGTGTACAGCCCACAGTAGAAGAAAGCTAAACCTAAACTGTACAACCAGTGGGTAGAGTCCTGCAGAGTGTTGGAGAGGATGGGAGACGTAATCTACTGGGTTCAGCTACCCCTGCGGGGAAGGAAGGGTAGCTCTGCACAGGGGCAGATTGACTCCCTATAGGGGAGCTCTCCTCAGGCCACTCCCACGGATACTGCAAGAGGGATTGTTGGTCTGGCTCCTCTTCAGAGTCCAGCACCGGGTGGTTCTGCAGCCCCAGGTTCACCTGAATTGATAATGGATTGTTGCAGGTGTCCAGGACAGCTCTCTCCCCATATCAACATGGGCCTACTGATTGGCCTCAGTAACGTGTGGATACATAATAAAAGATAAGAAACTTGTTCCTGCTTGTTTGTTTGTTGAGCAGTGGGGGAGGGGGTCTGCCAATATTGGGGGGGACCCCATCCCTTCTATTTCCAACGCCCCTGGAGCAATTGAAGTGTAATGTTAACTAGCAATGACACATGAGGTGCAGTAATGCTTCTGTTGCCTGAGCACCAGATTGCGAATGTTTCAATCAACAGCTCAGGTGGCACCGAAATGAGGCATTTAACCTGAAAGATCAGTCCGTAAGTTTTACAGATCGATATGGAATCTAACAAATTATAAGACCAATTAATTAAAAATCTATTTTTGCACGCCTCTAATACTATATCATTTTTCCACACACTGTGTGCAGGATTATTAGATACTTACCTGGCAGGGGAGATACCATGATCACGAAGGTGGTTCACCCAGGGTGAGGCCCAGTCATTGCACTGCGGCTGTGCTGATCCCTGCGAATTCCCCAAATGTGGGATTCTCGACTGCATAATTTCTGGTAGTGGGGGACTGCGTTCACGCTCTCCCCTGAATTTAGGGCAGTGGTGGCTTGATCAGAGGCGCATCTTGTCAGCAGGCAGGGCAGGCAGCTGCTTGGGGCCCCCAAGCCACTAGATGGCGAACAAGAGCAAAATGTATTAAAATGATGACAAAAACTGGTTAGAGGGGGAGCCCCCAGTGAATTTTTGCTTGGGGCCCCAACGGACCCTAGGATCGCCTCTGGGCTTGATGGTTAAGGAAGCGCACTTGTAATTGAAAAATTGCAGGTTCAAATCCCCGACCGGCAAGGCACCACTAAAGTACCCTGAGCAAAGTACTGCCTCCAAGCACTGCTCCCCGGGCACTCAATTAGCTGCTCCCTGCTATGTTGCGAATGTCACATATGGGTTAAATGCAGAGGACACATTTTGTTGTTGCGCACTGTGTGCTGTGGTGTGTTGACAATGACCACTGATCACCAAATTCTACCAAATAAGTGCGGTTCCTGGAGATAATTTTTGGCAAAAGTTTGGCAGGCCTCTAAAAATGAAGTCAGAAGTTTTCTTTTGTTCCAAGTAAATTTATTTAGAGAGAAAGTGTTACATTAGACTTTCACAAACAAAAATAAAAGAAAATAAAAATAAAATAATAATAAAATGAAACAAAAAAAAAGCTTGATTATCAATGTGCAGAATTATTAGGCAATCAAAAAAGCAGCAGTTCTCAATGAGGATGATGTCTAAGTCAGGCAATGAAGGAGTGCAGATCATAATTCAATTACCATTCTTAGCCAATCTACAGAATATTTTGATGCATGGGAAGGGGCATTGTCCTGCAGGGGTATCATAACCTTTTTGAAAGCTGCTGACCGCTCTTCCGCACCTCGTTGGTGCTTGAAGAAGGTGTCCAACCACTGGCCCTTCTATCTGCTCCATCAAGAGTCAGTCTTATCTCATCTGTCCACAAAACCTTTGAAAAATCAGTCTTGAAACGTATCCATGCCCATTCTTAACATTTTAGCTTGTGTGTCTTATTGACTGGAGGTCGTGTTTCAGCCTTTGTGACCTTAACAATGTCACGTAGCACACTATATCTAGTACTTAGAGATTCCAATCAGATTGCTGGTTTGAAAAATGATGGCACATGATTCTACAGGGTTTGTGGAACATTCACTGCTTTTAAACAGTTCATTCTTAATTAGACATTCATCTGGACTGAAAATATTGGTCAGAAGAGAAGATACAAATAAAAAACACAATTGTCTAATAATTCTGCACACAATGTACTTACTTGATATATAATTTTTTTTCTCGTTTACTCTAAAGGTGCTCTTGGATTATTAGATCAAGTATTTTTCCTGCTAATGTTCTTGTTTCTCTCTCAAATTAGGGCAAAAAGGCTAATGACCACTACAGACTGGCAAATATTTATTCTTGCACTGCTAATGCACACAGGTACAATACACGGTTTCCATAGCTACAACTTTCCATTACGTGCTTCTCTCTTGTGCTGGTGCCAAAAGCACAACAGCTAATAAACTGATACTGTATGTATTCATGTACTGGATTCACGATCACAGTATTTACGGATCCTTCTCACTGAAGCATGTAGTTTAAGTGGAAAAAGGTTTGAGATTAGAGCATTAGACATCCGCGTTAATTTAAAGTCACAGAGGCAGAGAGGGACAGAATTTTGGAGGGTTGAACTCATTGCCAGACACCTACATGAGCCCTGGAGCCAAAAGCAGAGGCCAACATATTCCACATTATGGCTGAGAGCAGACTGCTGAAGTGGAACAATCCAGACCATCCAACCCTCTGAAGGAGACTGGAGCTAAGGATGGGAGTCTGATCTGGCACCTGCTGGTGGAAAATATAGGCACACCTTGATGTTTAAATGCCATGTGATTTGCATAGATACTGTCTTTTAGATACCATCTTTGGCCTCATTCAGTGAGTATACAAACTGCTTCTCAGCGAGGGAAAATGCACACAGGGTAGGGATAAATACGGACAGTGGGCTGCCAATGGAGAGCAGATAGCGCTTTGTAACAATCAGTGTCAATGCTGAAGGCCTAAGGGCCTGGTGGGATCCAGCAAGGAATAATGTACTGAGAATATAATGCCCCGTGCAACATTGTTTACAAATGCCATTATATTTGTTAGCTATCTAGAAAGTAACATTGGATTTTTGGTCACGTTTTGCTACTAGAGTTACTTAGTTTGTTGACGAAAAACATTTCAAGACATTCTCATTGTTACGTTCCAGCGGGTGAGCGAGCAGGCAAGCAGGCGAGGGAGTCCAGAAGTAGGGCAAAACGGGGCTTTAATAGCGATTCCGCGTGGAAGGTTGACAAACACGAACAAAAACCCACAAACATCAATGACAGACTGGAACAGGGACAGAACCCAGGACATAACCCGACAAAGGACAGGGAACGCGGACAAGCAGAGACCGGGAGGAAACACCCACAGGCGACACAAAGGGGCCAGGAGTGAACAGAGGAGGAACAGAGGGAGGAGGAGCCGAGACA
>JAODLC010000044.1:36948842-36968398 GCA_026781145.1 Hippopotamyrus pictus | reverse complement strand
AAGACGTGGACCTATATACACAAGACGGGTTGGAATTAACTAGATACAGATGGAAACAATCAGGTAAAAACACGGGGTAATGAGGTGGGCGTGGCACACATGAGGATCGAACAGAGCAGGGCGTGACACTCATGTATCCCTGTTAATTCAACAGATATTGATACAGTGGTACTTCAGAACTCGAATTTAATCCGTTCAGAACTCCGCATCGAATCCTAAATAGTTCGAGTTCTGATCGAATTTTCCCCTTTACAAATAATGGAAAACCAATTAATTGGTTCCTGGCCCCAAAAAATTACACCTAAATATGTTTTTTTTTTTTTTTTTTAGCATTTAAACACAATATGAACCGGATAAAACAAGAAGAGCATATACTTACTAAACACATCTAAGCACATATATCAAAACAGTAATTTGTAAAGTAAGAAAATAAATGTATCCAAACAATGTGTAAATTTAAATTTAAAAAAAAATGTGTCCTGCCCCGATCGTCCGCTCCTTCCATGTGCCACGCCCCTCGTTAACCCCATGTGGAATCCCCATGTGATGAGCTCTTTCTGGTTGTTTTCATTAGCCCTCTGTATTTCGTCCGCGTTTCAGTTTGTTTCCCCAGTCCGGTCATTGTATTGTCCGTCTGCGTTTTGCCTGCCTTACCTGTAATTAAACCCTGTATGTCACAACGGTACGCGCCCGGAGCGCAGACAAACGCACTGAAAGCCAGGAATCGGGAACACGGGGTTTAATTGCACGAAAGGCAGCCAAAAACACATTGACAACTGAGAGGAGATACCCCAGGGCACCATCCGTCGTCTCATTAGGAAGATACCCTGACATTGTCAGGCATGCATACAAACACGTAGGGGCCATACAAACTACTGAGTATGATTTTGAGTTGCTGCAATGAACTTTCAGCAAAATGGACTACCCTGCCGCATCATTTTTTCACTTTGATTTTCGGGGTCTCTGAATTCAGCCCTCTGTAGGTTGATAATTTTCATTTCCATCAAACAATGTGGCATCCTTTCATTCCTAACACATCACCCTGACCATATCAGTATAGATATCCAGCATGATTTTTTTTCCCATTGAGATCTGATGTGTTTTCAAAATGTTCCTTTAATTTTTTTGAGCAGTGTATTATTTAACTCTTCTAAGTGATTAGAGCTGAAAGTGGAAATATTTAATATCTGTTTGTTATTTCTGGTTGGTTTTATAGTGTTGTATTTATTAATAGTATTATATGAAGGAATAAGTTTTATTGTACTATGTCCAATGACAATGATAAAAAATTGTACTTTGAAACTAACTGCAGATAATCAAAACATCACTCTGTAATATTAATTCTGAGAGTCCATACTGTAGGTTCATGACCTCTGAACTTAAAAAGAAACCTGTTTCTTTGAATTAATCATACCTGTTCCAGTGCAGTTTCAATGTTCCGTGTGAACATTTACTCCAGTTTTAGGTGGAAAGGAGTCATTAATTTTTTAGTCATTAGATTAATTAGATCTGACTAAGTAAGTGATGAGAAATAAGCTAAACTAGTCGGGGACTGATTTGGCACAGAAATCCACCCACCGCGGCTTCTGCATCCTCATTTTACTGTTCCAGTGATTCACAGCTTACAACATACTCAAAAACTCTCCATAAAAATAGTTTAAATACTTTCAAAATTACTTTTAAAATAGACAGTATTAGGTCAACAAAGAGCATTGTCAGTCGCTCCCTGATTCAATTCAACGGGATCCAACAACACAGCAGATTAGAAGTGAGTCACCATAGTTGACTACAAACTCACAATATTTCCACCCACTGTGGCTATATTGCAATGGTTCAAGCACTTACAGTAGCTGACAAAGTCATAACATTCACATTCCACCAAGTTTCAAAGGTCACTCATCATAAAACATCCTCTTTTAAATGATCTTTTCACTTATTTCTGCAACTCTGATGTCTTATCAAAGGCAAGGAGGGGAAATAACTGTGTGAATTCCCCTGACTCACGAGAAAGAAGATTGATGCAAAGAGTTATATTAAGAAAAAGCATTTGCCATTTTGCCTGAGGGGTGAAAGTACAAATGCCCTCAGTCTCCAGAAGACCAGCTGGGACCATAAACTGATTCAGTGTTTCCCAACCTGGTCCTCAGCAATCCCTACCCCAGACAGTCCACGTTTTTGCTCCCTCCCAGCTTCCTAAAAATGTGGACTGTCTTGGCAGGAAGCTGGAAGGGAGGAAAAACATGGACATTCTCGGGGTCCTCAACCACTAAGTTGGGAAACACTGGTTTAAAAGGCTCTTCAAAGTTGCGCCCCTCGATGTCAGGTGTGGAATCAGAGCTGAAACTATGAAAAGTCGCCAAGTGCCAGAGTGTGCCTCCGTACCAGCACCTCCTGTGTGCGCAGCAACCCGACAGCTCTGCAGTGATGCGAGCTGGCCTGATGAGGGCGCTGCTTCTTGCTGCTAAATGATCAGTGGAAGTAATGAGTAAGGAGGCTTTTGGAAAGGACGACTCATACATGGAAAGTAAAACCAGGAGTGAGTGCATTAGGGCAGATAAATAATTTACTAACCACACTCCAAACACTATAGTCATGGACCATTAATTATTCAGCGCATGCAGATTTAATTAATAGCAGAATATATTAATGATGAGATTATCTTAAGTATAATTATATTACCCCTGATGCTGTCTGTATAAATAGTAGATTGGCAGAAAGGGCAAGTTGATTTAAGAAAATGGTATACATTGACATTCAAAAATGCCAGTCAGAAATCATATCTTCATACAGTCCGGAATTAACATTTATTTAGATTCAAGATGTATTCAATGTATTTTGGAATCATTTTCCTCTTTGTCACCTATTAACTAATTTTAGAAAATCAAGGCTTTTTAGCACAGATATGAAAAATAGTGCTTAAAAAAGCTGACATCTTTTAATTCACAAGTTAAAAAGGGCTGTCGGGCTTGAGTTACTGTGCGCGAGGTAGGCGCAGTGTCGATTCGTTTACCAGGGTAATTATATTCACACTGGCTTGACAAGGTCAGATCTACATGCGGTGAGAGAGTGGGGTACAGTCTACGTCAGCTGTGAACTGTGCAGCCCGCAGAGTGGGTGATGTCTTTCCGAAAGCCGTCGTTTGTGCTAGGTGTTAAAGCCGCCCAGCCCTACCCAACTTTGATGGCCTGCAGACACTGCAAGCCTCTGGACATCATCAATCTGCACCAGCACAGGTAGAGCGAGCTGTTCAGGCATTCAGTGGCACAACAGGAGTAGAGCACTCAGTCACTCCTCAACTATCTCAAGGTCTACTGAGATCTATTATGTTATCATGTATAGATTGTTTTATAGGTAACCCTGCAGTTAGTGCCATGATCATAATTGTATCTGAGGACCCCCGTGTTTGACCACTGAAGATGATTTAGCAACTTGATTAGTTTGATGGGCAAATTGCATCCTGCAGAAGGTTAGGTTTGCAGTTGTGAATCTGAGTGATTACATGATTGAAATAGGTTTGATTACCATTAATCATTTAAAGCAGTGTTTCCTAATCTGGTCCTGGGGGTCCCACACTCAGTCCACGTTTTGCCCCCTCCAAGCCCCCTATCAGACAATCTACAGTTTTGCTCCCTCCCAGCAAAAACATGGTCTGTGGGTCCCCAAGGATTGATCCGCTCTTTTCAGTAAAGGGTCACAGTGAGGCTGCAGTTTATGCCGGGAAGCAGGGAAGAGAGGGGACACCCCAGATGCCATGCCAGTCCATCATACGTCACCCAGTCACACACTATGGGCAATTATTTTCAGACACCTAATTCACCTAACAGCGTGTTTTTGCACTGTGAGTGGAAAGTGGAGCACCTAGAGGAAACCTGTACAAACACAGGAATTTAGTTATTTTTCCTAGTTTTTTTTTCCCAGAACATTCCCATCCAAGATCTGTCTGTCCTATTAGACAGGCTGGAAAACATTTCTAAATGTAATAATGCATTTATCAACAAAGTTTGAGAGAGCTTGTCAGAAGAAGTGGCGGATGAGTGGAACAGAGTTAATATTATTGATTACTTTCTGCTCATGAAGAGGAAAAGGAATGTGCTCATTAGTAAATGTGAGGTTGAAAGAGGTTGATCATTTACGTTTTAATATTCTGACAAAACATTTCTGGAGTGAAAACTGAGCTGTGGGTTTTCTGAGGATTTATAAAAGAAAAATTATTACAACATTTAACAGCAACAACATACATTATAAAATACTAATGAATAAATGTTTGTAATCTTAGTGTGTCTAAAAAACTGTTCTGGAATTATCTGTCCCCCAGTATATTGCCTCGGGACCATTTTTAAAACCAAATGACACCTATTTCATTAATGTGCTGCCCCCCAGTGGTGATTATTCATACTGTAGGCACTGAGGTCATTCAGCCTTTTAAGTTAGACATGCTACTGGGGTTCAGATTCAAGCAGTTTTGTTTCTGTGGTAACAGCATGTCCCAGTCGAGAAGCTGCATTTAAACTTGGTGTTCCTTGAAGAAAAGAATATTTGTAGAAACACAAGCGCTTTGTAGACTTTGGAGAGGGGAACAGGCTTCACAAATGAGCTAATGCATGTGTAGTTTTTTTGTGTTCTCACTTTCTGGCAGGGAGCAGATGTCATTTCCTTTTGTATCACCTTTTACTTCACCTGGGTTTGAAATGACAGCAACAGGAACCCCATCAGACTATGGTGAAATGCGGAAATACCCTGTGCAGACCCAGTGTCTGTTGAGACAAGTGACTGACTTTTTTATTGAGTACTTTTGCTTTTCACTGAAAAGATTGAGTCTGATTTTCACATCATTCAGACACATGAAACCCAAAAGTTCATTACATCTGCAAATTACTGTAAGTAAATGGGCCAGAGTAATTCAAGTTCAAATATGGGTAAAATTACTGGAAGAGTAAAGTAGTCAAAGCACAGGCTTCTGTACAGGGCCATGAAGAAACTTTTCAAGGAGCAGGTGCTGGACCAGTAAAATTGCTGACCCCAAGTTTGGGGAGCAGGGAGTGCTACAGTGCCTTGCTGTGGACAGAACACCAAGAGACTCTTCAAGATCCTGGTTGGCGACCCTCCACAGGCCGACATGTGGTCCAGTCCCACCCTCCGGAAACTATCCTCCTATCTATCTGCTGCAGGTGAGGCACTTCAATTGTTCGTGCTCAAGCTCTGCATATCACTGCTGCTGTACACCAGCGTTAAAACCACGGATGTTGCATGTGACCTACTTTGGCTCTATACTCTGCCAGCAGGTTCACAGAAACCTCAGCACTTTTAGTATTTTTCCTGGATTTTTCTGCCTTATTTCCTACCGGCAGTGTGACAGGTGTCCTGCTGTTCCACGTGTCTGGAATGACTGTAAATGTATGTGACACTGAGCTCAAATGAGTCTGACATAAGCATACAAACAGTGCTTTCTAAGACCCACAACCTAAATTTTGTATTCGGATGGTTAATGGAAATTGTAGCTAAAGCCACACATAGGCCTTCCCTTTGTGTTTTGCTAAATAGATACATGTAATATTTAGTATGTGCTAGAGACACCACAATTTTCAGTGGAATTTAATTTAAAAAAAATCAGGTCAAAACAAATTCTCTGAAAAATGTTTTCCTTTCCTCCCAGACCAAATGGACAGAGGAACATGTGAATATGTGACATGACTTATAAATAACCATCTGATCCCCTCTCAATATATATTTTTTGTTTTTCAGAGAATGCTGTTGCAAAACTGGGTGACATATAAAAAAAAAATAGGTACTTTATTTCTATTTATCTCTATAGTTCATATGTAAGCTATATCAAAGAGGCATTTTACTGATGCTGATATGCTGCTTGCTAAGTTTTGGTCACAGGTTCTGTATAAAAAATATTATACTGTACATATCTACGTTTTGCACTTTTTAGGATTACCAATTTCAGTATAACATTTCACCCACAAATGACGTTTAAGAAAAACGAACCTCACTCCACTTAAAGGTCCTTTCTGAGATGTTGGAAATGTTCGAAAAGCTTACGAAAATCTTTCACGAAATGTTAGCTAGGCTGCCATCCAGTGGTTTAAAAATGGCATTACATCTTTTACAGATCTCACATAACAATTGACAGAAATGTGGGAGGTGTTTTCTGCGCACACAATAATTCAACTACGAGGGGCCATGAACGTTACTTTTTTATTATTCGTGTACACGAAATACGAAACCCTTAAAATATGCTTACGATTTGATTTTTCGTGCTCTCAATTTGCTATTTCCAGCTTTCGAAGTTGGGCTCTCGTTTTGTTTATTCATACCCGCAAAGCTAGAAGTCTTAGAACTGCGGAAATTAGGGGTTACGGCATCTGTTATAATCTTAATTCTACGCATGGTAATACCCAATATATATGTATACATCTCTGAGCCAATATCCATATAATAAAGCGTAATGTCTCCCATTCCAGATTTATTCTTTTAGTTTTTAGTAGACGAAATGTGGTAATTTACTTACTAGTAACACATTTACTTATCAGGTACTTGTTAAATGAATTTGCCTTTTATTTTAATTCAATAAAAAATTATTTCCAAAGAGTACTCCCGCACGCGCAAATTATGTGCTAATTCTTCATCTCGGTCCAAATACACCAGCTGCTGGCTTTACCTGCACAAATAACCAAAAGGTAGGTGCAATTTAATTAATCCAAGAACTGGAAATAGCTCATTGAGAGCACGAAAAAGTAAATCGTGCGCAAATTTTAGGGGTTCCGTGAGCTCGATTTGGAATTTCGTGGGCACATGAATGTAAATTGTGCGCAAGAAAAAAAATGTTCATGGCCCCTTGATATATAGACTAATTAATGTCACCTAATATAATAAAGTTTACGTAGTCAAGCTGAAAAATAGATACCCGAATGCATGCTCTTTTGGATGTTTAAAAACTTACTTAGTTTATTGGTATTCAAATTACTTTCAGACTGTCAGTATATAAAAATGTACTACGTCACTTTGCAGAAAATGCTGCTCCCTGGTCTTATTCTACACCCTTCAGCACAATAGATTTACGTTCAAATAAATCTTCTGTCATATTATATTATTTCCATTAATATTTCCCTGTACGGTACGGAGCACAGACAAACCCTTGGTCATCACTGCTATGCAAAACGTAACAGTGTCCCAACGCGACAACCAAGTGCGCAAAATAGTTAACACGGAACTCTGGTGGACAAGGACACTGTAGAAACTTAATGGGACCCTTCAAAGGGAAAGCTGTTAATTTTCCCAGTGGCTTTTATGAATTAATTAGCAGCTGTAGCCATCCAATGGACGTAAGATGAAATTATCAAGGGGGTGTCATGAAAAAATCAGAAAGTGTTGCATAGAGACAACTTGAATGTTTCAGTTTTTCATTAGTTTGCGACATGCGACAACGCTACTTCACTGCCATGCAACAACGCTACTGATATATTGAGCGTCTCAATTAGTATTAACTATAGTGCAGTGTTTCCCAACCCAGTGCCTCAGACAGTACACATTTTTGCTACCTGGAGCTGGGAGGGAGTCAAAATGTGTACTGTGGGGGGGTCCCCAAGGACCGGGTTGGAAAACACTGAACTACTGCACTTGAAATCAGTTTGCAACTTGATTACACAGTGTTTACATACTTCCCCTTCCCTCTTCTTATAGTGCTTTTGTGTGAAACATTGTACAGTATCACTTTGTCTGCCCTTTTTTGCACTTTCCACTGAAGTTCACACACATATTGCCATAACGAGCATTTAGATAAAAACACATTTATTGACTTTCACAAACAAAGCACCCCAAAGAGGACAACCCGTCATCCCAGGCCATCTGCCCACTGGTCCTTGAGACCTTCAGACAGCTTACCCCTGGGAACAAGTAACCGATGGGATTTTGGACTGCTGAGCTGTTGGACAGCTACCAGATGAGGTACAGTATGCAAGAGAGACTTATTTGTATTGGACTGAAAAACCAGAATCCAAGGAAAGAGGACGTGGGGCGGAAACAAAACCAGAATACTGATGGAAAACTTAAGTACAACACATCAGACTCCCAGCATAGCAGCTTTGAAGCTCAAGTTTTTGGTCCCGATTAGCTAAGGCAAGATGCCAGGTATCGAAAATCATCCATCCACCGTCCATACCCTCCCGTCCCATGAGAGGTCCTTGGGTATATCCCAGAAGCTATAGGCACAAATATCCCTGAATGGGGTGCCAACCCATTGCAGAGAACACATGAACACAAACAAACACACACACAATTTGCCAACTCCAATTTTCCTTAGCACAGGGGTAGCCAATCTTATCCGCAAAGGGCCGGTGTGTATGCAGGTTTTTGGGATAACCTGTAGGTCAGCTGTTCAGACCCAGGTGTGAGGACTCTTCAGCCAATTAGTCCTCTAATTAGTAATCTAATTAGGGAGTTGCAGCAAAAACCCACATGCACAGCGGTCCTTTGCAGATAAGATTGGCCACCCCTGCCTTAGCATGTTCTTGGACTGTGGTGGGAAACCCAACAGTGACACGGGAAGAACATGCAAACTCCAAACACGTAAAGCCAGGCCAGAAACTCAAACCCCTGGTCATCAAAAACCGTGGACAAAAACCATGATGACAATACCCAAAAACCACTAAGACAGTGACCATGCTGGCAATCCTGAGAGAAACCCAGGGAAAATGCAATAAACTAAACCAAGCCCCACTAACAAGACGTCAAATACAGCACTGAGCCCTACAGTATGTCCCAGAAGCAATTATGACTGAGTAATGAACAATGCTTACTGCTTTGTTTAAATAGGATTGGGAAGTAATTGCCACTGGCAGAGAGCGAGACCACGGAGTAGGCTAAATTACTTCATGAGGAACAGGTGTGACACATACCTTTCATTGTACACTTGCTCTGGCATTGTATAATAACAATAAAGTTGAACTGAAATGAATTCATTTCACGAAGGTGGAAGACATGCTAAAAGCATTTGAACAAACAACACCCTCCTTAATAATATTTGTTTTTTATCCAGCATGTCGCTATACTTGTTTTGGTATAATAAGGGAATAATACTCTGCTTGTAGTTCATTACCAACATGTAGTTCAGCTGCAACTCTGGTAACTATATGTTGTTCTGAAGACTGAAAGAAATGCAGTTAAATTAAACTTCTACGGTATGGAGTGACCATGAATAAAACTGAATTTGTTTAGTAGATTTTTGGACCTTGATACCAGGTTTGGCTATTAATTTATTAAAGGGTATTAGACAGGGTTATTAAAGGGTATTAGACAGGGTTGGGGCCATTCCGGAATGCATTCATCAATTCCAATCCAAATCAGGAAATGGAACTGGAGTTGGGATTAGAAAAAGAAACTATGAGGAACAGAATTGGAACTGAATTCAATTTTCAGGGCGATATAAATTCTAACTCCAGTTCCATTTCCTGATTTGGACTGGAATTGATGATTGCATTCCGGAATGGCCCCAACCCTGGCATTAGATGCAGACGCTGGTACATTTATCTCTGGCTTGGAACCCCCCATCTGGAGTGTTAATATTTGATTTTGGAGTGGGGGGGTGTTGATACTCCCATTAACACCCAAAGAGAGACCGAAGATACTCGTACAGATATTCACTCTCGCTAAATGAAAGGCAGTGCTGCCGCTTCTCATTTGGCCATCTCCATTTTCACAGCCACTCATGTTGCAGGTCGCTTTTCTGTGACTCTGAAACATGGGTGTAGTACAAACACTCACTGCAGCAGCTCTCGCAAAGAAAAAAACAAAACTTGTCTGTCTGTACATGCATGTGAATGGAATGAAAACAAACTTGCTAGTGTGACAAGGTGATGCATTTCTGTGAAAAATAGCTTACATTTCCTGAAGGACTTAGAAAGACAGAGAAAATGAAAAGTGAGCCATTGTCCAGAAATACAGGAAGCTGATAGGATAATATGCTTATATACACCATGTGTTTTGTCAGAATAGTGCCCATATTCATCCAAACTCAATCTTAATGTTTTTTCGAGCACTGTAACTCACTTTGAAAATAGTAGTATACTGGGTTAGGGTAGAATGGAGGCTCAATGGGAGACAATGACTCTCACCCCTCCAGGCTTGAGCATTTGAATGCTGCCCCCTGCTGTTTGTGTGTGGAGTTTGCTCTGGGTATTCTAGTTTCCACTTACCACCAGAGAATGCAGTGTTTTGCCCTGTGATGTACTGGCATCCTATTCAGGGTTTTCCCCATTCCCCTTGGCCTTGTCTTTCCTGAGATTAGCTCCATTTATTATGCATAGTGATTCTGCGTTTGATACGTGGGTTGGATAGTGGATAGATGGAAGTCAGAGGATAGTTGGATAGATGGAGTCCTTTAAAACTACCACAAAATGTTTGAGGTCCTGAATTAGATGAAGCATTTGTATCTGATGACAACGGCGAAGTGGAAAACCACTTTTGAAGTACAACGTATTTCACGTGTCTGTAATTAATAGCCAATAAGTTCTCCAGTCCCTTTTCCACAGCCGATGCACTGAATTACCCACCTATCAGTGACGGCTCGTTGCTCATAGCATCATACTACTGGTCTGTGGAAAACAGACAAGCCTTCTGAGCTTCTGCATGTTGTGAAACAGGAAACAGATTAGCCTTGCTGTGGTGGGTAGGCGGTGGGGGGAGTGACTGAGAGAGATGAGTGGGACTGCTCATGGAAAATGGGCTCACGCGTCTCTTAGAAGGGTCAGGAAACATTTAACAAGTGTCCAAGAATCAACACACTGTTGGAAATAATCAGCGGCAGCTCCAGAGGGCACGGGGGGCATCCAAAGACGAAAAATGTGCGGAATTAAAACCACCAGATTTTCTTAAATTGCGCAGTTATTAGGCTATGATTTATGTGCAATGCTGTTAATTACTAAAATGACAGTTGTACCTCTAATGTGCATTTAGGAGCCAGTGAGAATGAGGGGGCAGCCAGACAGCCAATTCTATTTCATGGGAAACTGGTGTCACCCCCCCCCCACCCCAAGCTCTCATGGCTTAGTGGGGGATGTTGTGGGTCTCCAAACCCATCTAACTAGTTTTACATACCTCCCCTAAAGCTTTCTGGAGCACTACAGACAGCTGTCGCTTAGCAGACATAACAATATTGCTTTGAGGTTTAGAGTTCAAAGATGTCAGTGTGCAGTTTATCAGTTTTATAACCATTCATCTGGAACGGGGCAGAACAAAGTTGTTCCAGGAAGCAACGATGATCAAGACGGGATCGACTTCAGAGGAATGCAGGCCTGACACAGAGGACACACTATGTGCAAGATGTCAACCACCTTGGACTACTGGAAGAAACCCACACAACACTGGAAACCAAGAATACTGTACACACAGAGAGCAAAAATGAGAGTTGAACTTCAATCCCTGGAGGTGTACATATGAGACAACAGTACTACCCACTGACCCATCCATGCATGACTCACAAACTACTGAATAAAATCTGGACAGAGGTAACTGTTCAAGGCTCCCTTAGTGGAACAGGAACATGGAACTCCTACTGGAGAAGGTGACTATTGATCTATGCTGTATACTGAGAAATTCATAATAGTAAAAATATCCTACAACCACTTATTTTTCTCAGGGCCCTGATGCCACATGTCACACACAACATTTATATATGCAATTCCAGCATCCCATCCAGGGTGTTCCTGTGTTTCCTGGGATAGGCTCTCACCATAACCCTGCACTGGATAAGCTGTTATGGAAAATGAATGCATGCCAGGTGTCTGGGGGCTTTGAGCCATGGAAACCTTTTGTCATGCCAATTAACCATGCTGAATTTTAATTTTGAGAGGATAAAAAAATGACATTCTCAGAAAAGCAATTTTGAGAGATGTGAACAGGAGTACAGCCTGGAGAATAGTTGAGACCTTGACATTCTTGGTGCCAAAGCTGGGCCCTATCTTCAGTCACATGTGTGACGTTCTACCCGCAGTCATTCACGCATATATTGCATAAGGCGTTCCTGCTGATTGCTCTTCTCCTTTTTGTGTTTCGTTTCTAACATACCCGTTGCATGATGAACCTTGTACAACTTCTAAATCTCCCATGTCTACTGTGATTAATATTATATCTGCAATCGTTTATTCATTCCTCATGGCAGCACTGGTGTGGAACCAGTCTGTCAGCCGGGTGGTATTCACATGATGGAGTTTAACACTGCAAAGCGAACCTTCCTGATGCTGGAACTAAGAAATAAACAGGTGGATTAATTCATGTTTCATTCAGTAACTTTAAGGAAAGAATGGGGCGTCTAGCCATTTTATATGTTGATCTTACTTATTTATTTATTTGCAAAAAATAGTTCAAATAATTTGTGAGTTGTGGACAGGGTGTGGTTACAGATCTGTGCTGGTGACTAGCTAAATAATCATGTTGCCATTGGGCCCTTGAGCAAAGGCCCCCAGGGTTGACCCTGCTGTCTGACCCTACATTTTTTTGTCTTCGGACAAAAATGTTTTTAATATGTATAAATGGAGGGCAAACTGGGTATTGTGTGCATATATGTGTGTGCGCTTGTGTCACTGTAATTTCTTTTCCATAAATCAACTCTCATTCATAAAAGATGACATCAAGGGCAGCACGATGGCTCACTTATACAGGGATTCTGGGCTTGATGTGGCTTCCTGTGTGTGGAAATTGCATGTGCTCTTCTTTTTGTGCAGGTTTCATCCAGCTACTCCAGTTTCTTTCCAAAATCCGTATCCACGTGGAGCAGATGAATTGACGCCTATAAGTTGCCCTTTATGTGCTTCTAGTGATGGACTGGTATTATGCCCAGGGTTTCTCCATAAGCTCTGCTCCCTGGGAAAGGCTCCAGGTTGACCCTGTACTCAATAAGTAGTGAGAAGATGAATGGCATCATATAGCAGTGACTATTGCGAATAAGTTTTAGCTGTAATACTTGTTTTTCTTGTCCAAGCGGAGTGAGTTGTGTTAAGTTTATTGCCCTAATCTTGGAGATCAGTTAACATTTTTTGACTGGTTTCTCAAGTTTCGGGATTGTTCTGTGGTTGACTGAACAGTATACTATTACTCAGCATGCTTTGAATTGATTTCTTATCTCATAAAATGACAGCTGGACTGTCAGGTGTTCTATTAGCTACACTGTCCAAATCTACACCCTAACCAGGAATTTAATTATTTTATCACACAAGTAGCAGTAAATATAAACTCCCTATTCTATTTACATCTCGGGTTGCATCACCTGCATGCATTTTTATATCAGATATATCCCGAGTGAATTTGGGCTTATTTGTAGTTTATGTCCTAATTAACGCTTCGTTAAGTATTTAGGTTTCATTTTCTGAGGAGCAGTTTGTAGGTGAGTTACCGGATCTGGACATTCGCAGGGCATTATGCCACCATGACCACACCTGTGACATCAGAATACTGTAAATGTACTTTAAGTATCCTCCTCATACTAAAACACAAGATGTAGTGTTTTTTTTCTACAGATGAATAGTAAAAATATATTTTGTATATTGTTACTTTTGAATGAAAAAAAATGAGTAATATTATACCATTACATAGTTTTGCAGTTTTAATAAAACGTTTCCTTAAATTGCACACAAGTACAATTGCACGCTGCAGAATTAATGTTATGGTTGTTTGAAAAGTTTGTCAGAAGTGGGATTCGAACCCACGCCTCCACTCGGAGACCAGAAACCCCACAATGGGAAGGAAAGTTACCTTGAGTCTGGCGCCTTAGACCCCTCGGCCATTCTGACTAATATGAAGGAGCGTCTAGTATGTGTTTCTCCAGTTTTTTTATATATCTAAACGACTGTAAAAGACTGCCGGTATAAGGTGGTTCTCTATAGTACATGAAAATTACTTCTATGCATTTTGGGTAGTTTTGTAAATCAAAATAAAACGACTTTCTAAAACAGAACGACTGCGTTCCACTAAGTGAATCCTCGTATATGTCTCTTTTATCTGCAAGCTTAGCTCACATGTTCATATTGTTTCCCCCTATAATTTCCGATCTAAGAAACCGTAGTCCGTAAAGTCAAGTAACATGTAGGCAATACATTTTAATTATTATAACTGGAGCCAAAGTGGGCACAATGCGCTTGACCAGACCGTTTACGATGGAGAGTTTGCATTTTATGTGCAACATGAAATCTGTAAATAATGGCGCCAGATCTCTGTTATTGTGCTCTTTGAGTCATCGAATGGCTTTGTCTACTTCCCATGCGGTTCCACTGTAAACTACACAGTGTTTACCCTGGGACTAACATACAGCACATATAACAGGCTATCTATAAACAACATTTAATTGTATCACCCATCACAATGGATATACAAACGTCCTGTCAACGTCTTTGGTGTTTTTATTACTTAGACTAAAATATTTAGTGCTAGATTAATAATGAATATGTATCTTTAAAAATGCATTGTGGTTTAATGCTCATGCTCCGATTTGTGTTTTATAAAGTCATGGAAAGCCCACTCGTTTAACGCGACATACAGCAATTCCTGCGAAGTATCAGTAATGGACACTTCACTTACGTATTTTCCATTCTGTGGACGATAAGTGGCGCTGCAGTAGCAGTAAAGATATACCAAGCGGTTTGGCTACAATCCCGTTCCAGGTGTTGCTGTTTGATCCCTTCCGGTCTCCGTACTGGAATGCTAACTGCATGACGTCATGCATTCTACCGACGAGAGACTTTATAGCTGACGCTTTAAAAATTGTAACTTTTTCAGCTGCAAACTGCATTTTTTTCTACGTTGCGACTGAATAAGGAATACATTATGGCGCGTCGCGAATATTCAAATCAATACAAAAAGTAATTTGGAAAAAAGACTGGACCATCATGTGAAGAAGAGAAATATTGTGGCCAGCAATTAGATGGAGGAACTGGAAGGTGAGTGACGAAGCACCCTGTAGTATTAAACAACACTTTTAAATATAGATATGAATCTTTTTGCTCAGACATAGATTTCAATCTGTAAGCTGCCATTGATTTCGCGAACTGAGAGCGAAACTTGTAGGTTGTTAATGATCCAGTGTAAAATGCTTACTAGTCGTATTTGTCGTACAGTCGTGAAGTTGAGACACGACAGTGCCCCCCGTACTTTGCATTATCTTGAAGATATTGCCGAATGTGATTTACTATTGTCGCGATTATATTTTGCGTTTCTTATGTGTTATGTGGTGTTTATTCTTGGCTCTACTTAAATGTTGATTCCAGTGGTGAAGATGCTGGTAAATGTAAATGATAAACACAGACAGAAAGGAGCAAATCTGAAACTGATATGGAAGCTACGACAAGAACATTAATGTTTTGTATGTGTGTAGTTTTTCCTTATTGAGTTGGATTTGGTGTTTTATACACTTGCATTTTTACAATACTCGCCTCAAGCATTGCGTAATATTTCAAAACTTTTTCCTTGTAAGTTTCATTAAGATGGATTGTTTTTAATTAATAATATGATTTATGTGTTGCTCATCCGTAATAATCGTATTTTGTTTTGAATTTACTGTCCTAGACCTATATGTCCAGGTCGGGGGATTTTTGAGGTCTTTTTTTAATGCGATAAAAAATGTAACTTTTCCCTTTCGGCCGTCACAGGTAAAGAGGAATTCCACTGTGTTGGATGTGGAGGAAAGATTCAGGATAGCTTCTACTTGAAGGTTTTAAAGGAAACATGGCACAATGGCTGTTTCCAGTAAGTATGGGTTTTTTTTATTTTTTTTTTTTATTTTTCCAAATTAGTACCGTGTTGTATATTGCGCCAGTAACCTGCCCTCCAGTGCACAATGCTATTGATTATTGTGCTATAGTGCCAGAAAATTGATGCGGGCTGATATTATTTATATAATTATTTAGAAAACCAGCCACTTAAAATGTAACGCATAACGTAAAATAAGTTCCCATTGAAAGTGTCACAGTAACCAAAGACTTAACGTTTAAACCAGAGAACGTAACCTTTTAAGTATAAGCCGCAATTGCAGTTTCGTGGATGCGCATGGTTTGTATTGTGTCTCTGCTAGGGGAAATGTTTTGGAAACAATGGTGTTTTCTTTGTGCGTTTGTGTGCCTCGCCAGGTATTGCACTTGTAGGCATGTATTATGGCCGGTATGCTAGCGCACATTCCTGAAGGACTTTAGGACATTTCTGACAGTGAAAATCCTGTTTTTCCTTTTCATGGGGTTAGCGTTTGGGGTGTGCTTTGTAGACCAGATTTATTTCTAAGGGAACCTGAGGTGAATGCATGGGTGGTGTACAAAAACAGGAGTACAATTTTACCAGGGACACATGCTGGTGATGAGTGTTGCAGGAACTGTGTTTCAAACAAATAGTGAGATGCTACATTAAGACCAGTGTATATAAGACAGGATCATGCAATGTAAATATGCTGTATGGCATAATAAACGCTGCATTGTTTACCATGGTATAAAGTACCGGAAAATGTATAACAACGACAGCATGGGAATTGGGGCTGACCAGGAAAAGGGGATTTGGCCTGTAAGAGATGCTAGTCTGCTTGGATGCTGTGATTACAGACATGCCAATTACAGACCACTGTCTGTTGCTGTCGAAACAGGAAGTCCTTTACCGAGATCCACATTTTTTCATCCTGTCATGTCCCATGTTTTTATGTATTTTATTTTTCTTCTCTTGTATCTGCCTCCAAAGTTATTTCCTGTCACCCATTGTCTTCTGTTTAGCTAGGGCCACTGTTTTGTCTGTGGTGCTGTTCTTAACTTGCTTTTTTTTTTTTATTTTATTATTTTATTAACTTGCTTTCAAACCCACCTGCAGTATTGTCTTTAAGCGCTATTGCAAAGCGTGCGAGTGTTAATTTATCCAGAAGTGAATCAGAGTACAATTCCCACAGTTGCATAACAGTCCTGGTATTAAATCAAATCAGTGTTGCTGTCTGTTCACCTGAAAAAGGGCTGGACTCTGTGCCCAACCCAGAGGCTTAATCATAGCTAAAATAACAGCTGTTTTCCAGGTGGTCACCACAGGGCTCTGACTACTGAGGTAGCACTGGTTTTTGGCCGAGTTCTGTCCTGAGGCAATGGGCTACACTGGTACAGGAGACATGCTAGAGTCCCACCATTTCAATTTTTTAACAGCGGCGGAAACGACATAATTTCAGTGCAGAATCCTTTTTCTATTTGCATTGAATAATTGAATCTCTCAGACTCTAAAAAAGAATGGTTCATCTCCCCTAAACGCAGTGTGGGTAATTGAATTTTCTTCTCAGACTGGGTTTGTTTTAAGTGCAGGAAATGGTGGCACGCACAGTCCAGAATTACCCAGCAAACCGAGGTTCTCTCCCCAGTTGATAGTAGCCTTTCTGCAGCTACGTTCGTTCCCCAGAGTCTTTCTCTCGCACAGCTGCTTATTTTATAAACATTTGCGACTCTGTAGAAAACGTATGTCCTGTTGTACTACCATACTGACTCTCTGTCAGACACAGCGCAATCTTTGGCAAGGATGCCCTAGATGAACTATTTTGTGTTTAAATCCCCTCCCCAACAAGAACAGACATGCTTATGGGGAAAGAAATTCCCCGCTCTCAAATATTGTTTGTTTATTTGGCTGTATTAATAGGAATTCCTCCCCAGACGTGTGAGGAAGGCATAGCCAAGCCAGGCTTTATTTATTTTCTTTCCTCCATTTTGTCCATTGTCAGCCCCCCACCCCTCACCCCCAGATTGATGTTGCTGAACGTGTAGGTCACTACTGCACACCGAAGGGCTTTGCAGTGTGGTGCACATTCCCAGACGTCGAATCAGGACCATGAGTCTGGGAGTGATGTGTGTGTGTGTGTGTGTGTTTGAGAAAATTGCACTGAGCTATGAGTACATGGCTGGCAGAACCTTAAAGTGTCTTAGGTAGGCAGTGATAGCACTGATGTGGCTGAACTATCCTTTATTTTCTGAGTGTCATTGACTTCATAGATGAGTTGGTGTGGGGCCTCGTAAGATGACAGCACCTTCTAAGATATCGGACCTTTCTGTGGTTCATTTAGGTTTGCTGAACGTTGTGGTCATTGCTCCTTACTGGCCTGGCTGTTCACTTTGAACCGCTTCCAGCTGTCTGATATGGAAAGATCGCAGCCAGGGAAATTCCTCCCTTAACAAGCTGGAATAACTAGTAGGAGACGATTTGCTGCTGTTTGATCTCCTACCTGCCCCTCACCTTTTTTTTATTTTGATAAGGTCATGAGCTCAGTGGGTTGATAGCTCATGCTTCAGCAATTTTATTTTACGTAGTTATGTAGTCTGCTTTACTGCTTTACCCGGTGGAAGGAAACAGAGTAAACCTGGTGGTGTCAGTGTTCAGTGGCTAAATGGAAAGTCTGCGAAAAATAGATCTCTTCATATGTCTTTCCTCATGCTTGCTGTCGTACGTCAAACATCGCTTAGTTTGCATTTGTGTGTAATAGAGCAAACGCATATGGTTCTGAGGATTTGACCAGGTGTTGGGCTATTTTGTCTGGTGTCACTTTTATTTTCCTAGTGAACATGTTAAAGAAAATCCTCTTTCAATGATTTTGGGAAGTAACATTTCTTTTTGATGAAAGGACAGGCACCGGTTCTTTAATAGTACATTAAGTACATTAAATGCATGTTACTTTGGTTGATCATGTGTTAGTATGAGGTTGTCCTGATGGGTTTCTTGCTTCATTTCTCTCTACCATGAGTGGCATTGACACAGGACGTCCAGCTGGCCAATCTGCTTAGGCTCTGACTCCCCAAACTGGCATTCTCTCACCTCCTGATTCTCCTTAGTCTTTGACTATTAGTCTTTGAGAGTGCAGGGTAGTGTATATGAGGAGAATTTGGCATTACGAGAAACAAGAATGTCATCTTCACAGGAGGCATGTTTTTAGAACATTTGGGCATATATGTTAAGAACTCTGTCAAGAGATCAGAAGTGAGATATTTATGTAAAAAAAAAAAAAAATTTATTGATCAAAAACCAACCAATTGAATCCAGTCCAAAGAAAAAAGTTCAAAGTGAAGGACACAGCTGTTGGACAGGTATACACAGAAAACGTGGGGTTTACACGCTCCCCTTCAGGGTGCCCCTGATCCTCTAGGACCCCTCTCCCCTGTGGGTCCTTTCTCCACCAGGTGCCATCTCTGTGGGACCCCTCTACCCTCCGGGGTCCCCTCTCTCCACAAGGTCTCTCTACTCCTCCAAGGTGGACTTCTGCTGTTGGATGTTTGCCCGTGTTTTTTTTAAGAGCTTTTTTATGTAGCAGATTAAGCTGCCTCACAAATCCAGTGGAGTGTTTGAGTGGCTCCAAATTGTACCCGAATTTAAAGCTCTTGACCTTAAACTACTTCACTAAAAATACGACTGTATTAAAATGAGTAAAAATTTGTAAATTTGCATAAAACTAAACAAAACCGATTTTTCAAGATTTTCTCACTTTTCTCTCTGTTTGTACGTGGTATTGGGTCCTCTTTTTCTTCATCCCTTTTTTGGGCCTTTTCTTTTTTTTTTGGGGGGGGGGGGGGGGG
>JAODLC010000044.1:36937193-36948742 GCA_026781145.1 Hippopotamyrus pictus | reverse complement strand
CCTTTTTTGGGCCTTTTTTTTTTGGGGGGGGGCTTTTTTTGCAGCCTTTTTCCACGCTTGTTTTGTCTTGTTGTACATCTGGCTCTCCCAGACTCACCGACACGGCAGGGCGCCCAGCGCCTGGGCAGGCGGCCAACTCCCCGGACCACAGCACGCTCTCCTTTTTATCCAGACGGACTTTCAGCACCACTGAGGCCTTTTCGCCGAGTCCCGCTGCGGCAGAGGTGGAGCAGCGTCCTGCTTTCAGGGCCCGCGTAGCCGCGGCGGTTCTGTTTCTGCAGGACGAGACGTGCCAGACTTCTACCAGAGGTTTGCGTTCCTGCTCCTGCCGTTGTAAAAGAACTAAACCTGTAAGGAGTTTTAAGGCAATGAGGGAGTATCTGTCAAGCGTTTTGGCTAACAGATGTAGGAGGCACCCCTGAGAGGAACCAGTGCTTGTACCACCGGCCAACCAAGAATGAATATCATAAGACCCTCCAATGTGGCCTGGACAGGGCCCCACCGGACCCCGTGGTGAAGCCTGGTGGCTTGTAGGTACCAGTTTATCACACAGGTGTACCTTTCCCTTTCGGCATCTGGAGCATCCTGAGCAAAGAACATTCCGTCTTCATTGGGAAACACCCGCCCCGTTTGCCTGACTTGCCAGTTTTGCCCAGTTGGAATGGACTGAATGAGCCTGTGGTTTTCAGAAAAAAATCTATGATGCTTGTATTTGGTATTTTATTATGAATTTTTGATCGCATAGAAGTAACAGCTGCACCCCAATCTGTCGTTACTGCTTTTTAAAAACTTTTAATATTTTAAAAAATGGTTTTAATGGAAAGTTAATTCTTGCCAGGTTGCAAATGTCTTCCAGATGAGCCTTTTTTGCCAGATTTTGTCTTTTTAATATGATAAAGTGTCCTTTGGATAGTGCGGTGGCTTATAGGAAACTATTTCTAAAAGTGACGTGAGAAATGTGTCTCTGAAGCTTGCAATTGGTGAGTTCACAAGGCACTGCTAGTCACCTGTTGGTTTGACCCACTTCCCATTGGTCGCTTTGTCGGCTGTTCCCATTGGGTCAAATCAGACAGTGATTGATTGGGGCTCACTAATCCTGCCCTCTTTAGGTCTCATTTTCTCACTTTAACTTCCAGTTGATTTTGCATTCTGTTTTAGACCTTTGTCCTTCCATGGTGATATTCCTTATTCACTATCCATGTTTTTTTTTTTTGTACTTCCCTATGATCTTGTGCCCAGGTGTTGCCATGACTTCTGGTATAAAAGCTTTTGTCTGTTATCCTTTCTTGAAGCCCAAGCTTAAGTTCCACTGTCACTGACACCGTCACTCTTGAGGATTAGCCCTCCCCGTAGGTACAGGGCTGTGGTGTCAGTGCAAATTGAAATTTAACTGTCTCTTTCTTTAGAAGTCTTCTTTTAAAATGCCTGTCTTGGGGGCCTCAACCTTCAGGTAAACATATTCCAGAAATAGCTCATACAGAAGTTTTGTGTTCCAACCTCTTCTTGGTCTGCGGGTGGCGAGTTGTGACACGTTCCAGAAACACGGGCCTTATACCTGGTGACAGGAGGAGGAGGCCGCAAACAAAGGTGATCATTCAGCCCGAGCTGGCGTCTAGAGCACGCCCTTGTTCACGCCCTTGGGCATGGTTTCTGGAACTAATCTTGCTGATTAGCTCTTGCTGCCTCAGAGATGCCTTTCTGCCATAATGTCCCTTTTAATTCACTGGAACGCCAGACTCCATTCTCTTCCAGTGTTGAGGAAGTGAAGACGGTGTGAAATTGAAACCATTATGCTTCTAGGCAAAAGTCCAAAATTCATGCCTCACCTGCCATCACAATGAGATCTGCATAGGGGTTTTCCATTATCTACCAGCTTATTTTGTTTTTCTTATGAGGTCCAGTTCTACCTCTTGTAACATCAGGTCTCCACTCCTAAATAAGATGTTTACAGTAAATCGATTGATGATACTGGCGTTCATAATTCCTGGTTTCACTGATCTATAAATAAGTTGCAGAGATTAAACTAGGCTATCTTCTGAATCAGTGTATATAATCAGGTCCAGCGGGTGGCATGGCCGTTGAACATACAACTGTCCACAACGACAACTTGCTGTCAACTCATGGAAAAAGTGTTCCTTTAAAAAGATCAGATTATTAAATGTACACATTAGGAATAACATTGTCGTATATTGTTTTGGACATTAATTTTTGGACAACAGGAGCCTGCTGGATTGAAGGAAAAATGACAAGATGGGATATTTAGTTAGAAAAGGTAACACAGTGGTTTAGGATCTGGACTGTTAACCAAAAGGTTGCTGGTTCCAGTTGCCAAATGTTAACCAGGTCCAGTAAATACTAATTCTATGAACTGAAATGTTCACTTAATAGTAAAGCCTCAAGTAAGCAAATGTGCATGTGAAATAACTGGTAATGGAAATGATAATGATGCAGTGGTGATGAGAGCTGCCTTATTTTGTGCCCCCTGCCCCGTTCAGATGCTCGGAGTGCTGCGTCCACCTGACCAACTGGTACTATGAGAAGGACGGCAAACTGTACTGCCGTAGCCATTACTGGGAGAAGTTCGGCGAGTTGTGTCATGGATGCTCTCTGCTAATGACTGGGCCAGCCATGGTGAGTGTGTTTTGTGTTCTTATGCTGGGAACTGTTGTGGATTCTAACATGGGATGTAAAGATGGTGGGCAATAAACACGCTACATGTCCAGATCTGCAGAAGGCTTATGCCTGGTTACTGCTTGATCCTTGTCTCTGTGTTCCTCACTCCTGTCAGAAGTGGAGGAATGCCTTCAGAAAGTCATCCAGATAAAACTTTGTCACAGGATGAATCCACGCCTTCTCCTGGCATGCGGGGACCCTGTCTCGTCTTGTTTTCTTTTTCTCAAAAATGGGTGTTACCTCCAGCATAGAGCACGTTCTGAATTATCAGTCCTGCAGGCAGCCCTAGGCTTGGGGAGGGGGAGGGGGGGTTCCTCTGCCAACCTAGGGGGAGTCACTAACCATGAAACAGGATGTTTTGCTCCAAATAAAAACCAATAAATAAAAATATAAAGAATAAGATGTGTAACTTGGGTGTTTTTGTGGGGAAGCTCGTCTGAGGTCAGCGGTACATTTACTGAAGTGTAGATTTGATTTTTTTCTTTTTCCTAATGTGTCTAATTGTTTAATTGTTATCAAATTAAGATATTGGTTGGGGAAGGCTAATGTTTAATAGCCTTTTGATATACAGTCCTACTTTTTAATGGTTTGTTTTTCCCCCTTGTGTTTCCCATTCAGAGTACTATGCTTGGGGGGGATTTTCCAGTGAACGTTATCTGTCGGTTTCCAACCATTTTCACTGTATTGACTTGCCATGGCAACACTGGATGGGCTGTTAAGTGGTATCAATCATGTCCAGGGTTTCATGGTCACAGCTTCATCTGTAAATTTATACCTTTTAGTTCAGGTTAAGATTCCTAATGAGAAATGTGGAGTTTGAAATAACTGAAGAATGATTCCAGTAGTGATATTGTGACAGAGTTATTATAATAAGTTCATGTGTGGTGGTATTGCCTACCTGAGAAGAGGGGTGATGGATTCTGAACTTTGATGCTCCAGTAGCTGCACACCTGCGTTTGAATCCTACATTCTTTTTGTGGGTGGTTGGTGTTTTCTTCCCCGAATAGTGTGTGATACCTGCAGGTCGTGAAGTTTCCTCTTGCTCTCCGGCGTCTCTAAGTTGCCGATACTGGGAGCGTGAGTGTGTCTGTATGTGCCCTCTGGTGTCTGAGCTTCAGGGTGTTCCCTCGCCTTGTACTTCATGTTGCTGCCTGGGATAGTCTCCAGGCCTTTCCCCTGCAATCTTACGCTGGAGAAGTGGTTTGAAGATGGATGGATTACTTAAGACCTCCTTTGAAGAGGTCAGAGAATAATTTTGTTTTCCCCAAATTGAATAATGGGGGTACTTTGGTTTCCCACACTCCAAAGGCATGCAGTTAAGCTAATTAGTCTTTCTCAATTGCCTGTAGTATGTGTGTGCTCATATTAGCCCTGCGAGGAACTGGTGCCCCATCCTTGGTACCTTGTTACCCTCTACAGGATGAGCATACACATGGGTGGATGGGAAACAATACCTGCTGCTTTGTCCACCTGAGATGCTGTTCTTGCAGATAGATCTTCAGACAGCACTTTCAGAGGGGGTGGTCTGTAAAAATTAGCTATAGCAAACTGGTTTCAATTGTCATAGAATAGGAATTTTGCCTGCCCCAACCTCCTCATGATTCCAGCATAGTTGGGTACAGTATCCAACCCCCAAACACTGACACGTCATAGCATAAGAGTTTATTTTCGGAGATTTTGGTGAAACTTTCCCCTTCTTTAGAAATAAATGAATATAATCGAAATGTAGCCACAGAGATCCTAATGGTCATGAGAGATCAAAAATCTGTCACGGAGAGACCGCAGGCACGGGGCACCATCCGGAGCTTACTCAGCCGCTATGTGCTTTCAGGCATCTCAAACTGGGGGCGCAGGAACCTCAGCAGGGTCACTGGGGGTCCGATGGTTTGCGGCTCTCGGTTGGTCAGATGATCTGGTTCTGTGAGCTCATGGGTATCCGACCAGTGGAGAACTTCCCGTCGCAACCGGCCGCAGCTAAATCATGTTTGTTTTTGTTTTTTTACAACTAATTAAATGTGGATCCTGACGTGAACTCATACAAGAAGGTCCCTCAATAACCAGGACAAATAATAGGCCTTTCGATTCCGCCTTGGCCGCACCGCCCGGCCGCCAGCTTGCCAAGTATTTCTGGCAAGGGCCGCCCGGGCGGCTGTGAGCCTCAAGAGATTTTGGGTCATTTTGTTTCCTGAGAGGGTCGTGCGGTTGGTGCTGACGACTGCCTCATCCTCGTTTGCGGAAGACACAGTGAAGCAGCCCTTTGTGCGCTAATGAGGTGAGTGAGGTGCACAGTGCTTCACTTTGAGCTCACCTTGTTACCTCAGATTGGCTGCAATGTACAGCCATGAGTTAGTAGTCGTCTCTGGTGCATGTTTTGGCTCTTTCTGTTATTTCTTTGAGTTGGATCAATAGCATATTACATTTTGTAAGGCATTACGAAGATAACATCTGATTGTCCTCTGCAGCAGACATCTCCGGGCACCTCTGTTGTTTAGTGAAGAAGAGCTTGTGCCTCTGTCTCTTAATTACGTAACCTTGCGCTCCCCTGCTGGAGTGGTTGTGTGTCAGAGAGGGTGACAGTAAGCTGAGGAGGTTGCTGGAGAACCACCCTCGACGTGCTGGCAGGGGTCTCCCATGCGTGACCTCATCACAGCGCAGACTGCTTACCTGCACTTTCCCTCAGAAAGGTGGATTTCCTGCACACTCGTCTCTGTTCATTGTCAGGAGAGAATGGTCGCTCCCTGACTGGGGGGGGGGGGTCCAATAGTGGGTGTGGTCTGGCTTCCTAGTGACCAGTGAAGGTTCTTCCACATACCAGGTGACAAGGACCCAGTTTAGGATCATGATTCAATTCTTTATTGTAATTGTAATAAATATGCACAAAAGTACAAATGCATGGTATGTAGTGATGCGGTGCATGGAATTCCTCTAATGCGGCGTTTTTCAAACGGTGTCCAGGTTGTGATGACACAGAATCGAATGGCACTTGGGGAAGCTGTACTGCTTGCTTGTTTGTGTGAGAAAAAGAAAGCGGGAGTTAAGGGAGAAGGCTGCGAAGGCGTGTCCTGCTGCGGGGTGCTGCCTCACCTACTACCTGATTACTTGGCCATCCATGTGGTTTTCTGGCAGTGTCTGTCACATAGACGGGGTGGAGGGGGCAGCTGCCGGCGTTCCCTGTCGTAACGCCTTTGGGAGACGACGGGCGATACATGATGGGTTCTGTCTCTGCGATCCGCTTCCAGGTGGCAGGCGAGTACAAGTACCACCCAGAATGCTTTGTGTGTTTGAACTGCAAAGTGGTCATAGAGGAACAGGACACTTATGCCTTGGTGGAACGCTCCAAGCTTTACTGGTAAGTGCCCCTAAGTATGCTGGGTAATGAGCTACTTTTGCTGCTTCATTTAAATTTCTGTGGAGTTTTTAGTGTAGTTTGTCACCCACCCTCTATATTTACTCAGTCTTCTGAGTTTTTTTTTATTTTCCCGGGGTTAAAAACCCCATTTGCGTTCTGTAGTAGCGTGGGTACTAGCCGATCTAGTTGTCTGATTTGTCACTGTGATCCCCTACGATTCCTTTGACCTCCGTCAGCGGGAGCTGCCACCGGGAGATAGTCCTGACGCCCATGCTGGAGAAACGCTCTGCTGACTCCGCGCTCGACTCCCTGCCGCACACCGTCACCCTCATCTCCATGCCGGCCGCCGCCAACGGCAAGCGGGGCTTCTCGGTGTCCGTGGTACGGGACTGTGCCAGCGGCAAGGCTACTGTGCAAGTCAAGGAGTGAGTGTGTGCTCTCCTTAACGGCGCACGGGGAAAGAAGCGGATTGGTGCTCATTTCAGCCATACCTAGCTTCACAGCACGTTGTCCTATCAACTGTATCTCGACAACCAATGACCTACTCAACCTGTAGATCAAAAAATGCAGAATTTGTTAGTATCCAGCTCAGTGTCAGTGTGTTTGTGTCACTCTGTTCTGCATGGTGACAGTGTTTAGGAGAATAAAAGACCCAGATGATTTTTATTAGTGTGTTTGGTTACATTATGTCACTTCTGTGCCCCTCAGGGTTCGAGGGATGCACATCAGTCCGGAAGTGAGGAACGCCATCCATGTTGGTGATCGGATTCTGGAGATCAATGGCCTTTCTGTAGCTACATTAATGGAGGATGAGGTGAGCTTCTGAATTCCATTTCCTTCAGCCAGTGAGATGTCCCCTTAAAAGGCTTTTTTGGGTGATTATGGCAGGCTAATTTATGTTGGTGAAACCCGAGTAGTAGTACTACTAGTGATCATGCTGTCCTGAATTTTCATGATTCTTATTTCTTTTCAGGAAATTAGAAGGTAACAATAATTTTGTGTTATCAGTTTGGTAACTACCAGATTCCTGAGGAACACATCATTAGTCTGCGGGATTTTCCGTTTATTCATGCCTACTTAAACTGGAAAAAGTGGCATCCAGAATCTGTCAGCTGCATTGCTTTGAGCTGTTTACCATTTATGTGACTCTTATCTGCATGTTTTATAAATCTCAGCAGTTCCTGATCTAAACCGTAAGTCAGGTTTCTCCTGTTATTTACAATGAAAGTCCCTAAATCCCCTTAAGTCCTAATCTGCTTTTAATCAAAGGTGGTTTTATATCTAGGAGACTGAGATGGAATGCTTTCATTTTCCCTTCTATAGTACACAATATAGTAATTTATAGTAAATGTAATAAGATGTAATTTTATAGTTACTTAGATTCATAGTAATTCTAGTTCCCCACAGCTCAGTTCTAGGTCCATTCCGGCAAACTTCCACCCATTTGGAAAAGCTGGTGACTTAAATCACAGAATGCCAATTAAAAATTTTAGATTTTAAAAAGAGTAAAAAAAAAAAAAAAAAAAAGGTCCAATACAAATTTATGTAAAGTCTTTTGGTGCAATGTCAGATGCACATAATTGAGAGCAGTTACCAATGAGTTGCTTGAAGTCGGTGTTTAAATTTTTAGCAGCTGTTTTTCCTTTTTTAATACGAGCCAATTCATCTGGACTTATGTTGAATGAGGAAATGATTTGGAGGTGGGGGGGGGGTTGGCTTTGCAACTCTTGCCTGGAAGAACTGACACCTGCTGGTCAGGCAGTGGTAATGCTGAAAATCATCTTGTGCGCACCCTGAGAAACATTGTACTAATTGTTTACAGGTGACCCACCTTGACTTTATTCTAATGTGATGCATCTATAATCTTGCCATTTGCCTTTTTATTGTACCCTGCCGCTTATATGTGCATGAGTTCAAAATTACAATTTCCTGATACTTTGTGATTCTGGTCTACTTTTTTAATAAGGGTTATTAGGTTCAGGTGTGTCCGTGAGAGAGAGGGAGGGAGGGAAGGGAGAGACTGAGACACAGAGATAGACTCTTAAGAACCTCCAATCTCATTGGCTCTCCCAGATGAAGGATCTGATCCACCGGACCAGTCAGACACTGCAGCTGCTCATAGAGTACGACCCTGTCAGGCAGCGGCTGGACAGACTCCGCCTGGGGTCCTCGCACACTCTAGGGGCACCAGCCACCTCCCGGATGCGCCTCTCATCACCCACCAATGCTGTTCTTGAGAGGCGCGCCCCCGTTGACGACTGTACCCTGAACAGGAGATCATTAAGGTACAAGGCAAAGTCACAATAAGAGATGTGATACTTAACCAGCAGGTAGCATAATAGGTGAACATGAAACCAGAAAACCAGAAGGCTGCTGGTTTAAGTCCCAGAAATCTGTATTGGAAAAGGGAAACGTTCAAGGTTTGAATGTTGAATTAACCAGCGAGAGAGGACGAGTGGAGGTGGCCGTATTTATTCTTTTTATACTTTATTCCCATCATCATCCCGCAAACTTCTTTAATGAAGCAGGATATTCCCATGATTTTCAGCAGTCTAAGTATTCCCAGTAATGGGAAAGGTCATCGGTAAGGTGACTGGTTAATGGTTCAGATTAGTATTTGTTTTTTCAGTAAATTACAAAGCTTCTAAAATAAAATGAATATTAACATGAGCTCTGCCTTTCTTTTAATGCTGCCGCTGGGTAACAGGCGCAGCAACAGTATCTGTAAGTCTCCCGGGCCGACCTCACCGAAGGAGCGCCCCCTTCTGTCCGGGGACATCGGGCGCTCAGAGTCGCTGCGCTCCATGAGCAGTTGTTCTCACCGCATCTTCCGGCCATGTGACTTGATCCACGGTGAAGTGCTGGGAAAGGGCTTCTTTGGCCAGGCCATCAAGGTACGCAGCTGCCCTGGCAGTGCCTATGGTTCTGTGGCAGTTCAGCTGTTCCGTGATTTGTCTGAGCGAAAGTATGTTCTAGCCGTTTCACTTAAAGGCGCTTAAAGGTCATTCAACCTTTGTTCATCTCAATTAGATAGGTACTACATGGGCTAAAATGAACAGAAATGGGTGCGATGATGGTGACCAGCTACAATATGTTGTCAGGTGACCCACAAAGCCACAGGGGAGGTGATGGTTATGAAGGAGCTCATTCGCTGTGACGAGGAGACGCAGAAGACTTTCCTGAAGGAGGTCAGTGCCGCTGCTCTGCGGAGAGCATTGTGACTCCACCAAGTAGCCGGTTGGTTTTGCACACGCGCACGTTATTGTCCAGGATCACAAGCAGGTCGGATATCATTCACTGAGGGATCGCTTCAGGCTTCGTGAACATAAGAGAAAAGTATTCCCAACATTCAAGAACTTTTTAGCTGTTTGCCTTGGAGTGGGATGTGGGACTGAAAGCAAGGCAGGTGATGTGGTTATTCTGGGAACGCCTAAACGTCTTAGAAATGCTGCAGAATGTCTGTCTTCCACCTCATCAGGTGAAGGTCATGAGAAGTCTGGAGCACCCTCACGTCCTGAAGTTTATTGGTGTGCTGTACAAGGACAAGAAGCTGAATTTAATAACTGAGTTTATGGAGGGGGGAACGTTGAAGGACTTCATCAGGGACATGGTGCGTACCACCTCAGTTGTGTTAACACCACTGGCAGTGGAAGAAGTTTGACATTGGGGTGGGTGAAGTTGTGTGTTGGGATGAAGGCAGGGGTTTAACTCTAATGCATGTTAGTGCCGCAAAACTAGGCATCTTCATGTAGAAATATGTTTTAAATGCTTTATTGTGCTGTTTATGCAGCCTTTACCTTGGTGTGTGGGGAAATATGTAATGTTTTCATGCAGCTGGATTAAAATGCAAGGCAGCATTTGCCTCACTGCTACTTTTTTTTTTAGGATCCCTTTCCATGGCAACAGAGAGTCAGCTTTGCCAAAGGCATTGCTTCTGGAATGGTGAGCTGGTCAACCACTTGGAAACTGCTCTGACAAAAGCCAGTGTTGCCCCCAAGTGGTCAAGCGAAGGGTTAACGTTGCTCACATGCCCCTCCTCCCAGTCCCTACTGGTCTCCAGGGAGACCAGCTTTGTTGCTACAGTGAAGCAGCTTTGGTTCAGGTTTCGCACAAAGACTTGAGGGAACGAGGATGGCGACAGGGGAGGGTGCAGGCGGAGTTATCAGTCTGAACTGACAAATACAAGTCTGTTGAAAGGCAACCCGTGGAGAAAGCAATGTGTGTCTGTGTCAGATCTGTCCATGTATTTGTAACTTCTGTGGTATTATGGTCATGTACATAAACTTTTTGTTTACTGTTTTGTGTATGTGTGTCTGTCCCAGGCTTATCTGCATTCAAGGAGTATTATCCACAGAGATCTCAACTCGCACAACTGCTTGGTTAAACTGGTACGTGTGACATAGTCCTGGTTAGATGCAGATTATGGGAAAATCCATAAAATCGGAAATATCTCAGGAAAAATACTGTTATGCAGAGCGCCAGGAATAATGTAATACTGTAGCCCCAGAAAGTTCTCGATTCCACTGCTCTGAGCTTCTAATTACACCATAATTGCACTCTAATTACACAGGCTTCAGCTTGCTTCTGAGCCTCTGACATAGTGTGGGCCCCTTTAAAAAAAAAAAAAAAATCACAAGGGAGGAGATGTTTGTGTCTGAGTAGCATGCACCACGGTGCAGCGTGGGAAGATCCCCGTGAGCCAATCGGCCGCTCTTACGAGTGTGTTTACAGACATCAATGTGGGAGTGTTCCCCTCCATGACATCTCCGCAAGGCCTGGAGGCAGTCAGGGGAACGTCAATTTGAAACAGTCAGATAGCAGCAGTTTTTACCTGTCATGTCATCATCGCTGTTTTAATAAGTATGACCTTCGAGTGTGGGTTGGATGGATGGACGGGACGGGACGGACCGAACAGGATGGACTGGACCTGACCGACTGATCTTATAGCTGACTGAGTCTTCAAGGAACAGAAGTGTTGGGTTTTTAGTTTTATAAATTTTGATGTGCATCATATGGAGTCAGACCACCAATTTTTGTTGATGAAACATTTTTTTTTTTCTCTTGAGATTTTGGAACTGGAACTCCAGTCTGAGTTTTCAGTTGGACACCAAAAGAGAAGATGAGACTGCAATTATTATTTCCTGAGACAGATATGGGTTTCCTTGGAACATCCTGCCACTGTTTGTTTTTTACCAGTCTCCAGCTTGGAGGCTGCATATCCAGAACATTTGTTTTAATCTGCTGGGGAGTAGATAAGACTTGCAGATTTGGCATAGATATATGAGAGAGATTTCTATCTATCATACATCTTTTATGGTTTTAACAATGGCTGTCTCAAAGTAGACTAAAGCCTGATGGAAATTAAGGATGCACATTCACAGTAGTTTTTATAAATGTTAGGTTTACAATATTTAAATTTGAATTAAAAATTACTGCGTGTGCGTGTGTGTGTTTAACCCTTTCAGGCTCAAATTAAGTTTTTGTTGCTAAAGGACAACCAAGTCCTGCAGTGGTACTTCTGAGTAAA
>JAODLC010000044.1:36913699-36937093 GCA_026781145.1 Hippopotamyrus pictus | reverse complement strand
TATGTATCTGGGGTAATAAGGTAGTTAGTTTTTAACTGTTGCAAATCAGCAACGCCTGCCTTGAGAGGGTTAATACACACACTGGTGGCTGGTGATCACTTAAAATCATCTTATACCACAAGCCGAAAGTTGGATACCAATGTCAAAAATGCCATGGAAATATCCTAATTTCACTTGTCCCCCTGTTACTAGGACAACACGGTGGTGGTGGCCGACTTTGGGCTTTCCCGCTTGGTTGTGGAGGAGAAGGTCCGACACCCCCCTCCGGAGAAGCCCAACAACAAGAAAAGAATATTTCGGAGGATTGACCGCAAGAAGCGCTACACCGTGGTGGGGAACCCATACTGGATGGCTCCAGAAATGCTGAACGGTGAGGTGAACACCTTCTCCTCATCTCTCCAGCTTCTTAGATCCTCGGGCTGGGAAGATGTATCAAAGCTTGCGATATCAAACAATACTCTATGGTCCCATCAAAAGGCCTTTATGTCTCAGCCTATGACTTTACGACAAGAAGGTGGACATATTTCTAGCTTTTGATTCTCACATTAGTATGTTGAATAATTAACAGTTAACCCTCATTATCTTAATGTAGTTCCATCATTGCATGAAATACTATAGGAAGGATATTCACTCTCCTAGAAAGTAAATGACAAATTAAGCCCAGTTACATCAAAGCCACTCCATGAGAATAATGACCCTTGACACGGAGCCCTTTGTGTCTCAGGCAAACGCTACGACGAGAAGGTGGACATATTTTCATTTGGGATTGTCCTCTGTGAGGTGAGGAAAAACCCCTTAGCACCTGTCCAAAACCCAGATATCTCTCTCCTCAGTTATCCTGTGTTGAATACCACCCACCCCCAAATAGCAGCCGCAAAGGGTGAAAGCACCTGCGGTAAATTGTGAAGCCTGTGTGGTGGTGATAACCATATCCTGCCCCTGGTCATACTGTGGAAGGAAACTGAAAAGAATAGGCCAGTAACCAAGAAACAAGCTCTTGGTGTTGTGAGGCTTTTATGGTGGCCATTTTCTATTTTCTCTCTCTCTCGAACTGTTAACACATGCTTTTCCGTCATAAATTCTGGTTATAGTCTTGAAAAACACCCATTTATGATTCTGGTATGTAAATAAGTTGTCAGGGTAGTGACTGTCCTTGTCTGCCCTTCTGGCATGTAGAGGTATTCCAGTCAAACTAAAATAAGCAGTCATAAAATACACCAAAAAATACTTTTCCCCAGATTATTGGGCAGGTTTACGCAGACCCAGAATGCCTACCTAGAACCTTGGACTTTGGATTGAACGTGGCCAAGTTCCAGGAGAAATTCCTTCCAGATGATAGCCCACCTGCTTTCTTCCCATTGGCTGTGACTTGCTGTGACCTCATCCCCGAGAACCGGTGGGTGGGACCTGTCAGTGGTACTGGTTTGCATGGCTGTGTTCTTGGTGTTTACCTTAGATAACATATTAAAATTGATTTATTTTGTTTATTCAGAATATAATTAAAAGACAGGAATTTACCTCTAATTAACATCAATTAACATATTAATGACCCATAAACACTAGGCTCAGCATAAGCTCTGCCCTTTTTCCCTCCCAGACTACCATTTGAAAAGCTGGAGGACTACTTCGAGGCCCTGGCCCTCAACCAGGAGATGGGCATCCCTCTGCCCGCTGAGCTGGAGGAGTTGCACCAGAGTCTGCCACACCTCCACGAGCCCCACGGAGCAGGGCTGAGGGATACAGAAGGTGATAGCAAGACCTAGCCCCCACCAGCCCCCTCCCTTCACACACACTAGAACCGCGTGTCTGTTTATGCACTAATATGTCGTGGGGCACGATGGACTTTGATGTGTTTACATAGTGGGACTGGTCCTCCTGTTGTAAGGACAATGAAGCCTTCAGGAAACGGGCCAACAAACAGGATGGGAGGAGAGAAGCATTTCAACAGGAATTACTTCCTCTTAGTAATGGGACTTGTCTTTTTTTATATATATATATCTCATGCTGGAATCCAGATTTAATGCCTCAAGCAGTGTGCCACTATTTCAGTGAAAATGCCGCCGTCTTAATGTTTCTGACTTAATGGTTCTTAGTCTGACCCCAGGCTGGGGACCTTTCACTGTCTTTGTTTTGTATTAACCTCAAAGTGAATGTGATATATATTTTTTTTTGTTATCTAAGTGGGGTCGGCTACCTTGCTGGTATCCACAATGGCCCAGGTCGCACGAATACTCTGGACCAAGACCAGTGTAGCTACTGGTGACACCTGGTCGTCCAGCCAGTGAGGGCACAGCCCCGTGGAAAACTAGACAGACTCATTTGTTGACAATTGGTGTTGCCATGGCGAGCGTGTAACCGTCTTAAACGAACGTACTGACGTGAATGTTATAGAATAGGGACCCTTTAGCAAGTAGTTCTTTGAACAGGTTTAAATAATAAATATTTAATTGTGTCTTTGTAGGAATGTTCAATATTAAGGCTCACATAACTACCCACCCGCCTTAAAATTTCAGAAAAGTCACTTTTTCTCACACCATTGTCAACTGGAGCAGTGTAATTGTTTGGAGAATTTGCACACGTGGCCCAGGTTTAACTCATCTGGGGTTATTTCCCACACTGCCTGATCTCCTGTGCCATAGAAAATCACTGTTGTTGTTTTGTTTTTTTTTTTTTTAAACGGACTTCTCAGTAAATCCAAGTCGTTCTGATTTGACTAAAACTGGATTGATTTTTTGATAAAGCAAATTGTGTAAAATATACAGAATTTTTTTTTATGTATAGGGGCTTCAAGAGGAAACTGGGTGTATTAATTTCTGGAGTAATCATTCAGATGGAATATCATGTACGAACACCTGTGAATAATTTTTGTTATAGTTGCTACCCTTGTTTCTGCGGTACAAATTGTAACCACTGTCCTGTGTATCACTATGGTGTTCTGTCACCAAATAGGATGCTTAATTAAAAAAAGAACAAACCATAACATTAAAGTTGTGAACATGTTTTGACAATCCCTTAATGCATGTTTTGTATTGAAATCATTTGTTCCTTGGTGTTTCAAAATGGAAATAAAAAATAAAAATAAACGTCTGTAGTCAATTTGAACTTGAATATGAAGTTGAGTGGGTTGTACTGAATACAGTACAAAATCATTATAATTTAAATTGTTCCCAATTAGTTCAAGTTTAAGCTTCATCTGCAGTTTAATGAACAAACTATGCTAGAGATCCGCTATGCAGAAATGGTAGAAATGGACTCCAGCAACCGTGGTTGTAGTGTTTCTGTATACGTGAGCAACATCTCCACGGTAAGAACTGCTGTTCTGTCATTGAAAAAATACTTATAACCTTTTAAATTAGATGGTGTTACCTGATTATTATTTAGTACCGTGTGTTTAGGGAGGAAGGGTTTCGGGGCTGATTTGGTCCCTAACAATGTTGAAAACAAACGTACTCCCTTGATTTGTCTTCATGATACAGGAGGTATTTTTAGCGATTCTATTTGCAGTCTATGGATATTTGGTGTTTTACCACCAGGTGTCGCTCTTTTCACACTTTTCGTGGCGTAGTTGGCCCTTATGTTCTCGTTTTAGTTACCTTGTTCACCCTGAACAGTTGTCGTATGTAAATATTTAGAATAAACTGGCTGAAATATATACAGTACTTGTTTGTATTTGCTGTATATCAGGCCTAACTTGTGATAAAAAAATGACCTCTTTAAAACAAAAAGTCAAATCTCCTTCTTAAAGTTTCTGTTTTTCTATATTAGGTATAAATAATTATACACTTGCCTCCCGGTATCCACAAGTGTGACTACTTTAGAACTTCGGCCAGTACTTATAGAAGTACAAGTAGCACCCTAGGCAAGCTTCACCGCCAGTGCTCCCCCTCTCCACCCCCAAATCTGAGACAGTAAAATCTGCTTTCGCTGTGGGTGTCGTTGGGTCCGATCACTCGGCTATAGCCCTGAGTTTATGCCTTCAAAAAAGGCAAGCACCGGGTAAACCTGACCCCTGATCCTTTCAACAGCTTGTAATGTGGTTGGCACCCTCTCAGAAGATCGTGTCCTAGGCAGATGCCCGTTTTGCCTAATGGGTTGTCCAGCATCGACTGCTGCTACATAATTTATTTTTTTTTTTATGTTGGCACCTCCGATACCTGTGAATATGCTCGGAAAATAAACAGTGAGGCCTTTTAAAAGCTCTTATATTAAGGGTTTCCAGTGCAGAGGAGATACTCTATTTTTTTCTGTCAGTCACACTGGTCATAACTCGTATGGCAAGGTTGGTGCAATGATCCGAAAGAAAAGCAATAATGTGTCAGCATTTTTCAGCACGCTGCCATCATTCCCAGTGTTAGCGATAGCAGCAGGGGGGAGGCAGGACCAAAAGATTTATGGCCGTAGCTCCAAAGTGGTGTTAACCTGAATCCATCCAGGAAACACCCCCATCCATAACTGAATGAAAGTGAGGCTTGGAAAGCTTCAGATTCACAGTTAGACAAACAGATGTGAGAAGGGCTACGCTGCTGGATCTCCTTTTAATGGCAAAAGAAATTTATAACCTTGAAACGGCCCACAGCAACTCACTGTATGGTGTACATTTATGGCCGTTACATTTAACTTCATGTTATAGAATGGACCACAAACAACCTGGGAAAAAAGAACAAGATCATTTTAGATATCACATGTCAGCAGTGTACAAAGTGAGACAAACAAATATGTATAAGAAAAATCTACAATGCAAATATTCCGTTTGAATCCCTTCCAATAATACCAGTTTGAAACAGCTTTTCATGACATGAACATTATATGAACAGTCGAACAGAAATAAACCAAAAAACAAACTGCGTAATTAATGTAATGTTTTAGAAGAGACACAGGACAGCCATGGATTATGAGGGGAAAAAATTCAAATCCACTCCTATAATGACCAAACCACTGTCATTTTCAGAGACAAGTCAGCTTGTGGTATAAGATGATTTCATTTTGCGACATTATTATTGCTACTTAGAATCTGATATTCACCACAAGACTATGATCTATATGTCCCATAGAACATTAGGTGTAACAGTTTCATTAGTTACAGGCTGTGACCTGAGCTGTTATCTTCCTTACTACCTTAGACCAGTAGTACCACGCTACACAGCTGTCTCAAGGATTCAGGCATTTATGGGCTGTTGCAGGATTTACAAGGGGGGAGCAGGGGGGCTAAACCACCTTGGCAAGGCTTTGCAAAGGCAAAATTACCCAAGGCCACTCAGCTAAATGTGCAGTCGTGGCTATATTCACGTGTCAAAATGACTTCTAACCAACCATAAATGCTTCCATTGCATCTAAGGGGTGGAAAAATTACCTTTGTCCTTTGACTAAATCTCCAGTCCTGCTGATTCTTCTCTGACCCAAAGCACAGCCTTTGATATTTCTCTGAAGAAATTCAACAAGCTGCAAACCATGGTTAAAATACACAACCTTAAAAAATGCAAAAGGAAATATTTATTGAAGAAAATAAAGAAAAATAGAGCTCATTCTCCCTCTATTCCAGACCTAACTAGTCTTGCAGGATGACTACAGACAGTTTGGGGTACCTGTTACAAAAAGTGGGGCGCTATTCTTTTTTCCCTTCAGCAAAAGTGTCCAGCTCTCGAATAATATGGCGCCGACTGAACGCTGATGGTGTGTGACATTACCGCAGACAGCATACAGCTCTGCTCCGTCTTTCTCACCCATCGTGTCGTCCTGCGTGCACCAGCTTTCATACGGCTAAGCACACCTTATCAAATTAAAAACACAATGAAAATCCAGAAGGGATTTTCCTTTAAACAGCCAAGACCTGTCTTTCTTTTCATTGAAATTTCTATCGCATAAAGGGTTTAGTTCGCCATTAAGGTACAGCACAAAGATACTGACAGCCAGAACTGTTATCATTATCAAGCATCCTGACATGCACTTTTGAAATGATTACTTATTACTCATCTGCTCCTGAGTAAATCCCTGCTGGGGCCGTTCCGTTTCGTGCCCTGCCCCCTAATCACTTCAGTTCAGACACAGGCATTAGTATCAGGAAAACAAAGTTGACTGGAGTGTGCATCTTTGATCATCTCGGTTCCATCACAGTCCTCTTCAGGGGTCTTTAAACAGAATTGGGACTGTGGGGGGAGGTTGTGGAAACTGTCTCCTTTAAACCCCCCCCCCTCACGGTCCATTGTCACCAGTTCCAATCAGTTTTGGAGCTGTCACTCATGCCCCTGGGGTGCCTGCCTGGCCAATGAGAGGGGTCCCGCCCTCAGCTGCCCCACCTTCCTGGCAGGGCGTCTGCTGGTCGCCACTGACGACAACAACTGCCTCCTCAGTCACTTCGCAGGCCGGGTTGGAGAACGCAGACAGGGGCAAGGTGATCCGCTGCATCTCCCTCTCGTAAGCACGCTGCTCGCGCTGTCGCTGCAGGTCGCGACCCCTGTGGAAATGGGAAGGCAGAGGTCAGCCATGGACAAGCTACCAAAACAATTAATCTGATAAAGATTACTTGAATTGTTCAGTTAATTAGTCAGGTACTAGGAGATTGGTAAGTAGATTAAGTAGACCGCATCAGCACGAGTGAATATCTTCATGAACACAATCTCTAAATATGTCAAATACTATCAGAAATCACCCAACCCTCCCATTTTGGTTGATTTGAAGCTGCTCTGTAACACAAACTAGCACAAGAAGTGGATTTTCTGGGGCTAAAGTTAACGAAAGCTTGTATTAATACATTTATACAGTCTCAGGCAATGGGAAGATGCCATTTGCAGCCCTCATTCTAAGCAGTAAACAGTGTAAGTGTACCTTATCTAAGATCAGGATTGCATCATTGCTATTTAAATCTGTTTTTCCCCCCTGTGAATCAGGGAACAGGTCAAATCTGGTGGTGGGAAATGTTTGGTAATACAAGCATCCGTGATCAAGCTGAGCCCTCGACTGGCTTCTGCAGACTGTTTTGGACCTGACTACGCCCACCCTCTGCCTCCCCCCACGTGACGATTAGGAGATGATGTGGGTTTATGTTTCTGCGGTGACGATGGAACACGTGCAAGTTCCGGAAGCGCTCGCCCGCCTGCACATGACACCGTTACGAAACGTCTGAGCGACCCACCCACCCCATACGCCGCCCGGCTCCCCCACGCCCACCACAGCAGTGCTGCATCATCTTCTGCGCCATGGGCCAAAAGCCAGCCCATTGTACCGCATTAGAGTAGTACGACAGAGCCAGCTCCCTGCCACGTCTCCACCGCCCCCCTCCAGCACGGCTGAGACATGCAAGAGGCTCTGCAGTTCTGGCAGCTTCCCTTGGCCGTTTGGTAAACCCCAGAATACCATAACACCACACCTCTCTCAATATGGACAAATAATCATTATTATTTACGGGAAAGAACTGTCAGAATATCATTATACGCAAGATCCAGCCATTTCAGCTTCTCCAGCACAGGGTCGTGGAAATTAGACACATGTGTACAATAGCACCCCTCACTCAACGCCTGTGGAATTCAATTTTTCTTCCAAGGTTCCTACAGATTCCCTCTCACAGACCAAACGCGTGCTTAGACTAACTGGTGTGTCCTAAATGCCTACAGCATGTACCCTGGAGTCCCATCCATGGTGTCCCTGGGGAAGCCTTCAGGCTCTCCATGACCCAGGTACTGAATACATGCTTGTAATAAAGCGGAGTATTAAAGGACACAGCTTAAGCGTTTTACAATTCCATGGTGCCGGTTTCAGATTTTATCAAAAAAGCAACATGACTCATGCCAGCAACACAGCCCTGGGGGAGGTCATGTCCCCTCTCCAGGCTTCAGCACTAATTTCCAAGAGAAAAAGAGCAACTCAGGACATACGGCCTTACATTAATGTTCTTTTGTTTGTCAGTTGAAGCTTTTAACTACATATGTAGCTGGGTATTTCACTGGCGTGATTTGGGTGATTTCAAAGGTACAGGAGAAGCACCCCCACCCCCAGGGAGACTGGCCCGACTAAACTGAGATCATAATATCATATAAGCAGCCAACCTGCCACTCCCAATGGTAGATTTCGCTCCAAGACACATGACTGCAGCTAGAACATACATGCATTACAAATAAACACGCTTGGCCCCTTAGAAACATCACATGACCCTTGGGGATGCCACCATCAGGCCTGTGCATATACAGCCAATCATAAGTGATCTAAAAAAAAAAACTGTCAACAAGCTAATCAGCTTAACAGCAGAGCACAGAGCTCCAAGGACATCGGGAAGCCAGGCCAAAAGTATCAGTGTCGTCTGAGTGGCACTATAGACAACTATAGACACCCATCTTGTCTCCTCTAGGTTCTAGGTTTTCATTTGTTTTTAGAAACCTCAATGCAGGCTCTAAATCAACCCCACTTCATTTTCTGGCTTCTGAAGGTTCTTGGTTCAATTCGACTTCCGATCCTTAGGATTCATTCACTGGCTTGGAAGGTATATTGTACCATGACATTCTGGAAATTAGCCGATCCAGAACGAATTCCCCCCAATTATCAAGGAAGTAACACAGCCAAAAAATGATGACAGGATTATCACATCATAAATCTTTGAAAACAACTTAAATTTCAGTTTTAATGATGATTATCTGCCTTCTGCTTAGAGGCATTTATGTTCAAGCTGTGACACCGTGTCGATATACATTTTTGGGCAGTGCTGAAGTATTCAAATGTTTTTACTGACCTCTTGTATATGTAGCCAAATGTTATGCCCACTCCAAGCAGAATGATGACTGCCATCATGAGGATGCCGAGGACGTAGCCTGCAGGACCAATGCAGAAGGAGGTCAGTAACAGTCCAACAGTGCTGACATTTACTGACCCAACCCAACCGCATCTATTAATATAACTAATGAGGAATGAGGTAAATCTGCAGATAAGCGATGGGACTTACGATGGGATTCCCACCCACTGTGGGTTTAAAAGCCTTGTTTCTGCCTTTCATAGTTCGTAAAAACTGTGTGAAAATAAGCTTTAGAAGCAGCATGTCCAGCCTGATCATCCATAGCCACAGGGTGTCCAGCCTTTCAATCAGTCCCGGCTCTTCATACAATTAATGTAATTATTTGCATAGTAAGAGTCCTCACAATGCTGGCTGGGGTATCATTTTACCCTCTGCAGAGGCATGTCTGGTTGCCATAACTTTTATAACTTTTATAATTAAATGTCCATGACAGAATTTCATAGCCCTCGTCCTGCTGGGCCCCAGCACGAGCCGCTTTTTTGACTAACCAAGAGCTTAAGTACTGAATGGATGTGATTCTTCTGGGAACTGTACCAGTGCTGTGCTCGTTCTCAGTAGAGAGGTTGTCAGAAACCAGAAAACCGTTTATGTTCTGAAAAGTTTCAAAGCAGCTGCTGTTTAAGTCAAATAAAAACTGGATCCATCCGGCACACGTCGTTATGGTGTCGCTTCTAGGCATGAAGGAATAAAAGTCACCCAGTATGACTCAAACTGACAGTAAGGAGCTCTGCTGCCAGGAGGACCTACCTAAGGTTCCCAGGTCCTTCTTTTTAGCCCCAGCTTGGACTCGCTGCCTGATGCCGATGACGGGCTGCACAGCTGCATTGTCGTTCTGTGCAGGTTCAGACTGCGCCGGTTCAAAGACTTCTGGTGCCCCCGTGGATGACGCTGGGGGACTTCCCTGCTCTGCCGTGACATAGTCTGGGAGGGTTTATAAGTCAACAGTGCCTGTTACCCACACGAAAGCAGAGACGCAATTTACACTTACTCAAAGACGCTCCAAGTGGGCCTTCGTTTTCGTTTGATTTCACCTAGCTTGTTTGCGTTAAAAAGGTGCTATTGCACAAGTATATCTTAAGTGCACACAAACTTGTAGGGTGAGACAACCAAATACCTCAACACCTGTTTCTCCCCAGATTGAAACTGTCCATTCCAAAGCTGTTTCGAAGTCTGCCCTACAGCCAATTGGACACTGTTTCTGTGGGAAGCATGTCACTTCTGGCCAATCAGCCATCATGGGTGTGACAATGGCAGTTGCAGCACTAGTTTTTCCTATTTGTATTTAAAACTCTGTGCTCTGAACGTGTGGTGAAATTCAAGGCTGGCTAGATAGCAGTAAGTACATAGCAATAGGAAAAGTGACTACTTGTGACTCATTGGGCAAATAACATCTCACAGATGCTAAACACTGCATTACATTAACAATGCAAGTCTAGGAACCAAACAAGTCTGCAAGAAATATAGTGTTTTTTGCACTGGTCTGAAAACACAGAATTTCTACATACAACAGAAGTTGAATTTCAAATAAGTCCCTCATCTATATTTGAATATATTCTAACAGATATATACCTCTACCCATGCAACTCAAATCCGCATGTTAACAGAAATGGTTTGTGTCTCTTTATGATTGCGAGTCGGAGGCTTGTCATCTGCCTCCCAAGGCATCACTATGACAACCAGAATCCATGACGAGGACGGCTTTTTTTTTCCTACGCTGTCAGATATGATATTAAAGTCCAAAAAAAAAAACAGTCTAGATAATATTTTAATTTCTAACTGAAAGACAGAAATGCCTCGTCCCTCAAATGCCTTTGCGTTGTTTAATCTCCGTTTACACTGTCATCCAATATGGGATATGGACATGTCAATGACATGTCTTAAAATGAGTCTGATACCTCCACAGGCTCTGATATCACAGTCTTGTTTTCGAACGGTGCCATTTTCATTGGCCACGTAGCACCAAGGTCTGTCCGAGGAATCTGGGTTTCGGCAGTAATTGTGGTCCCCAACACCTATAGAACAGACAAGAGCAGCTCTGCATCATGACTTGCTCAGGCTGAAACATTCCCCTTTCAATCCAAAGTTTTAAAGAATTTGTGTTTCGAAATGGAGGCTGTTTACTGCCCAGTTTCACTACAATTCCATAAAAGCAACTGATGTTCCCATATGAAGCTTTTGTACCTGTTCCGTTTGGGCGTGGGGCAGGATTTCACAACATTTATGTAAATTTTCATTATTGTAATGTCAAAATGACTTGCCCTGCGGATATTATAGTGGAATACTATACAATATATTTCATTGTGTTAGAATTCACAGCTGTCTTAGGTGTTTGTAGATCTCCTCGTAAGAAAATCAGATGGGTTAGACAGTCTAAAGACGCAATCATAAAGAGTGGACAAGGCCCACAGGTTTCCCACCAGAATAACCAATAAAATGCTCTGAAATCCAGGAAACTGGATTAAATACACCCGCTTATCTCTGCGCCTGAAAGCCTGCTGTCAATCTGAGGGCTGTTTTTGTTGAGTTGAAAGACTGCGTCGCTACCTGACTGCACGTCCGTGTAGGCTGTCAGACTGAAGTCCCGGGTTACAGTGATCCAGTTGAGACACTCCTGTCCGCTGGAAGTGCTCTGCTGCTCGCCCCTATAGTCTCCGCCATTCGAGCGTATGCATTCTGCACAGAGATGAAAGAAAACCAATTCCACTATTTTTTACAAAAAAAAACAGAACAATGTTGCACTCACTGCATCGCAATTCTAAGACAAAACATAGTAATTAAGCGTAGCACAAAATCAATATGTCCATTAGGTAGTTAAAATTCTGATTTTTAGGATTGGACAGGGCACAGCAGTGCCCTTACAAAAATAAATATGCATAGGTTTATAATAATGGAATTGGAATAGCAGAACTTACAGGATTAATTAGATGCATTGAAGTTACATACAAAATGTACACACACCCACATAAAGATCGATGTAGGTGTATAAATGACTCTAAAATTGCCTCATTAAGTATACAAAACCAGCACTGCGTTCCAATCTGGAAAATGCAAGCATTACACTCCGAATGACTTTTTTTTCCTCCGTGCCTACCTTGAATTATTGATGCACCTTCCACAATTCCGACACTCAGCAGAAGAAAGTACAGCTCAAATACCATTTTGTATAACAGCTCTCGGGATTTTTCAAAAGAAAAACAAACGAAGTCGACGACAAATGTTAAAAAAAATCGAATGCGAAAAAAAGGATCTGGTGTTAGCAAAAGAGCCTATGATTTATATTTCAAACTGCTCTCTCCCACACCGCGACCATGTCTTGTTTTTCCAAAAGACGAGCTTTCTTCGTAAACAGCCTCTTTCTGGGCTAAGAAACTCCCCTTCGCTGCAACCCGGAGACTCCCACCAGGTCCTAGAGCCGCTGGCTGATCTAAGTGTGATAGACCATTCGTGCAAACTTCTAGTACTAGTGATACATATCGTTTATAAAAGATGCGATTGAAATGTGGATCTCAGTTAATGATGATTCAGTTTTCATGACCCCTATTGCAGTACGGGATCACAAAAAAAGCCGGAGCCAAACCCAAGAGGCAAAAGGCACTATTTGGGGACACCCTGAACAGGATGCCCGTCTATCACAGGGCATGCACACCGAGGGCACGTTAGACATACCAATTCAGCAGCATTTCTGACATAGACCCAGGGAAAGCATGTACATTCAAACTGAGCCAGGAGTCAAACCCACAACCTTGAATCTGTCAAACTGATGAGCCACGCTCGATTCTTCTATCCAGCCTTCCTTCAATCATCCATCCATCAAATCACTTATCCTGATGAGGGTGATGGGGTAAGACAAAGTACTGTTTTCCGAAAGCTGAACTCTGAACCTCCTCTGTCTGAGATAATCTCTCACTGAATAGTACAATAAGTTATATTGGATGTGCAATTCTCTGTTTACTTTTTATAAATATATGCAATATGTGGATAATTCTTGTTGCTGTACTGGTACAATAGTTTCTATTCTAATTATTCTGCTCTGGTTAGAAATAATTTGTAAAAAGATTTAGCATTGTATATGGCATCTTTATAAATACTTTGACATATCTTGTCTGATTATTTTTATTTTGTTTGTTTTTGCTTATTTTGTATTTATTAATGCACCTTGGGGCTGACATAAAAGTAATTTTGTTGTGTTACATAATAACAATAAATCTTGAATGCAACTCTGATTTATTTAGTTTAGTGATTCAGTATCAGTAACCACAGAACAGGGTATGGAACAGGGGTCACCACCCTTTTTGAAACTGAGGGCTACTTCACGGGTAATGACCCATACGAAGGGCTACCAGTCTGAAACGCCCTCCTAAACTTATCTAAACTTCATGTATAATAAACATGTTTTAAATGCTGTTTTTTTAGATATTGTCATTTTCAAATCTATATAAATGCAAATATGATTAAAGAAGAATAGCAACAGGATAAAAATAAAATTTTAGACGCTGCTCACTGGAGAGTTGTGCTATTTTTAGAACAGACCCCGTGGGTGACTCATGTGGTCCATGGGGGCGTCCTGGTGACCCCGGGTATAGAATAATACAGAGCTCAGAACCTCCCAGCCAAACCACTACAAATAGTCTTACGAATAGATAGTGACACCAGGTACTGTACTTTCACATGAGGAAAATAACACTTTAACCCAATAGACTATACACTAGACTTATACACTATATTGTAAATAACTTGGCATGTTATTTAACATTTGTTTCAAGTCTTAAGAAAGTAAATTATTGCTGCCAGGAGGGTAACTTGGTTTGAGTGTGAAACCCTTAGTGATTATTAGGTTCAAAATGTACTCAATAGAATATGTTGTTTGTTTGGGAAACTTCCAGTAAATAGTCAAAAGAAATCAATGGTTTCAGTAGCAGTATCAGAGATAGTAACACATTAGTGCAGGCATGAAAATAACACTTCTGTCTGAATCTCAACTCTGCCCAATGCTTCCCATAATGCTTTTGGAGACAAAGAACAAAATGATGTTCATCACCATAAAACACAAACATAAACAGCCACCCTTCAAAAACTCCCACATGCTTAAATTAATTGTACACTCAGACAATAATCTAACATTCCTACACTGGCAAATAAATGTTAAAAATGGGACAACTGTAAAGCCACGCAAAATCAGGAATAGTTTTATTCTTTCTTACTGACTCCCCTTTGAGTGCAAAAAAACCTTTAAAACAGTTAATGGCAGAGAGAAGTGTACATGAAAACACCTTTATATAACAGCCTTTTAACAGGCTCAACCTGAACAGGTTGGCAAGTCAGTGCTCAAATATATACAGTATGTATTCTGAAGTGGAAAGGGTGATGGCTGGATTCAAATCAAAGTTTAGTGTCTCTTTCTGAGACTGAATCAGACTACAGCAAGCTAACAGAAGTCCTCTACCTCCAAAATGTTTTAAAGTCTTATCTCTTCACAAATTTGACCTACTACCCTAATTTAATCTGCAGTTCTAAACAAAAGGACAAAGTGGGACAATGCCCAGACTCCAGCATAAGCATTACATAATCAGTCATGAGCTCTTCCTTTCTTCGAGAAATACTCTCTATGTTCAGTCTATTATTCCAGATGTTTGTGTTTTGTAGGAAAAAAAAGAACCAGGAGACCATCCGGCAATCCGTGATTGAAATTTTGCCACGGTCTTCCAGCACAGCATGACTAGCAAACATCTCTGCAGTAACAGGTCAACAATCTTATTATAGGGATAATTTGTTTTTGTGGTTCTGTCTTCCTGTTTTGTCTCCATCTTCCTGTTTCCTTTCCGATGGGTTTGGCCATTTAATAAGGCTCATTTCATCAGAATGTGCAAAACTAATGAACACTAAAACTTTGTTATACTACTGTTATACTAATTTCACCTGTCTAATTTAGAAAATATTTTTTTCCTGCCAGTTTCTGTTTAAATTGTAATATGGCTATATTGCATATTTCATTTTAGCCTTACACTAGTGAGCCACAGCAGCCCAGAAGGGTAGGGGGGTTTGAACCCCATGTCATGGAGCTTCCTCCAGGAACTGCTGCTTTTCTCCTGCAGTTGGGATAACTGGTGTCTGTAAATTGCCTAGAGTGTATGATTGTGTGTGTCTCTGCCTTGTGATGGACTGGCATCCTGGTACAGGGTGTACCCCAGCCTCATGTCCTCTGCTGCCTGGGATAGGCTCCAGGTCCCACCATGATCCTGAGTGGGCGGTTTCTATAAAAGAAGAGTGGACACAGGCAGGTGGCACTGAGCGAATCCATCACACACACACACACACACACACACACACACACACACACACACACACACGCACACAAAACAACATTGTTTCAGTTCCTCGTTTTCCCTCTATACACCGATTGATGTTTTTCACATTTGCATTTCACTCATTCAGCCGGTGCTTTGATCCTGAGTGGCTTATAAAGCCATTGCAGCAAACTGCAGCAAAGGAAACGTAAGTTTCAATGCCCAGCTGAGAGGATGCTGCTTATAGAATGAAGTCGACTAGCTCAGATTAGTCACACAAGGGCATAACTTTGCTAGTAGATGTAAAGCATCCAGTGAAGGCTAGAGGATAAGGGTTAAGAAACAAATGAGATAGAAGATAATTGTATTAGTGGGTCATTGAAAGGTGGTCATCTACTGCAAGGATTAAGAATAAATGAATTTATATGACAGATGGAAAGTTTAGCCAGTGATGGTTAAAAAAAAACTAGAATAGTTGCTGCCAGAGTAACAACACTGTCACCAAAGCAAGAGCCTTATCAGTCCCTCCCCCCATCTAATCCTTACTCCTCCCACACCCCCCAACCTCTAGAATTTCCAGAATTACTGAATGGGTCAACTGTAAATATAAAAGCCAATAAATGCATTTTTACCTGAATGCTCTGAGTTCTGGTCATGGCACATACAGTAAGTACCATTCTGAAAGTACACATATTTATTTATTGTACATTGTACACTCACTTGCCAATTTGCTCAATCTTTCTCCTCCAAATAAGCGGTTAACTGTACAGTGGTACCTCGGTTCTCGAACTTAATCCTAAGATTAGAAGACATAATTAGAACATAATTAGACTAGAAGAACATGCATCCAAATGGAATTGAAGCTGACAGGTAAATGCAACAATGTATTCTCTGAATGACGTTATCAACCGCTCTCCTCCATCTAATCACTACAGACAGTCCTGCAACGACATGACTAATGTGTTCCTGGGAAACCTTGCATTCGCTAAAATCAAGTACTAAAACACACACATCCAATAAGAAAAATAGTATTAAGGAAATACGACTGCAAAACACAGTAACTTATGCCAAACAAAATAAATCAAATAATAAAAACAGTGATACCGGTGGCCAATAATGTAATTATACGCATTTTAAATAAGAAAAAATTAAAATACACTAAAAATGATATCATGAATATTTACAATTGGTCTTATGAGTCTCACGAGAATTGCCTACTAACCTCCTTAACCTAAAGTGTTGAACTCGCTAAGTTGTTGATTGCTGAAATCAGGAGTAGTGATGGCTACTAGCTCTTGGTTTACTTTGGGGTAGAGTGACCAGATAATCCATGTCAGGGAGGACACTCTGAGCTAGGACAGGAATTGTAAATTACCATTTCAATTAAACGGACCTGCATTTCACTTGAGCACCGAGTTATATGTGCTAATTAGCCATCATTAGCTGGGAGTAGTGACCCACAGACATCAAGTGGCCAGGGATGCACACAGCACACATACAACAGATTAGTGTATGCAGGGGCACTGAAGGCAACATGGCATACAGACAGTCTACGAAAAGCAAATAAATTCAGCAACTCTCCTCTGTTCTTTGTGTTTTCGTGAAGGCAGATGAATTCCTGGCGAATTTTGTGTTTTATCGTGGAGCATTCTATTTTTGTTTTTGGCACAGGAATGTAAAAAAATACATACTTTAATTTGTGATTGATTAACCCAAATGTAATTTCTGCTACGGCAGAAAACAACAGTACCAGGTTCCCCTACAAGAGAAATATACATTTTTTTATTCAGAATGGCACATAAGTAGCATTCTGAAAGTGCACATATTCATTTATTGTACATTGTACACTCACTTGCCAATTTGCTCAATCTTTCTCCTCCAAATAAGCGGTTAACTGTATTTCTTTGTATATGTTTTGTGTATGTCTGTGTCTTAAAATGTCATTTATATCATTTATATTCTTTGTACACCTATGTCTAAATATTTATATTTTATTCCTCATTTTCACAATTACCAGCACTTTCCATGACATAACAGTAAGAGGTGTACATGTGTGAGTGAATGGTGTGTGAATGAATGGTGTGTGAGTGTGCCCTGCGAAGGGTTGGCACCCTGTCCTTTGTTATTCTCTGCCTTGCGCCTGTAGCCTCTGGGATAGGCTGGGATAGTATGCAGAGGGGCACTGAAGGCAACATGGCATACAGACTGTCTACGAAGAGCAAATGTGAGTAAATTAAAAACCTTTGCTGTGTTTTTATATGATAATTTGTCAAATATGTTTAGATTTTTAGAATCTAAGACCTGTGCAATGTGTGGATGTACAAAAAGTTTGATTCTTTTAGATTTGACAGCTGATTTGACTGATTTGCTGAAAAGAACCGGTTCAAAAGAATGATTTGTTCATATCACTACAGTTCAGCTGAATAGCTGTTTTTGCCTGCAAGTAGTGTTTCTCACTAAGACCATATTGCATTGTAGTTTCACATGGTGCTTTTCTCTCTGACTGAAATCACGCAAATACAAATGCAATTCTGCATTATATTGGATTTAGGTACTAATATATAAATTGTGTAGATTTACAGTGTGAAATCACGCGTTGTAGCAGGACTGACTGTACTCCTCCACACCCCCAACTTCTGTCTCTAGCCCCTCTACAGTAGGCTTGGCCAGTATCTAGGCTTCAGTTATTGCTCTAATGAGACTAAATGACAAAATTGCCCTTTTCTCTCCTGATACTATGTGGTGCTGCTGAAATTTTGGGCTGATCTGTCTAATGTTTAATCAGATCCAGGACCTCACCCATATAATGCCTCTGCAAAGCTTGAAAAAGATCCATCAAATACTTTTTGAGTTGTTGTCATAACGAGAAAGTGTCTGCAGCGATGGACTGATCTCTAAAGCATATGTATTCCCCTGACACGGAATACAGAAAGTGAAAGCTCTTGTTTAGAATCTGGTTCCACCCCTAGATGGTTGGAGTACAGAAACCTGGATGGGTGACTTCAGGGGTAAAAAATGGGAAGTACTCATTGATTGGTCAGAGCCCAATACCCTGATGTGAGGAGATGAAGGCACCCAGTGTACTTAGGACAAGATTACTCCTCACTCTGTTGGGGGGGATGTTGCTCATATGATTATGAGCTTAGCCCATCCCAAGAGTGGATCAGCATCATGTTCCTAACATGCCACCACGGGAGAACTACTGCACAGAAAAACAGCCAGGAGGAGTATGCACACCACACAGATGGATGAAATTAACAATCAAAAGCCATGCTGCCCCAGGAGGAATATAAAATGAACTGAAACCCTCCCATCAACGCCAAGTGTACAGAAGCGCACACTAGAGTAGTGTGTGTGGCTTTTAAAAGGCTTTTCCACAGGACTCACAGAAGACGATCAGCCTGAGTGGGACCTCCGTCTCTGTCCCAAGACTAAGCCAGGGGAGAGGCCCGCCCAATTAGGGGCACCCTAGGAGCACCCCCCCCACACCCCTCTGCCATTTACTACCTCCCCCTCCCTTTCTGGACATGTCCTTTATGTTGTTCACCCCCATAATAAAGAGCCCAGTAGAGGTTTTTGCACCCAGTATGATTACCTGGTGCTTCTATCCCACCACAGGCCGATTATACCTAAACACAACCCCAGAATCCCGTGCCGTCTCAAGCTGGACCACCATTAGTGCTTGCAGGCAGAAAAAAAGATTCCAGAAGTGACCAGTGGATCCCAAGAAAATAAAAAGTTAGCTTTTGTTGGGAACTTGTAGGGTAACTGATGGTAATTTAGGAACTAACTGGTACAGTAATGGTCAGGATGAAGGAGCTTGTTCTATGACAGAAAATACTCTTCCTCACACCATAGATTGATGACTATCACACTAATTACTGCTTCTTCAATTCATGTTATCCTTATATTCTAGAAAAATTAGATTTTATTTTATATTTATTGCAGTCAGACAAAAAAAATTTAAAACTGAAAAGTACATAATAGAGTATGAAACATAGAAAAAAGTTTACTATACTATCAAAAATTCACTACCGCAATTGCAGAAAACTGTCTGAGAGACTTTGTACCTTCTTAAGCAGGAAATCATTTCATCGGCTGCTCCGCACAGCTGATAACAGGAAGTGCCTGCACACATGAAACAGAGCTGACAGCCGAGTCGCACAAAGTATTCTTTAACTCTAGTCAACCAGGAAGGAACAGACCATGTGTTATTCTTGAAAGGTCCCCATTTTCCTTAACATTTATAATGTTTAGCAGACTCCAGAATTCTATAATGTGATCTGTTAAAAAAAAAAAAATCTGACTCTCTGGAATCAGGAATGCCATACACCTTTTATTACAAAGAAATGTTTTTTTTTCCATATAAGACCACTAGTATTCATGCCCCATTACAACCGAAATCCAGATCACATGGGATAAAGCAGCTCTTTATTCTTTCATGGGTAGATGAGCTGCTGTTGTGGTGTCCCATTGCACTAATGTGCATTGTTGCTCAGCAACCAGGCACACCCGTGGTAATCAGCCTGTGGTGCCCCCATCAGAGTCTGAAAATGGACATTTGTGCAAGAAGAGTGGCCTAATGGGGTTATCAGAGCCAGTCCTTGTGTGCACGCCTGGCTGACGGCATTATATCACATCCCGAGCCTCAGCTACGCCCATGTCAAACTGATTAGGCTTGGTTACTGTGTAACATGATCAGAACCTGGGGGTGGGGAAAGGACCGGCACCTGAGTGCCCCCCAGTGGGCACTGGCAGTGCTGCAGCCTAGCAGCCTTCGGGACAGGCGAGAACAGGAGAGGCGGTCTGAACCAGTCTGAGGCAGATGCAACCCTCCTTTCTATGGTGGGTTTTGTTCAGGTTCTTCTGTCCACTAAGGTGCAGCACAGCAGTGAACAGACTTTGGCATCACCTTCCGGATGAAAGGAGGATACGAATAGATCATTTTTTATTACAATTACACTCAGCTCAAATGGTCAAAAAAAAAAAAACCATCAAATAAATATATTCCAATTTAAAAGAGCACTTTAAAAATCACTGCAATTACAAAGAGGTGCACTTTCCAAAAATCAGGTTTGGGAAGAAAAAGGCCAACCTGATCGTTTAAATCCCACAGTACTCTAAACTCATCGTCGTAGTCACACTAAAAATTTAGCAATAAGGCTGCAATACTGTAAGGCCTGTTCTGTACAAAAAGTACCATTCCTGTTCAGACTCGTGCGGTAATTATACAGGTGAACGTTCTCTTTGGAAGCCAAAGATGCCAAGCAGTGGGACAGAGTCCTGAAAGGCAGAGCAGGAAGAAGCTGCTCCGACGATCATTCCAGTCCAAGCGCCAAGGGGATGCCGGCGGGCAGGAGGACACCGCCGCGACGGAGGAGGCCATGGGCGGCGCGAAAGTCCGCGCGGAGGTCACAGGGGTCACACAGCGGCCGCAGATCCTCACATGTGTCCAGGAGACGCAGCAGGAAGCCGGCCCTGACGAAGAGGCCACACAGGGCCCCGTGGAAGCGTGGTTCGGCCAGGAGACGCAGCCAGGACTCCGAATCAGCTGCCGAAAACGGCATAGCCAAAAAAATCAGCTTCTTACTCATTTTAACACAGACACACCTGTTTCTCCATATAAGCACATCTACTAAGAAATACATTCAAACACAAATGCGCACACACATCCATGAACAAATATATCTACAACAAGATTTGTAGGCATTTTGCATGGACTTCAATTCCACCCAAAAAATAACAATTACTAAAACTTGTTGACAAACAGTCATTTCTTAAAGTTCCCGCAAACTAGCTCTAACATGCATACACACACAATGTCTTTGCATGGGGTTAGAGTAGCTGAGGTCATTTCGTCATTTATCAGCTATTTTTGACCATCATACTTCATCTAAAAACAATTTTCCCCTCCACATTTTACAGTTGATACAGAAAAAATATCTTTATTGGTGGAAGGTAGTATATGTATTTTTCCTAAGGCTATGACAACTGGGCAGGTCTTGCACTGGCAAACGTAACTAAAAGCCTGAACCTCACCCTAAATTTAACTGCTGGCAGCAGCACAACCCCATGACTGTAAGTAAACAGCCCAAGATTAGGCTAATAAGAAAAGGAAGTGATGGATAAATAAAGGAATGATGTTTTATACCTGGGTTGAACTGTTTGCAGAGGGAGACGTTCTCCCAGACAAGCCCAGTGTTTTCCCTGACCCAGAGTGCCATGGAGACACTGAGAGAGGAGCATTCTGGGTATCTATCAGCCAGTCGAAGCAGATAGGGGAGCAGCAGCTGAGACATCGCTGCCGGCTCAGCAAACACATTCGCCTCGTCCTGCTCATACAGACCGCAACGCCTAGAAAAGATCAAGCTTTAAAAAGAGAAGTGCAGAGAGGTCTGTGAAAGCAGGAGCGCGAGTGAGAGACATTCACCCCGAGCCCCGCATGTCGCCCAGTGAGGCGCTGAGGTCCAGCTCTGGAAGGTGCAGCAGCAAAGCCTCCAGGGTCTCAGGGCCGTCCCACAGCTCCTCCAGCAGCAGATCGAGGAGGAGCAGCAGCCCCCGGCTGGCCTGCACCTGGAAGCAGCCCCCCCCAGGCCGTGCCGCCCGGACCCGGCCCACTGCCGACGCGAAGCAGGCGGCTTCAGCACGAACCCGCTGGTCCTCGTCATTCAGAAGGTGGAGGCCAGTGCTGATCAACCTGGGCAGACAGGAGGCGGCCAAATAAACAACTTTTAATGTGACGGGAATAAAATGCCAGGCTGCCCCTGTATCTACTTCTTTGCCTAAATTGTCAATTTTGCCTTTGGGGTAGTTAATTGAGATTTGCTACCATGCTACCATTAATTTCTGCAATAAACAAAGTTTTGTGTTCCTAATTTTTGGCTTCCTATTTGGGAGAAATGGTTAAAAAAAAATCATCAAATAACAGAAACAAATGGCAATGTTAATATGCCTAAAAAGTTTGTCAATTGCTCTATAAAAACAAACACTGTACTTTTCACCATAACACTTTTTAAAATTTTCTAGCTCATGAGAATGATTTGTATTTAAATAGTTTGATTGATTTAAAATCTAAAATCTATTTGGCAAATGGCTCTAAAAAGAGAAAACCAGTGAAAATGTACTTAACATGATATATTTTAAGATTTTACGGTATAAGCCTTCAATAAACCAAAGCAAATATTGCAAATTATAATATTTTTATCCTGGGTATGCCTTCGTCTGGCATTTTTTTTTTACAAACCAGGTAAAATCAGTTTCCCCATGAGACACTAATTGAATTTTTAATTATAGCTCTGAATTCTGGGATTCTGCGCAACGTCACACGCAGTTTGACGTGTCCCTGGATCAAATGGGTGGGGGGGGTGCTTTTCACTTCTTTAACCAATTACAGTCTTTGTTGTATGACATCACTGCATCAAGTAAAACCAGTGTTTTCTGTGATGCAACAAGATAGATTTGTAAAGTACCCATTTTATTGTTTATGACTTTTGTTAAGGGACATAACATAACATAGACAGAAAACATAGGAACGTTTACCTACAAAGGCTGTCCGGAGCAATGTAAGAGTGCATCTGTATTTCATGATGATAACATGATGATAACAATAATAAGAACAATAACAAGAAGACTTGAACTGACAACCTTCCAGTCACAGGCACAGCTTTAGCCAGCTGAGCTGGAAGCCTTGAGTTCGAAGGTACAACAGACCAATCTGGTGATGCCATAAAATGAAAACTGTGATTGGTTAAAGAAGTGAGATACGAGCCCGTCCCTTACTGACCAAGGACACGTCAAAAAGTCAGGATGTCCAAACTCTCATGCTGTTTACAACCAGGAAGGAATATTATAAGTCACTATTAAAATGGGTAACAAAATAATGCATGTGTTAAAATGATCAAAAAAAATAACAAAGCATTATGATTTTGTTAATGCAATAAATTGCAGAATACAAAAAATAGGTGCACATCTCAAAATTTTAGGAGTAATCACTGACTGCAATGACATAAACACAAACTCCACTTCTCAAGTGCTGAATGCTCACAACCAGATATTGAGGAAACAGTAACATGCAATGCAACCTAACCATCACTGGGATAGCACTAATACAGTTCACTACAATACCATAACTTAGGGGTGATCTGTCTGACACAGAGCCTTAGCTCTGACCGGCCTGAGAGGACATGAAGGGAACAGTGGAGGTAACCTAACACTCTGTGCTGATTGGTAAAATGAGTAGCACTACTAACTTAACACTCAGTGCTGATTGGTAAAATGAGTAGCACTACTAACCTAACACTCAGTGCTGATTGGTAAAATGAGTAGCACTACTAA
>JAODLC010000044.1:36866376-36908214 GCA_026781145.1 Hippopotamyrus pictus | reverse complement strand
GCTTCACACCTGACTGACAGGTAAAGGAAGGCTGGAAAACCAGCAGTGCTCGGACCTCGAGGACCGTGAGTTGAATACCCCTGGAATAGACCTTTGATGCATTGGGAAGGACAGGGCTGCGGGAGGCTGGTAGTGGGAGGTCAGCATGGCAGGTGGGTGAGAGCGAGCAGGGTGACAGTGCCTTACTGTAAAGCTGTAATGCAGCATTCCTCATCGCCCAGCAGGGGGAGCTCAGGAGTGTCAGGGACAGGATGGCAACAGGGGAGGCAAACTGGAGCATGGCCACACCCAACCCAGAACCACGCACCAGTGCCTGCAGAGTGTGAACTGCGCCAACCTGAGGGTGGGGACAATGCCAAAGAAGGAGTATGGACAGAGAGACAGACAGAGGAAAACACAGTCCGAGAAACAGGAATGGATTGGACAGTAGGAGACAGAGAAAGGAAAACAGAGAAATGGACCGCTAATCCAGACCTAACATGTATGATCAGTGCTCTACTTCGATACGAGACCAATCTCGTTAATTATTCACATTTGTGTAAAAGTGTGTGAATAATGTGAAGTATAGCGTAATGATCTACTCTCAGTGGCCAGTATATTAGATACATCTGCTAATTAATGTGGTTACAACAAAATATATACTGCATGAAATGCAGCACCACAATGTTCAAGTACTGTTCAGCCAAGCATCCGACAGGCATGTGGTGTAAGTGATCGTGGGTGTGGTGTGGTGCATTTCTGTGTGTGTGTGTGTGTGAGTAGGTATACCTTACCTTATGGGGACACAATGTCCCCAGAACGTGATGAATACCCATTTTTTTCCCTTGTGGGGACCAGTTTCCTGCTCCCCATTAGGGGAAACTCAATTTAATAAAAATCTGTGACTGTGAGAAATGAATGAGTGGTCCCCATACAGATATGTTTACCTGACGTGTGTGTGTGTGTGTGTGTGTGTGTGTGTGTGTGTGTGTGTGTGTGTGTGTATAGGTGCATGTGTACGTGGGTCTGTAGACGAACAAACCTGTGGAAGGTCTAATGTCTGGTCCCAGTTGTCAGACACAGGCTGACCAGCCGTCTCCAGCAGAACCCGCATGGTGTGGGCCAGCATGGGCCTGGCCTTGCCCGCCTCCTCTGCTGACAGGACGCACAGCACCAGCATGGGCAGCCCTGCCGCCCGCCTGGTCACAGAGGTGGCACAGCGCCCCTGAAGCGCCGCCAGCACCTAGGAGAGGAATGGGAGCTACATCTCTGAATGGCCCGTCTCTCCAGCCGGGGTCAGAAGTGGCCAGGTCACTGGAAGGTGGGGACTTCGGATTCTATTCCCATCGAACTGTGTCTACTGCTTTTCAGTCGAACTTGCTCCAATAATCAAGGTAATTAGTATAAGTAAATTGTGAAAAATAAGTCGAGCTACAGCAAGAACCTGCATGTAAATTTCCTGCTAGGAATGGGGAAATGGGGAAGATACACATGGAGTGAGGAGCTGGCAGGACTGCTGTTTGTAAGCAGGGGCTGATGTGTGTGTGTGTGTGTGTGTGGTGTGTGTGTAGTGTGTGTGTGGTGTGTGTGTAGTGTGTGTGTAGTGTGTGTGTAGTGTGTGTGTGGTGTGTGTGTAGTGTGTGTAGTGTGTGTGTAGTGTGTGTGTAGTGTGTGTGGTGTGTGTGTGTGGTGTGTGGTGTGTGTGGTGTGTGTGTGTGGTGTGTGTGTGGTGTGTGTGGGGTGTGTGTGTGGTGTGTGTGGGGTGTGTGTGTGTTGTGTGTGTGGTGTGTGTGTGTGTGTGGTGTCTGTGGGGTGTGTGTGTGTATGGTAAGGGGGCGTAGTATACCTGCTGTAGCAGGAGGCCTGGGATCACCTGCAGCTCAGTGTCACAGCTGGTCAAGAGGATGGCACAAAACCTGGTTAAACCACAGCAGCAACCTTCTACAGCACCCTGGGGGGGGGGGTGTAGGACACACATAGGATACAGGGTCAGTAAGGGGGGAAAAGCACTTTTAATGTGAATCCTTCAAGTTTGGGCTACAATGTATTCCAGACGCCACCCAAAAACTAGGAGTGGCTAACTGGGGGAGGGGGGATTCCAAAGGTGTCGTCACTAAATTACAATTTCAGGAAGAGACTACAGGAAATTTCCAAGGTAATACTTCGAAAATGGATGGATGGATGAATGGATGGATGGATGGATGGATGGATGGATGGATGGATGGATGGCATACAGGATACCTTCTGACACAAACAACAACAATATCTCTCTACTTCCAGCACATCTGGGCCAACCTGCACAACCCAACGAAACCACACGTGACAATCCCCCCCCACACACTTTCACCCACCCACACACATGCCCCCACACACCCCCAGTACACATATAACCACACACACAAGCCCTCCTCACACCAAGGAGACCTCATGCGCCACCCCCCACACACACACAACACCCACACAATAACTCAAACACCCACACACCCCCTCCCCATCTGCTCCACCTTCGCCCTTTCAGTCTCTGCGCTTCACAGAGAATCCTGACTGAAGGGGTACGGGCTCCTTACCCAGTGGCGACATTTCAGCAAGATGTCCCGGAATATCTTTGCCACCCTTTTCAGGTCCTCAGTACTCAGAGGGCACTCTCCTCCCTGGCTTTCTACCAAGACCATCTCAACCAGGCCGCCTAAGAAAATCCCAATTTCCTTCCAAGAGAAAGCGAAACACATTTCAACTACAAGCAATTCAAAGTAAGAGCTTTAAACAAAACAAACTTTAATACTATATTTCAGCAGACAACTAAGAAAAAATTGTGTTTCGACTATGTTGAAATACACACACAGCCGGATTTGTCACAGTCATTTTTCCTTGTGCAGAAATACATTTATTAATGACTTCCAGATGGTGCTCCATCTGTGCTCACCTTGAAGGAGACCCAGCAGCAGGTGAGCACCAGGCCGTGTTCCTCCGACAGCAGCACGCACTCCTCCCCCTGCCCCTCATCCCCCTGCCCGCCGCCCTGGGCGATCACAGACCGGATGGCGTTTCCCATGGCGCAGAAGGAAGGCGGAGCCTCTGAGATTAACAGGACGAGGTCAATGACCTTTCTAACAGGAACAACAGCACTATTATAAATGTGCAGCACGAACACTAATATGTTAGCAAGTTGCTCACATTCCATTAAAAAAGGCAATGTTCCTGAACCTAATAATAGATTAATTTAACTTGCTTTAGGTAGCAGACTTAAAACTACACTTCTGCTGTCCCATATCGACTTTGCAAGAAACTGTAAAATCCCCAGACTTTAAAACCAAAAGACCTTCCAAAAAGACTTCAAAAAGATGGGATACCTTCCTCCTCTCTACAGTCAGCCTTGTCCCCATACAGGATGCCTAGTAAAAGGTGGGTAATTTTCTCAAGCAAACTCAGTATGGTGGCCATCACATTTTGGCTCAATGCTGCCCCCTGCAGTGGAAGTGAGGCACATGGACTCTCCAGAAGGCATCGCTGCAATGCGGAGAGGATACCTGTGGATGATGGGACAAGCCTAAGTGACCAGGTCAGTGATACTACCTTTCGGAATAGCACACACAGAAGCCAAAATCGCTGGATGAAGATTAGCTGCTGCAGTCTCACCATGAATGGGCCTGGTCCTGGCAGCCAGCAGCATGTCCGTCCGAGCAGTCAGGTAATGGAGTTCCAGCTCCCCAAGCAGGTACTGGACCATAGCCGCCATCTTCACCTCCGGGGAACTCCTGGACCTATCAGCCAGGTGGTATCCCTCCTGTAACACCACGGAGATGTCCTGGGACCTTCGGAGAGCAGACAGAGAGAAGAAATGGGTACATCACAACCAACGTAGATAAACCCCTGCTGTAACATAGAACACAAGAAATTTACAAACGAGAGGAGGCCATTCGGCCCATCAAGCTCGTTTGGGGAGAACTTAACTAATAGCTCAGAGTTCTTAAAACTAGGGAGAGCGCTCCTTACTTTTGAAGGAGGACCTTGGTGAGGAGTGCCCCTGTCTGCGCCTCCTGCACACGTGGGCTGCACAGGAGCACCTGAGCCCTCTCCAACAACGCACGGCTGAGCTCCTCAGGGAGACCCAGGGGGAAGAACTTCAGGATCAACTCAGAGGCCATCTCGCGGATCTACAGAGAATCGTCACGTCAGCTCTGCGATTGGATAGTTTAACATGCAGAGAAGACACTTAGGCCCAGAACAGTGTCAGACAAACAGACCAGTGCCTAGAGCAGGCTGCAGAGCATTCTCCCACAGAGACACACGTTTAATGTTGCTTACAGGGACTCTAGCTTTAGCTCTAGCTAATTGCTCACTCACAGTTAGACCTATAGTGTGAGGTGTAGAGCAGGGTAGGGATCGGTGCCATTGGCTTTGGATGAACTGAACTGTCAGTGTTGTCACTCTAGCTTCACACCCCCTTGTGGAATTGGAGTGCTGATGTTCAGGGACTCCCCTTACCAGTGTTACCACCTGCCTCTCCCTCCTACTTACGCTGCCTTATCTGCCAGAGCTTACATATTGCACTCACCTAACTGTTTGCGCTACCTGTAGTTTCCTCTACAATCATAGCCAAAAGTTTCGGAAGTGACACAAATTTTGTGTTTTGCAAACTTTGCTGCCTCAGCGTGTATTTTTTATGTGTTTCTATGGTATACTGAAGATTAATTTTAAACATGTTGGAAGGGGTCTCCGTCAGAGAAATCAGAGCACCAGTCTTCTGAAGTGCAAACACCGGGCCACAGAACACTGGTGCAAAGTTATTTCCTCTGGTGAAGCCCCCTTCTGAAATCTGCGTCTTTCCCAGCATGATGGAGAACCACATCACAAGGCAGAAGTGATAATGAAGTGGCTCAGAGACCATAACATTGAAATTTCGTGGCCAGGAAACTTCCCAGATCTTAATCCCATTGAGAAGCTGTGGTCAATCCTCAAAAAGCGGGTGGACAAGCAGAAGCCCACAAACTGTGATCAACTCCAAGCACTAACAAGGCAAGAATGGATCACCATCAGTCAGGATTTGGCTCAGAAGCTGATATCCAGCATGCCAGAGCGAATTGCAGATGTTATGAAGGAAGGGCCAACACTGTAAATATTGGCTCTTTGCATAAAATTCAGAGAATTTTAAAATTCAGAGAGTAACAAAGCTGAAGCAGCAAAATTAGCAAAATTCAAAATCTGTGTCACTACCACAACTTTTGGCCATGACTGTACTTTGGCTAGGGCATTTTTTAACCTTCCCCCTGGGTGTCCTGCCTACCCTGCTGTCTGCGACATCCCTACTACCTGTGACATCTCTCCTGCCTGCCTTCCTGCCTGTGATTTTGCATTTACACCCAGATTTAACAAATTGCAGCTTAAAAATTGGGACTTTGTTCATTTGACTTTCTCTACTAGCCCAGGAGGATGGACGCCCCCTTTGAGTCTGGTTCATCCCTACTAGAGAAATTTTCCTTGCCACTATCACTTCTAGCTTACTTTCTGGTGGCATTGGGCAGGAATAATGTAAAGCACTTTGAGCCAGTGTAATTTTGTGAAAATGCGCAGGACAAATACAATTGAATTGAATTATACAGTTAAAGCCCCAGACCTTCTGTTCCTGTTTAGTCCAGCTAACCACTGCTAACCAAGCCTAAATAAGTACAGGTACTCCCCATTCACCTCATTGGTGGTATCCTCCAAGCAGGTAATGAGAACCAGAAGGTTGGACATGGAGAAGAAGTCCCACAATCCTCTGCATCTGGCCCAGGTGATCAAGGCTGACATATTAGCTAAAAGAAAAAAAGACAATAAATCTGAAATACACAGCAATGGAATTACCCCACAACTGTAAATGGGAGCGTCATGATTTAACTACATTTTATATTCATCCATCCATCCATTATCCGTCGCTTATTTGTGGTCGGTTCATGGGGGCAGCAGTTGAAGCAGGGATGCTCAGACCTCCCTCTCACCATCCACCTCCTCCAGCTCTACCGGGGGAATACCAAGGAGTTCCCAGGCCAGCAGAGAGATTTAAATCTCTCAAGCCTGTCCTGGGTCTGCCCCAGGGCCTCCTCCCAGTTGGACATGTCTGAACTACCTCCCTAGGGAGCAGCCCAGCAGACATCCAAGATAGATGCCCAAACCACCTCAACTGGCTACTTTCGATGCGGAGGAGCAGCGGCTCTACTTTGACCCTCCCGAATGTCAAGGCTCCACACCCTCTCTCTAAGGCTTAGCCCAGACACCACGCAGAGGAAACTCAATTCTGACACTTGTATCCGCAATATCATTCTTTCAGTCACTAGAGCTCAGAGTAAGGGTAGGAATGTTGATCAACTGGTAAATCGAAATCTACGATTAAATCGTAAATCGAAATGCTGCCCACGGTCCACCGACCCATCTGCTGATCTCCCGCTCCCTTCTTCCCTCACTTGTGAAGAAGATCAAGATATTTAAATTCCTCAGCTTGAGGCAGTAACTCATCCCTCAAATCCTTTTTCCGGCCGAGAACCATGGCCTCAGACTTGGAGATGCTGATCCTCATCCTGGCCACCTCACACACAGCTGTAAATAGCCCCAGTGCATGCTGCAGGTCACTGGCCAACAATGTCAACAGGACCATGTCATCTGTGAAAAGCAAAGATGAGATCCCGAGGCCCCCAAACCAGACCCCATCTGCCCCTTGGTTATGGCTAAAAATTCTGTTCATAAAAGGTATGAACAGAATTGATGACAAGGGGCAGCCTTGTCAGGGTCCAACACCTACCAGGAATGAGTCAGAGCCTTTTCCCAAGTCCATGAAACACACATAGACTGGTTGGACAAACTCACATGAATCCTCCAGTATCCTTGGGAGGGGGAAGAGCTGGTCCAGTGCTCTGCAGCCAGGATGGAATCTGTATTGTTCCTCCTAGATCTGAGGTTTGACCAACTGGCAGACCCACCTCACCGGTACAACGGCATAGTCTTTGCCAGGGAGGCTGAGGAGTGTGATCCCTCTGAAGATGGAACACATCCTCTGGTCCCCCTTCTTAAAGATTGGGACCAACACCCCAGTCTGATAATCCAAAGGCACTGTTCCCAACATCCAAGCAACGCTGAAGAGGCGTGTCAGCCAAGACAACCCAACAACATCAAAAGCTTTCAAGAACTCAGTGCAAATCTCATCCATCCTGAGAGCCCTACCACTGAAAAGTTTTTTGACTACTTCAGTGACCTCAGCCCTAGACATGGGCAAGTCCACCTCTGAGTCTTCCAGCTCTACTTCCTTCAAGGAAGGCATATCAGTGGAATTCAGGAGATTCTCTTTTCACCACCTGACTATATCTCCAGTTGAGGTCAACAGTTCTCCATCCCTGCTGTAAACAGCATGGGTAAAGCCCTGCTTCCCCCTCCTGAGTAGCCTGATGATTTGCCAGAACCTTTTCAAGGCCAACCGAAAGTCCTTCTCTACAGCCTCACCAAACTCCTCCCACACTCAAGTTTTTGCTTCAGCAACTGCTAAAGCCACTTTCTGCTTGGCCTGCTGCTACCTGTCAGCTGCTTCTGGAGTCCCACAAGGCCTCCTACTTCAGCCTGACAGCTCTCTTTACTGTTGGTGTCCAGCACTGGTTCGGGAATTGCCACTGTGACTGGCACCAACAACCTTACGACCACAGCTGCCGGAGATGTGAGTTAAAGATCTGCTGGACAAAGGCCTCTGCCAGACACTCCCAGCATACCCTCACTATGCAATTGGGTCTACCAGGTTCATCTTGTATTTTCCTCCACCACTGGATCCAATTCACCACCAGGAAGTGATCCGTTGAAAGCTCAGGTCTTATCTTCACCCGAGTATCCAAAACATGCAGACGCAGATCCGATGATACAATTACAAAATTGATCATCGAACTGTGGCCTAGGGTTCTCTGATGCCAAGTGCACTTATGAACACCCTTATGTTTGAAGATGGTGTTTGTTATGGACAAACTGTGGTTAGCATAGAAGTCCAGTAACTGATCACCACTCGGATTCCAGTTGGGCAGGCCATTCTTTCCAATCACACCCTTCTAGGTTTCACTGTCATTACCCACGTGAGTATTAAAGTCCCCCAGGAGAACAATGGAGTCCCCAGAAGGGGAGCCATCCAGCATAACCTCCATACTCTCCAAGAAGGCTGGATATACTGGACTGGCGTTTGGGGCGTATGCACAGATAACAGTAAGAGCCCGTCCCCGACTCAAAGTCAAAGGGAGGCAACCCCTTCATTCACCAAGGTGAACTCCAATGTACTGGCACCCAACCAGGGGGCTATAAGTAGGCGCACCCCTGCCCAGCACCTCTCCCGCTGGACAACTCCAGAATGGAATAGAGTGTATCTCCAGGAGTTTGGTTCCAGAGCCCGAGCTGTGTGTTGAGGTGAGCCCGACTATATCTATTTGGTATCTCTCTAACTTCTGCACCAGGCTCAGGCTCCTTTCCCACCAGAGAGGTTACGTTCCATGTGCCAACAGCCAGTTTTGATAGCTGAAGATCAGCCTGTCTAGGCCCCTGCCCTCAACAGCTACCTGATCTACATTGTACCCAGCCCCCACAGCTCCACGTGCAGGTGGTGGGCCGACAGGGGGGCGAACCCATGGCTTGGAGCTCAGCTAGCAGCCACTCGCCTTCAAGGGGCTGCATTTTATAACTATAATTGTTAATGAGTAACACTAAAAATCCATTTAGAGTTCACCTACTTTAACACCATGTTGCAATAAAATATCTATATTGGGATCCCTCTATAAAGTTCCCAATTGCACATAAATGCTGAAATACCACAATAAAGAAACGGAGCCCCAGCCTCGTCATGACGGCATTCCCTTGCTCCCCTGGGCTCTAAAGGGGTCACTCCTGCGCCCTCCCTCACCTGGAGGCTGGCCCTTCTTTTTGTCTGGGCTCCAGGTGTCTGTGCAGGTCTCCAGGACTGCAGAGAGGAACAGCAAGGCAGTCTTCTTCCTCTGGTAACTGAGACCTGGTGCCACGGATGTGAAGGCGAGGCGAGCCAGCCAGTCCACAAGGTCTGAAACACAGTCAGAAACACTGATGCTCTTAGCTGATCCACTCCTCAGCATGCTCCTGCATTAAAGTTCTGAAGGAGACAATAAATGTCCTTTTTAGGGCATGTAGACAGGCTCACGGACTCAGCTCATTCAGCCATGAGGGAGGTCAGGACAGACTAAACAACAGGGGCATCCATACCTGCTTGTGGACATAGTCCAAATACAACTTCACAGAAAATGATCATGATTATTATTATAGACCACATCAACAGTCAGTCCATCCACTTCAGCCCCCACAGATGTAGACATCTCATCAAGAGACTGCTGTACAGCAGTTTGCGTTACGGTCAAGATATATAACCCAGAGGTGATAAAGTTAAAGTCCTAACAGGGATTCTACTGAAGATCTCCATAAATAGGCATAATCCTGCAAAAAATACCAGTTTAAATATATATGATCGACCCACAGTTCATTGCTTCATAAAAATTTCATCATAAAAAATATGTTCCTGGTCTCACCTACTCCTTGCTCCAGCAGGGAGTCCATCTCCTTCTCCTGACCATTGTCTCTGCCACCTCCTTTCCTCTCCTTCCGGAGGCACGCCAGGCAGCCATCCCGGATACGAACCAGGAGCTTCTTCACCATGGCCTGGAGCTGCTGGCGGAAGGGGGATGACTCGCTGTTCAGGTTGAGGGGGATGAACTGCTTGAGGGTAGTGAGCTCCAATGCCGAAGGGAGGTGTCGGATCCCGGGGCCCCCACACAGAAGGCCAAGTGCAGCCAGACGGACACTATCATCCAGAGAGCCCAGAGCCAGCTGAACGGTCTCCTGGGACAGGCCTTCCTCAAGGGACCAGGATCCGCCCATCATCCGCCAGGTGCCCATGAGGCAGGCCCAGGCACGAAGGTGACCGGTGCTGGCACCTGAGAGCGAAGCTTGGAGGATCTCAAAGGCTCCTGGGAAGGTACGCAGAGTCCATGGCAGGAAGTGACTGGAGGCATTACTCTGGAGAAGCATCATGTCTGAGGTCAAGGCCTCCAGAAGGGCAGGCTGCCACCTCTGGGCCCACATCTCTGCCAGTTCCAGCTCTGAAGGGGAGGGCCCAGGGGCCACAGCTGCACAAAACTCCCGCCTCTGCTGCTGGATCAGCGACTTGTAGGTCTCCGAGGCACACGGAGACAGGTGATTGGTGGAGAGGCACCTCAGGAGATCCCGGGGAAGATCTGGGAAGCGTTCAAACACCTAGAGCCAGGAAGCATCATTTGAGAACATGCACCTGCTTCCCAAAAGGTGTCAGAGAGTTGAGCTACATGCATGAGAGGGGGAAGGGGGAGGAGCTAAAGCAAACATCTCTCACTAAAATCCACAACTCAAGCCACATGAAGTTTCTACTCACCACGCTGCTGCCAACATACGGCAGGAGTGCACAAAGGGGGAAGTACTTGGCCTTTGCCTCCCAGGGCAGGGCAGCCACACGGCTCAGCAGGGAGGAGTACAGAGAATTCTCCATCTCTGGGAAGCGACGCCGCTCCAGGTCGAGAATCTCCAGCAGGAGGCGGAAGGAGCAGTGCACAGACTCCGACACACCTTCCACCTGATGGTTACATCGCACATGTTGGCCAAGAGGCTCTGTGCCAAACCCGAGACAGAGGCAGCTGTAGCCCCGAGGTACTCGTGGCTCCCAATAAACCGACCTCGATGGGAGTTTTGACTGTTACAGTGTTTGCCAAGTAAACCGGAGCAGCCGTAACTTCACAAATTGCTGATAATAAAATATGGTACAATCTAATCAATATTAAATATAAATATTAAATAGTAAAAGTTGAGAAAATACTGAAAATAATTAATCACCAATTAGATGACAACATTAACAATTAAACATGAGTATCAACTTCAAAGACGGTGAAAAAACATCCAAGTATCTTTTCAAATGGGGAAGCCAAACAGAGAGTAGACAGATCATTCTTTTCACCATCTAGTTACAAATTTGGTTTAACTGTCCTCACCTTATAATATTATTTATATTACTCCAAACATTTAGTATACCTATTTTGGAATTTCCTTTGGGATCAATAAAGTACTATTAGTACTACAACCCTCTTATCTGACAGGCACCTCGTCTGTGACCCCTGTTCTGAAACTTACAGGGCTTTCTGCTATGTTCCAAACGACTTGGACAAGCTGTCGACACAGAATGGAGTCCTCCGGCAGCAAGGGGGCACTCCTCAAGTCCCATAACTCCATGAGGCACTCCTTCACTTGCCTCAGCCACAGTACAAGCACTGTCAAAAGCCGATGTCAACAATGAGAAAGATAGCAGTGGCTCTACAGTCATGCAAAAGACCCCAGACCCCAGATTATGGTCATGTTCACTGTACCTTGAAAGACATAGTAGTGACAGTCAAAGCTGTTCTCACATAAAGCTGAAACAATTGGAAACAGCCCCTCCAGAAGCAGACATCCCTAAGAAAGAGAGAATCATCCTGCGTTTAGGACCAAATGGAGAGACACAATAACTGAGGAAAATCTGAAGGCCTACGTAAATTTACAAAAGATCTATAAGATCCCAAACATATTATCAACTGCTATGTCCTGTAAGTGACTGCAGTTTATTGAACCAGCGAGTTAACTAGCTAAATCAGACAAGTGGGGTTACTAGCTTATTGGGGTAACTTGTCGGATTTAATGTACCACAGTTTAAATGGACTTCATAGTCCTTCACTTACATTTTTCCCAGACTACCTTACCCCGATAAGCCAGTAATTCCACTTCACAGTACAGGCCCCTGCTATTTAATTACATTAGGCTAAATTAGGAATTAAATTAACCTTTTTTTAATTTTGAACACTAAGTTGGGGCTGGAACACAAGAACAAAAACGTTAAAATAGTAGTTCAGCCTGATACAGGTTTATTCCATTTCTGAGCCCTGTTTGAGCTCCGCGTGTAACTTACTGAATGATATGAAGATGTTCCTCCCCCTTATATTACACAGTCACTAGTACAGCCTCGTCCCCCCCCCCAGGATCAGTACCTCTTCGCCGCCCCCGCCACAGAGCAGCAGGTCCTTGCGGCAGCATGACAGCAGCCCTCTGCTCACTGCCAGCCTCCCCACACAATCCTGCCCCGGCCTGCACTGCATCCTCAGCTCTCCAACACGCACTTCCCGGGGCTCTGATAAAAGATGCTCATTAACCTTAATCATTATTAATATTATTATTATTCCTATTTCACTTCATACGTGAAGCAGAAACGCTGCAGCACTATTAATTAAATGTGTGGAACTCAACCCCACACTGTGTCCTATTTAAAAAGTGGCCCAAAAGAACTGTTTATCCAGAGCAGCGATTATACATTTTATTCATTAACACAGTAGGATAGATTATTTTATGAATGCATGTTGAATTATAAATCTGATTCCAGACCGACCATGTAGATAAAGTTTATTTCAAAGCAGAATGCTTTGTAATGTTGCCCACAGCACAATGCCTTCCTGTTAGCCTAAGCCTTTAACCGTAGGTGATGCTGTTGACCAGGCTGACCTTGGCATGTGACCTCTAGCATGCTCCACGCAGCTGTGGTTCCGCCCTCAGCCGTCGGGGAGGTGTTGCTCAGCATGACCATGGCCGTGCCAGCCAGGAAGCGGGTGTCCCTGCTGGAGCTCTGGGTACAGATATGAAACAAGGGAAACAGATGCAATTGTTCCCCCACAAAATGACATCTCAAATTCAAATGCTTACATCACAGCATATGTCCTCTGTAGCTGACCTATGTAGGACCCTGTTACACATGATGCATTAGATTAATTTTCCCAATTAGACAGGTCAGCTACCCAATTCTTTCCCAATTCTTCTGCAATACTGAGGGCAGCATTTGGCTCAGTGGGCTAAGCCTCTGTGCCTGCGATCAGAAGGTCGCTGGTTTGAGTCTGGCCTCAGCATATTTGTGGGTCCTTGAGCAAGGCCCTTAACCCCCACCTCTGTGAGTACTGTTATGGGTGGCATAAAGAGGGATCAACTATTGTTACTACATTTCAAAACATCACTATTATACTGATTTTAATGAAAACTGTCTACTATCAATCAAACTTTATACGAAATTAATTATATTGACATATCTTTAAAAACAAACTGCCCCTTATCCACTTCTAGTTTCTTATGGTTCTCAGAAGCCCTTAATGCAATGTATTCTAAATTATGAGCAAAAGCTCTTGACTGATACCTTTCCTAGGATAATATCCATCAAGTACTTCAAAATGTCTGGCAGAGGTGAGACAGCGCCCCCATCCTTCCACACCAGAGGGGTTACCTCTTCAGGCAACAGCTGGAACATCTGCAGACACACCTGTGAGTACAGGATTTAGATGGTGAGCCTCGTTCATGCAGGTCCTTTTATTAGCCACTCTAAACATGATACTGGTGTCACAGACCACCTGACCAACCTTAACGGCATTATAACATGCGTCTCCATTTCTTAAGACCTCCTGCTCCATGATGCTGGAAAATGCCTGGTCCACTTTGTGGAGCAAAGAGGGGAAAGCCTGTCTCAGAACTTCCCGGCCCACTCTGCTGTCCTCCAGGAACATGCAAACTGTGGAGAGCCCATATTCACACATACACCACAGCAATTTTGGAAAAACCCCGATAAGTGTATTTTACAACAGACATCAGCTGTCAGTGTCAAACTTACCTGTCTGAAGTCCCTTCGCCTCCAACATCTATTGGACATCAAACATAAATTACATAAACTGGTTATAACATACCTCTATCATCATTAATACACTTAATAAACCAACTAGCGGCTACGTTAATGACACAGTACCTGATCCGAATCCATTACAGCATTCAAACACTTTTGTACCTCTTCGAAAACGAAAGAATGGTTGACCTCTGAGAAATGTTGCATCATCTGTTATTGGGTATGGTTTGGGAACACAAAACAAAACAAAACAAAAATTTAAAAAATATATTCACTGCTTCTGTCACATTTATCCCAGAGAGAATGGGCAACAACCTGGTCCAGTTTCCGGAAGACTGTGGAGACCTGCAGAGTTTCTAGTTGCATGGAGATGATTAACTGTATTAGAGGCAGCATGTACTTTATTTCTAGGGACTCCAGCAGATCCTTCGATATTCTCCTGAGCAGCTGGGAAGCTTCTTCCAGGTTTCTCTCCTTGCATCGCTTCACATTGCTCCTGCACATAAAAACCATAGAATGGTGATTCACCCAACCAGTCATGATACTTTTCATCACGCCAGGCGGATTGAAATAATACAGAGAGACATGTTCCGTATTCACATCTGACAGCTTTCAAATAATTGTACTTTTCATTTTACCTCAAGCAGTCGCCCAGATTTTTGATGAAAAGAGGGAATGTAGTTTTAACATTAACATGTATGTCACCTCCAGCGTTTAAAAAAAGTAGATTGCACTCATCTAACTGGCGCTGCAATGACTCGTTCGGAGACATCTTAAATTTGTCTTTATAGATTTCTGACGAGCAAAGAAGATTTCACACTATACACATGCGCACGATTCTCTATTTACTACATACAACACGTTGGTGTAGAGGAAAAACTGCAATGAAAAAGCAAAGTTCAAGTCAGAAATCGTTTACACTTCGATACTATGCAATGAACAAACGCCACCTAGCTGCTTGGATGTATCACATTTCACTTTCAGTTGACACGGTTTTATCTTACCGTGCACTGTTACATGGTCCAAAAAGCTTTGTGCACAAGGTTATTCAAGCAAAACCTTATACATATTTTAGTGGGTTAAAATTCACTATTACACAATAATAAATTAATAAAGATAAATCTGCTGTGTGTTGTGTAATGACTGAGAAGTGGGTGGAAAATTAAATATGTGAGGGGCGATTCACCACTGTTGCCCGTAAGGGGCGCTGTTTCCTGCCGCGTTGTCTATTGACAAGCTTTAGTTCCTCTTGAACTGGCAGGCGGGCTGTCGCAGTCGCAGGAGCCTAGTTGCCATGGTCATCGTGTCAACAGTTCGCAAATATGGCTGCTAAAGCGCTGTACTGCTGTAGTGAAATAGTAAACAATCCTTCTTGATTTATTTATATATAATTATGACCATCATTTTATATAAAAGCTTGTATATTTTTCTTATTGCACTTATCACTGAAGCATATGGAAATGTTGGTAAGTTTTTCGTACGTTAAATAACTATTGCTTGTTGCTTAGGCGAAAAAAGCTAATCTGGGGTACGTTTCTCGAAAACATAGTTGCTAACTACGTTAGCAAATTACATTATTGGAACCATGCAACTGAATAGTTCAAACGATGTAAGGTGCTAACGGGGGCTTTTAGAAAATGTGCCCCTCAGCTGCTATAGTCCGAGCGAGTAAACTAGCCGATCAAAGAAAGAAATCAAAATATTGACTAGATTGTGGTTGATTCTGTAGCAAAACAATATAATTCGGGTTATACGTAAATGCGAACTTTTGTTGTAATGAAATGTATGGCTCTCACAAAATTCTGAAGTGAATGAATTTTGTATGAAGAATAATGTGGAGTATGTACGAACGTAATTATTTCCTTTTCAGCTTTCCAGCCAGCATCTATCACAGCCTATGGACCAAAAGTGACAGCCTTCTTACTGGGAAACACCTCTGGAGTTTCCCTTACTCTCAACAGAGTCCAAGCATCCAATATAACTGGTGCAGTCATTAATGAAACAAGTCACTGCTTTAAAATGAAATTATGAATGATCATTGTTGAATATTTCCCAAAACAATGTTAACTTTTTTCCTTTTTATTTTGTAGGTCGTCTTCCACCCCCATCCTGTGGACAGAGAGATTCTGGGCAGTGGGCTATTACCACTGAGACCTTAACCAAGGTGGAGTCAGATATTTCACACTCCATAAGTGCCGGATAGTAACAGCTTTATAATATCTTTAAATTAAGCATACATGTAAAAGTTTATAAAAGTTGTGTTTTTTCATCAAAAGCATCATTTTTTAATGCTTTTTCACAATCATTGTGAAGTGCTTTTGGGTGACTAAAATCTCTTGATGTCGACAGCCCTGTTGTCTAACACCTTCTGGACCATTGGTTCAGTTTCAGTCCCTGCTTTGTGTGTGGAGTTTGCACGTGTCCCCTGTATTCTGTTGGATGTTTTCCAGTTGCTCCATTTTCCTCCCACAGTCTAAAAGAAACCGTGTCTTCACATTGCTTAAAACATGCAATAGTATGAAGGAAAGTGTCCCCTGCAATGGACTGGCATCCCATCAAGGGTGTTCCCTGCCTCCAGCCTAATGCTTCCTGAGGCTGCATGATTATTGTGGCCCTTTATTTGAAAAACAGTAATGAAGGATGAATAGATGGATAATAAATCAGCTTGATTCCCCTAGGCTCCATTTAACCAGCTCTTCCTCAATGCTTGCTTGCAGAATGTGCTGAAGGTTGAGCTCATCCTGAACCGCAGCCTGCAGCTCTGTGGAAACAACACGGACTGCTGTCCTCAGCCGCTGTGCGTGCTGGAGACGCTGCGGGTGTCAGCCTGCCGGGGAGACTCCCATCAGGCCACGCTGCTGGTGCAGGCTGAGATTTATGCCCTGGATCTCCCCACTGGGCCTGCATCTTGTGAGTGAGCTCCTTGTGTCACACATGCTTAATTTTGTAAAATGTACAGTAATACATGAACACAAGTGACATGCTTATACCACCGGCCCTCTGTATCTGTGGGGGACCAGTCCCCCATGGATACCAAAATCACTCTAAAGACTCGGGACCATATTTTAACCAGCGGCCTTTTTTTATCAGCTCAGTAAAACAGTCTGGGTAATGAGAAAGGAGAGTATCTCTGGCATTCAGCCTCATCAATACAGCAAACCTGAATGCTAGGAATGGAAAAAAATGAATGAATGACTGATTGAATATGATGAGAGCCTTCCCAAATTTAACTCTCAGTGTAGTGCTTGGAGTACGGCAAATTCAAGGTTTGCTTTTTGGAACTTGGTTGGTTGGTTGAAACCACAGATACAGAGGGCTGACTGTATTTATTTTTATTGATAAGGATTTGTAAAATTAACTATAATCTTTTTTTTCCAAAGGTAAGCAGTGTATGTGTCATGTTTATAATAATTCCTGCTCTTACACTCTTGTGCTCCCAGACAATAAAACGGTGATTCCCAACCAAGTTTACCAGCCATTAGGCCCATGTCCCTGTGATCTTACAGCTGGAACCTGCGACATACTTTGTTGTTGTGATCAGGTAATGCTGTTTTGATGCAGGAAATGCTGTTGTAAATTTGAGAGAGATTACTAATAATGGAGAAGTCTTTTATCATGCAGTATAGTCATCAATGCTTGCGTTTACCATGCATTATTTCCTGACCATGCATTATATTTGCATTATTCTTTCTCCTCTTCTTGTCTATCTATATCAGGACTGCTCCCCTGACACCCAGCAGCTCTTTAAGTCCCAGTGCATCCCAGGACCATTTGGTGGCTCTGTTGCTCCTGTCCCTGATTACCAGTGCTCTGAGCAGTCCTCTAGAAACGAACCGGATTGGTTTCCCTTCCTCTGTGTCACCTCCCCGCCGGAAAACAGCCCCTTTTTGGGTCTCTTCTACCAGGGGGAGATGATGTGAGAATGCTGCCCTGTGTGGCTGTGCCGTTTCGGGATGTTTCCCGTATTTCTCTGCTGGATGGGTGTTTCGTTTGGGTCACCGTCTGTTTATAGTCGTTGCTTTTTTTTCTGGCCAGTTAAGCGTTTATGATATCCGTCTGTGTATTTTTGAGTAACTTCTTGAATTGCCGTCCTGGGAAGCCCCCCAGACACACATGCTGATGGTCAGCAGTTCAGTAGCACGTCTCAAAACATCATGAGGGCAGTCCGGGGGAACATGCATGCAACTCTGTGGATTTTATGTCTCTTAAATTTGAGGTGACCACGCCTCCTTCTCCAGTGTTTATATATCTTCTATATAAAAGCATGCAGAAGCATCAAGCATTTCTTACACTCACTTCAGTTGAGAGTGGAGTGTTTCCTTTCCTTCTGTCTGTAGCGTACCCAGGCGTAACCCATCCTTTGAGGGCCGCTCTCCTTCCCCTACACTTCCACTCAGCTCCTACCGCCAGGGAGATCCCATCTTCACGGAGGATGGCCAGTATTTTACGATCCCCCAGGTCAGAGCCCTTCACAGTCACGTTCCATCCCAGAGATCCACCACCCAGATCCCATAGAACCTTCATTGAGCCATACTCTGATCTGGTTGCCCCACAGAGATCCATGGTGGGCCAGTGTCTCAGCAACGCACCAGTAGCCTTCCTGCAGGACTTCCGTGCTTGGTGCCCAGGCCGACTTCAGTCCTGCCCAACGTCTCCTGCGCTGAGGCTGAGAGTCAGGGATGGATTTGGGGGTAAGGGAGTCTCCCTTGGACAAAGATGTGCTCACTAAACATTTTAAATCTGAACAATTATACTACTGCCTTTGGTGATATACTACTGTCTCTGTGGTGAATGAGTGTCTGAATCAGTATAGCTGACCTGCAGATGTAGTATATGTTTGTTAGGATGTTCACCCCTGCCGTGAACCTGCTCTCTCCAGGTGTGGTCACAGTGCGTGTGGAGGAGGTGCTCACCAAAGACCTGAGCCCCTTTGTGTCTAGCCGTGGTCAGGCTGAGAAACGGAGCCCTACAGAGTCCTCGTGGTTCTCTGGGAAAGCACAAGCCTCACCTGCAGGTAAGGTTAAATACTACACTGAGCATGCTCAGAGAGGCACTGGTTCTTTGTAACAATTCTTAACTACTACCAGTGAGTTATTAATGGCCCTGTATCTTCTAATACAGATTAAACTGGGTTCCTTAAAGTCAGAATTGGGGGACCCTGAACTATACAGTTTCTCAGAATCTGTGAGTACATATTGGTTGCTAATGAACAGGGAAGGTGAGATCCTGTATTATAATTGTTTGGGTGGCAGAAAATGTGTTTTACATCAGTGTTTATTCAAGCTTTTTGCTTCCTGGGGATTTAATGAGTCTAAACTAGTGATGGTAAGATTCATCGATTGGTGCACTGGCATAGAACTTCACCAAGTGACTGCCCTGATTGAAAAAGTGTGCACCAGATACAATTTGGGAATACATCGTTTCTAACATATTTGCATCTGCAAAATCTGATTTATTATGATGTAGAATAGCAAGTTAAATTATTTTATTTATTGATTCATATTATTTCTTTATCTACTGGCGTTATTAATGTTCTCAAGGGTCATTATGCTCCAAGACCTCAGGAAGCCTGCTTGCGTTTGTAAGCTCTTGTGCACAAAAGCAGGCTCTCTTTTGTGTCTGTGTTTGTGAAGGTAAGATGTGGCTCCTGGCTGATCCAAGTTTCAGGGGAATAAAATTGAGCCATCTGTTTGTTTAAATGTTTAAGCATGTTTGGTAATGAGCCAGATGGAAATTTCTTTGGTTCATTTAAAAGATTTTGATAAAATGTAATATGTTTAGTGGTTTTCTCTTTCCGCTATGGGAAAGTTAACTAAACCGGTAACTGGTTAAATGTTACTTGTTGAAATTTTGTTGGCAGCACTTTACTTGAGGGGATACAAGTACTTAGTAATAACTCAGTTACTAGTGAAGTACAAATCATGAACAAACTACTCTCGCTACTTAAGATGAAAGATGTCATGATTCATTAATGACAAACAAACGTGAGATCAGTATTTCGCTTGTGTTATTCATTGCTTGAATCTCAATAATTTGTTGGTAGTTCCTTCAGTAGTTCACAGAGGTTTACAGAATTAACAGATTTAGTAACAAATATAGTAACTGCTTGAGAAAAACGATGTGTGACAATTCATTAAAGATGAACAAACATGACATCAGTTTGTAACTAAGACTGAGTTTGTGGTTAATTAATACATAAGTCATAGCATAATGCTACATTATTTGTGTCCCCTCAAGTAAAGTGTCACCATTTTGCTGTATTGAAAGTTTAATCTGTGACTATTGTAAACTGTTGCACGCAGAAGCAGACTCTCTATTGTGTCTTAGAAAGGGATAAGAATCACCAACTCATTCTTATATTTTTGGGGAAGTGAGGAAGAATCTGTAATACCGTGCAAAGTTTGTTGTTTTTGTTTGCTTTGCTATATTTTCTACAGGCCTAAAAGAAAGTGCTTAGTTTTATTTTGTTCTTTTCACCTCCAGACTGTATTCATTATCATGTACCTCTCCTATCATATTTCGCTCCCCACTGGATTAGAACACCTAAAGTCAGACTGTCACCGTGGTCACCTCCTTCACCACACCTCATGACATCACCAACATACCAAAATAATGTTTCGGGGCCTGGCCTGCACTGTTCACTGGAGTTATCAAGCGAGCAGCAACAAATGGCCAGGATTACACTAATTTATATACAATTCTTAGTAGCGGCCCTATACTTTTATTATTTAGAAATATGACCAATACTTTTTGACCAATAATTTTAGATTTTGTTGAATTCCCCCCCCCCCCCCAACTATTTCTCAAACACACCCTCACATGTCCAGTTCCCCACAGCTGTTAGTGGCCAATTTGCCGTGAGTTTCTCGGCCAAGTCTTACGCGAGTTGGAAGTGTATCCGGCGATGCATCCCAACATATTGTGCAAAATCACATTGCATCACAATAGGGGTAAATCACATCACATCGTATCGCAATACCAACTTCATATGTATCGTTAATGTATCGGATCGGTGGCAATGCATCGAGATGTGTATCGCATCCTCTCAGTGATGGAGATGCACATCCATAATCTAAATCCGTAAATATCTATAGAAGGGACAGTAGGTTTGTTACTAATGTGCATACAGTACACATAAAATCCATTGCCACACACCTGTACTTTTCTATCACATCTTCTTCAGTTTTCAGATGCAGGCTGTGATTAAAAGGTACTAGATGTTGCTCCTGTGTGTTTGCAGAGGCCCAGCAGAACTGGAGCAAGCTGTGTCAGAATGCCACCTTGGCCCTGGACTATTCATTCTTCTGGAGAGCTAATGGGCTCACGGGCATCGTGCTCCGTCGGACCGTTGGCAACGTGCCTCTGGATTCGGGTGGTGAGCTATTTTGTTTATGGCATCCAGAGAAGAAAACCAAAGAACTTTATGAAAAGACAGCAATTCCTAAGAAGTGGCTCTACATCTCTCTCCTCCCAGCCACTTTGACAGTCTGGTTCTCAGCTATATTTGTGAACAGAAATGCATCTGGCCAGCCCAGCTCCAGCAACCCAGGTCTGTGTCATTCCACACCTTTTACTTGCATTAGAACCTGAAATCTGTTAATTTCAGTTATTCAGGGACAGACTAGAATGTTCCCTCCAAGACAGGAATACTGACAAGCCTTTGTGTGACTGAGAACAAAAGAGATGGAAATAGACAGAGGGAACCCATAAAAACTGGTCTTCTTGGTTCTAGAACGATTTGGGAGGGGGGGATGTTTCACTTTCACAGTAGTGATGGTTATAACCTGGATGTTCCCCTACTCATGCATGGTAATGGAGTTCCTGTGACTTTGGGGTCCCAGGTTATATTGTTGGCAAGCCCATCATCGGGGGCTCTGTGGACAGGGACACGGGGGGAGTGCGGAGGACACCCATCAGCATGTGGCAGCCAGGTACGGCAGGGATGAGGGTGCAGGATCAGCCTGCTGCTTGTGTGTATCTTTGGTGAGCCCTGGAGCCTCTGTTTACCTGTTTTAATGCCAGTGGGAGACGGACTCTGTACTTCAGCTGGGAAAAAGCCAGTCCTGTTTGGAGAGAATTCAACAGCAGGGTGCCTGGTGCTCCTGAGCATGCAAGACCTGACCCAGTGTAACCAACTCAGGTGTGTACATGCTAAACACACTGTAACCAGCTCAGGTGTGTTACACGGTAAACACACTGTAATCAGTTCAGGTGTGTACATGCTAAACACACTAACAAGCTGTGAACATGCTAAACATTCTGTAACCAGCTCAGGTATGTTACAGGCTAAACACACACAGTTCATATATTCTTCTCATTTTCCATTCGTTTCTATGGGCATAACCCTAATCCTAACTAAACCCTAATCCCTACCCAGCCCTAACCTTAATCACAAGTAACTATATAAAATATAAGACTTCTGGCTATTTTAGTTTTTTGATTGCATACACAATTTTTTGTAAAATTGTAACTAATATTGTGGGCACCTGAAAACGTCCCCACAAGTTAAAAAGTGATAGGTTTTACCACATTGTGGGAGCATTTGGTCCCCACAATGTTGTAAATACAGATACATTGTAACTTGCTTATAGACTGCCTAAAATCTTGTAGCAATGTAAGCAAGCCAACAACAGCTTTGAATAGATTAGAAATGCAGAAGTTCCTGGGTTATATTTCTTGCTAGAATTATTTGCTATTTAAAATGTATGTAATGAGACTAAACTTCTTTGACTCTAACCCTGTGTTTAACAGGGAGACCATCCACAGAGGTCTGGGTGATTTGGTGACTGCGTCGTATGTAGCCAAGAATGGCAACCCTAACTCATTCAACTGGGACGAATGGGTGAACATTACCTGTTAGTTCTTCTCATGAAGTCATCTCTAAAGTCGATGAATTGTGCAGTAAAAATGTCTCCTTCTTTAGACTTATATTAGGCCGGCATATATTTCATTATGGGGTTCAAAACGAAGTAGATCAAACATTTGGTTATTGCCAACCATGGAATTAATTGTAACTGTTTCAGCTTACCCTGTAATACTGTGTACTTTTTGTATAAGTTAGTTCTTGCATATTGTGGCCTGTCATGCAGATGTACTGCTGAATGCCACCACCTCTGTGGAATACTCTGTTGGTGTCTGTAAGGACGTTCCCTCCCACCTGAACATTCACATCTTCAGCACTGTCACTGGGCATGGCACTAGTCATCAGATCCAAGCCTTGGAGGTCAGGTGGGACGATTTAAAATATATTCTAAGTTACTGAGAACAAAAAACTTGTCTGGTTCTCTCTGTTTATTTCAAATAACCTTGGCTGGGTAGTTATAGTAGAAATGAGGATTCAGAAGCCTAAGTGAGTAACATTAGCCTGTGCTAACCAGTCACTGCCATGATTAACCCGGTATGAACCAGTTATGTAACCAACGGGAAATGGTATGAATTAGTCAGTATGCAATATTCTCATCCATTTGGGATTCAAAGCCTCATTTCTCCTGTTTCACACCTGCAGCTTAATCACTAGTCTGCACAAAATTAGACTGCTCTAAGCAGAATATTTTACATAAAAATGACTCACCTTTCAGGTTCTGGGTATTTTAAATTAGATTTTGTATGCAAGATTACCTTTTTCATTATTTTTAGCATCTTCCTGGTTAATGACAGTGCATTACCTGTATTTGCTCTGATAGTTACACCTTGTCGACATGGAGGGTGGGCTGTGGGGGTGGAGATCCCCGGGCCTGTCAGGACTCTGCCATTACCCAGGGCTTCCCTGTGTCTTCTGCTGTCACATTTATCAACATTCCTGCCCAAAGTCCACAAATCAAAACCAGGTAAACCCCTGTCACGCATGTCACATGTCCACTCAGGTGCTGATACCACACCGTTGTTGAATGGCTCATGTTGGAGCACATGGCCTGCTCGGGGCTAATGCTTGTGATCCCACATTTGAACTCTGAAACGTGGGTTGTTTGGGGGCTGAGTGGTGTGATCTAAGTAGCCTAGAGATTCTGCACAATCGACATGCCAAGACCCTCCCAGTGTATTCTGATCAGACCTTTCATCTGTCAGGTTCCAGATCAACTATACAGAGTATGACTGTGACAGGAATGACATCTGCTGGCCCCACCTTCTCTACCCATTGACAAGATACTACACAGGTCAGGCTATTACCATCTTCACTGCCAGGTTCTGCTGTTCTACTGCAATTGTTTAATTTGGTGGCTACCTCAGCCTCATCACAGAATTAGGTATTGCAGTATCAGTCAAAGGTCTGGACATACCTACTAAAACTCATTTGTTTTTCAGCAAAATAATGACCCTGAGTCCAAGATTATGTAGCTATTATTATCTTACGAACAAGGAAACAGATGGACAGATGACCTGGCTCCCATAATTTCTCAACCTAAAACCTGTAGAGCTGGATTGGGATGAGTTGTATTGAAAAGTAAGAGCAAGGTAGCCAGCTTGTGCCCAGAGCTTCCTTCAGGACTGGAGAAGTATTCCGAGTGGCTAAAACTGTAGCCTGATTGAAGGACTGCAATGCCATCATCGAACAAAAGGAGGCTATTTTGAAGAACCTAAAGTTTGAGAAATTTTTGAGGTGTTGAACAATTCACTTGATCATTGAAATATTTGATACATATTTCATTTTTTCACTTCATTGCCTCAAAGCCTAGCCTTTTACTATAAGGTGAATAACATTGCTATAAGATACATTCATTAAAAGCAGGTGTGTCCAGACTTTTGACTGGTATTGTGTCTTTAGGACCTCTTTTACTCTGAATGAAGGGTTCTAAAGATGTTTCTTGACATAATATAAAGCATTACTGACAAAATATGTAGGATTTTATGACGTAAACACAAGTTCAGTTTGTTTTCCCTCTGTCTCCACCAGGTGAACCCTACTCAATCTCACTTGCGAAAGGGCTGATTTTGGTCTTCTTCTTCATTGCCGCCTCCCTGCTGGGGACCCCATGGAGACAGATTCGTCAGGCCTGGAGCACTGCAATTTTTTGAAGGTCAACTATGCCTGAGGTGGGGCCAGAAGAGTGCTTCAGCTGACTGAATGAAGGAAAGATGCAGGCCAAACCTGACCTGTGTCCGCTCCGATTTAATGTGGCTTCATTGCTGGAAAACTTGGAATACAGTGCATTTCTTGTTCAAAAGTGGAGTAGCTTTTGTGCTCAATTTAAATGATGACATGATGAGAACAGTACAATTTGAGTATCATTTAATGACTTCTTTGTGGAGTGATGGGGTGCACTGAAATGGATTTTCCTGTTTATTTAATACACTCTGTCAGGTTGCCTGGTTTTAAGTGTTTCATTTTATTGAATTTACAAAATAAATGCATTTTCATCTCCTCATTTTAGAGGTGTTGACAAAGGAATGGCAATTATGTAATTGCAATTATTATGTAAGTTTTCACAGGTTTGATCAGGTCAAAAGTTTACATTTTCTATTGCGTATATCTGGATTGTGTACATACAATCCGACCACACGATTAGGAAATTGTTTTGAGAATAAACTTTAATAGTAGACTGCGCGCGTGAGTGTGCGTCATTGCGTAGTAGTAACTTTCGTTGATTTCGTGGGCCGTCTGGATTCTGGTCGGTTTCCCCGCCTACTAGAACGAAGGGAAAGCTTCTGGTCGGCCTCCGCTCCTAGTTCGCTGGATTGTCGTCTGACGATTTCTGACAAACTACGTGGAATAAAACTACGCTGCGCTCTGGGAGGGGTGGATTTTCTAAATACCAACATGCGGCTGCTTGACGGTGATCTCCGGAAACGTTTATCGCGTGACGATCCGTAGAAATCCGGAACATGACAAGACTATCTAGTTTTGCTACTTACTCAGCAACTGTTACAGTGTAAACTTGCGCACTTTACGTAAATTACTTAGACGGGCTTAACTGTGCTGGTAGTGAAATTAGCCGATAAATTGCCTCTGTATTCCTGTTGTGGGAACTATTTGCTAACCTTAACTAATAAGTGCCATTTAAAAGACTGCGATATCTTTAGTTTTATGGGTGATCAGCGGAGGTACGGAATTGGCGCAGGGTTTGATTGTGCGTTGACCCGGGATCGGCAGTTGGGCGGCTCGACGTTTTCACTTTAGGTTTGTGTCCGGTACGCTAATGGTGGACGGGCGGCCGCCTACGGACGGCAGTAGGTAGCGGACTAGCCAGCCTCCGAGAGGTCCAGGGGAGGTGGAGGAAGACGACATGGGCTCGCTGTTCCGGAGCGAGGAGATGTGCCTGGCCCAGCTCTTCCTACAGTCGGGGTCGGCCTACGACTGTGTCTGCGAACTGGGAGAACTGGGGCTGGTGGAGTTCAGGGATGTAAGTGTTGAAGCGCATCTGATGCGGAAACTTTGCTAGCGGCTCCAAAGTCGAATTGAAGACCGTGGCTCTGGAGTTTATTCACTCAGTGTACACTGCACAAATCTAATTTTATTGTAAAAGAATATTTTAATTGGAACCATAATACATTATGAACGCCTATACGTTTGCGTGTACATTAGGTCCCTCTATGTAGTTTCAGCGCATTTTACAGTGGTTAGTATCCCATGACAGGTCCGTGGTTGTTTGCTCACAGGTTATCTGGCTAACAGCAGGAACTTAGATTACATATTTCTTGACATACGACATTTTATTTTTTGACACTCTAAACTGACATCCATCTGATGGAGTTTGCCTGCACCCTTCGGTGTTTGCAAGAGGAGTAAAACCTTACTCTTTCTTTCTCCATGTCTCCTGTAGCATTTCATAGAAGGTATAAGCAACACAAATAGTCCAGCAAATATCTTTCACGTATTTATATACCCAAAACCACAATACAGCCACAGTGTCTGTGAGAGGGAGGGGTGGATATTGTGTTTCTTGCAGAATTCTTGATACTGATATTGAGCAACAGAACATATGATGAAACATGACAAAATCAAGCATGCAGTTATTACTGCATAAGTGACCAAATAATCAAGACCAAAGATAAATCCAGATAATTCTAAAGTAGGATTGCTGTTAGTAATCTCTGATAGAGATTAACCCTATTTATTTTCCCTGTTTTAGCTTAACCCCAGTGTCAGTTCCTTCCAGCGTAAATTTGTCAACGAAATCAAGAGGTGTGAAGAAATGGAGAGAATTCTAGGTAGGGTGTCATCAAAGAGCATTGCTGTGCCATTAAAGCATTATGTTTGTAAGTGGAGCTGAAATACAGATACTTGCTTATCAAATTATTTACCAAGTGAAAGACATTTTCAAATCTGTTGCATATATTTATGTTGTGTAATACTGTGTTATATTTGTTTTCTAAACACACATTTTTGCATTTATAAATATGTTAAATTGCAAAAGGTTTTGAAGAAAATAACTTGGTACATTTGGTATTTCCTGTATTTTGGGTTTGTGGTTATTTGTTGCTTGACATAAGGCTCAGGCTTCACTACCAAAATTTGGCCAGACAGTTTCCTGTTTGAGCTGCCTTCCGTATTGTTGTCAGGAGAGAGGCACTACTTCTTCATGTTGGGTTTTCAAGTGCACCACAAGGAACAGCTTAGGGGGGTCAAACTGGAGACATATCTGTAGAAATAGCATTGGTTTTGACCATACCACTTCAGCTTAGAAAGGGATTTAAGTAGAACATGACCCTTTGTTACAGGAGCCACCGTGCCTGCTCTGATTTTCTAATCGCCTGAAGAATTCTGATAGTTGGTTCTCAGGCACCACATTGTATTTTGATGTTCTACTTAAACCTCGATTTACGTAACGTGGGTGTTTGCATCTTGCTGGGTGCTGCATGTGTGCGCTGCTTTGCTGAGTCAGGCCGTCTTCTCTGGCAGGGTACCTTCTGAGAGAAATTAAGAAGGCAGACATCCCTCTTCCTGATGGCGAGGTCAACCCTATTGCCCCACTGCCAAAACATGTACTGCTTATAATGGTAAGTTCCATTAGTCTATCTGTCTTCTCGACATATCTTTCAGTGAGTACACTAATGTTGTTGAATGTTGCCAAGTTAAACTTTTAAGAGCTCAGTTTTATTTAAAGTGTCTTTTTGGGGATGTAGGCTTTTTTTCTATTTGGTATCTGTGTAATTTTAATATTCATAATTAAAAGACTTAATTAGTAATGCTGTTCTGGTGAAATGTAAATAGTATTATTGTTTTAGGGTTTTCATATTCCTACACTGGTGTCAACAATTACTAGGGGACATTCCAGGTATCTGTAGGTAATCTTTGATCTGAAAAAGCATCTGCACGTAGAGCCCAGAAACATTTCCCATAGGTGGCACTTGGTGTCGGCTGGGTGCAGGCAAGGTGACCTGTTAACTGTTAAGCCCAGACACTAGGGTGATAATTATGTGTCGATTAAGCAAAGATCTTTCAGTCAGGTAGACAGCACAAGGGGTTGCAGATTTGATTTGATTACATAAAGATTTAGGGAGCTCTGACAGCTGGCTCATTTCAGTGGGCTGGTTTTGTTCTGCCTATCACAGGAGCAGCTTCAGAGGCTTGAGGTGGAGCTGAGTGAGGTGACCAGGAACAAGGAGAAGCTGCAGAAGAACCTCCTGGAGCTGAGGGAGTATATGCACATGCTGCACATCACCCCGAGCTTCGTACGGCGTACCGCTGAGGTGGGCCCCGCCCCCAGATGGGGGGGACAGCGACCTGTACGGGGGGAGAGCAAATTCACTCTCTCTGGATGGTGGAGAGTGGAAAGTATATTTGTTTTATTTTCTTATTTATTTATTTTTCCAGTTCTTGTGCATCACTGGTCATGTGCGCCGCCCTCGTGCTAATCAGAGGATGAATTTTTGCCTGGGGTGTGGAGAGAAATCATTTCAGTGTCACCTGACCAGGCATTTTTTTTTTAAAATGAATCCACTGGATTATGCTGGGTTCTTTTAACAGTCAGTGGAGTTCAGCGGTAAAGCTAAAGGGGTGGCATAGATCTCACCACGTGAAATTCCCAAGGTCTTTAGCTAGGCTTTGGTTTCCTCAGTGAGAGGTCACATGATCTGGGCGGAATGGGCAGTCTTGTTTTACCCATGTCAGGCTGACGTGAGGATAGCGTGTTGCTTTTGTGCTGTATAAGACATTGAGGGCTGATCTGGCACTCAGTCCTGTGCATTGCAATCATCATATAATGGTTTTCACAGTTAATGATGATGATGTTTTTTGGATTTACCAATTAGCAACTGGGAGTTACTGTTTTATGGATGGTGCTAGGTGATTTTTTTTTTTAAAGCAGGATTACGATCCACGATTTTATCACAATTATTTTTCACATTGATTAAGACTATTTTGCAAGTTATTGAATAGTACTACCAAAAATAAATTCCATTATTTTCAAGCATTTTGCGATATAAAGTAAGAAAACTTAAAAAACTAAATAACAGCATACTTTTGGGTTACAACTTTTGGGTTTTTTCTTTTGAAGTGGTTAAAAAGGTTTGGTGTATTACCATCCAACATGCAAATTTTGTTGATTTTCGAAAATATAAACAACTTCCATATTATCGATGTCGAATTATTTTTCAGGGACCAACTACTCCATGTCGTCCATGCCACTACATTGCCAAACAGGGAAATGTGTTTCATGTTGCACAATGCATGTTGGTGTTTATTGGTGCGTCGAAATGGATTTGGCTGACGAAACAACTTGAATGTATGAGCCCTAGAACTGCAACTGATAGAATGTGCCCTGTAGCACGATATTAATATCATTCCCTAATGACAGACCATGGAGACATTTTAATAATTTACAATGTAATATCGTGAAATTCCACACCCCTATAATTTTATAAAGCTTAAATATATATGTTTTTATTTGGATAAATTGAGAAAATATGTATCGGGTATAACTAGGAAGTGATTATTTCTGTTGATGGCACCTGTTACTGGACTTATTTACCCTGATGCACCATATCAGTTAAAGCTTTGGACCATGGGAGAACCTGTTGGTTGGTTAGTCCAGAAAGCTCCATCAGATACCTGTGAGTGGTTCATCGTGGCACCTTAAATAGTCATAGTTTCTGAGTGGCGCTCTCTGCACCGACTGCATGCTGTTCCATCATGGCTGTGTTGTGTCCCCGGTGTCCAGAGAGAGCCAGTGCAGGCGCAGTACGAGGAATTCCCCTTCCTGGAGAAGGACTCTGTGATGGACTACACCAGCATGCAGAGGCTGGGAGCCAAACTTGGGTGTGTATCCTAATGCCATGTTCACCCTTAAACCAGGGATGGGAGATAGAAGGCTTCATTTCTTGCATTACCATGTGCTGTCTATTACTGACAGATTCAGTCCACTTCATATTGATTCCCGTTGGCAGCGATTAACAGTTCACAAATAATCCCACCCCAATAGGTTTTTTGTAAGCACTTGAACCATTTTTTTCATATTTATGGTGTTGCAGCTTCAAGGTTATTATTGGGTTCACTTCCTGAAGGCCAGACACAGCCTTGCAAATATTTTTTGCAGGAAATAATAATATTGCAATTCACATTGATTCTATGATGTTGTGGCTGACGCAGGTCATGGAAGGTGAATATGTGGCTTAAAAGCTGCTTGCCTTTGGTCTCCTGGGTGCAGGTTTGTCTCAGGCCTCATCCACCGGGCAAAGATTGAGGCTTTTGAGCGCATGCTGTGGAGAGTCTGCAAAGGCTACACTATCCTCAGCTACTCTGAGATCGATGAGTACCTGGAGGACCCAGATACGGTGCGTTGATTTGAAAATTGTTTAGGTTGACGAGTGGGTGCAGGACCCAGACACGATGTGAATGGAGATGGTGCATGGAAGGCATTTATGAGTTGGGGTGGTTTGATGAGTGTGTATGTTTTGTGTTGGCTTTTTGATGTGCTGTTGCTCACTCTAGGCAAGAAGTTTTAACTGGGCTCTATCTTCAATGTCACTGAGATGCTTTAAAATTGAGTGGAACGCAGGCAGGCTGTTGGTTAAAATGCCATGGTTCATATTGTCCCTTGTCTTTGCAGGGTGAACGCACCAAAAGTGTTGTCTTCCTTGTCTCCTTCTGGGGGGACCAGATTGGGCAAAAAGTGAAAAAGATCTGCGACTGGTAACTGAATCCTTCATCTGTCTGACATCGTGAATGTCCACAGGTATTGGTGATTTCCCATGATATTTATCTTTTTCTGCAGCTACCACTGTCACCTGTACCCTTACCCAAACAGTAATGAAGAACGAATGGAGGTAGTGGAAGGCCTCAGGACTCGCATCCAAGACTTGAACATTGTAAGTTTTCTGAATGTCACACTAAAAAATTATCTGACAAAATGATTTCCATGTTGTTAATCTGCTGGCTCCGCTACCATGATCCCCAGCATTTGCATGTGAGCAAATGAATTGCAGAGGTCATTTTGAATACCCTGAAAACTTCTCTTAATAAAATTAGACATTGAGGTATCCAGGGTTGTAAATTAAGCTCGCGAAGGGTGAGTACAAAAAACTGAACACTAGTCTGCTGACTAGTAAAAAAATTGCATGTCGGATTACATTACTACTGAACTAGCCGACTTGGCTAGTAGTAAAAGTTCCATGGAAGTATTCTTACTGGTTGTTTGAAAGTAATTTGTAAGGCACTAACGATTTACAGTATAAGCAAAGTGGAAGTGGAGTTTGCTTTAACCCTCTGGGGTCTAGGGGTAGGGAACACACATTCACTGACTGGGGCATGATCACACATTTCTTTCAATATCATAATTTAATTCATGGCAAATAAATTATTTCTTATATATTTGTTTTGGCATTGCACTCATCTTAAATTTAACGTATAATGTAAATATGTGAGACTTATCTAAAGTCTGTAATTTGACATCGAAGTATAGACATTGCAAAATGCAGTTTGGAACACTGGCAGAAACATTATAAAAGTACATAGTAAGCAATGATGCCAGTTTGTTTTGATCCCAGATATCTGATCACCAAAGACTTGGGTACATGAAGATGACTAAATGGTGTAGTTGCGACATTCAGATAAATAAGTAATAAAAAAAACTCTAATAATAAACTCATGTCACTATTTCTGGCATCCTTTCATTGAATATGTAGGAGCTCTCATGTGTATGAATGAGCCATTGACACCTGGGGCCACATCCCCCGCCCCCCCATGGTGCTGATGGGGACGTATCTGGATCGCGTTTCACCGTTGCGCTGTTCATCAAATTACCATACGAATACGATTTGAATATGCGCTAATGCAGCTATTTAGAATGTGAATAGCGATCTTCGGGTGAGAGCGGTACTACACGCCCCCGATGCAGGTAAAACAAAGTAAGGTTACTTGGTTTACTTTTTTGCCTAATTTTAAAAACTTTAATACTTCCGACAATGGACGTTTTGAAAAGAAGATTACGGATTTAGTCAGCGTTTTTTTTTCATGATTCTACATAAAGATTTCAGTGAGATATAAACTGAAATAGCACGAGAAAGATACGCGGCATCACTGACGATGCCCTCATTCCCAGAGGGTTAAGCGCTTATGCCAAGGAGCTTACAACGCGGGTGGGAACTTGGAGGCAGTAGGATATAGAGAAAATGATCATGACTGAACAGTACGCTGGAGCTGTCTTGTTGTGCAGAGAGGCAGAAAGCATAGATGTGGACTGCTGTTGAAGATAACTTATTGGTGTAAGTGGTAACACTGTTATCAGGTGATTTGTGACTACCAATGAGAACTCATTGCCTGTGATCAGAAGGTCACCTGTTCAAATCCTGTGGTCAGCAGAATGATTTCTCCGTTGGGCCCTAGAGCAAGATCCTTAACTCCAGTTGCTCTTGGGACTACCTGGCCCTGCTTTCTCAGTTGTATGTCTCTTTGGATCAAAGCATCTGTTAAATAAATAAATGTAAGTGAATGTAAATGTTAGTCAGGGAAATGTGAAGCAGGATGGTTGTGAATTTGTTTATGAAAGTGAATTTTTGGGCTTTACTTTCATCTGATTGCCCAGTCACAGCTGAAGGTCACTTTCCTGGGGTAATGTGTAGGGTTAGCTGGGGTAGTATCTTACCTCCATGACAAGACATCAGTGAGATATTGACTCTTGGTGTTTATTGTGTCAGTTTCATTTTCTCACTTAGACCCTCAGATACTTCATAACTGGATATTTTGAGAGTTAAGTTCTGTCAGTGCTTTTTAATTCTAACTTGAACCTTCAACTGCTCAAAGATGGATGTTCGCCTGGTTTGAATTTGTTTCACTTCATGTTAAAATTTAGTAATATTTCGAACCATCTGACTTAAACACAATGCAATATACAATATATGGACAAAAGTATTTGGACACCTGGCCATTACACCTACAGGAACTTTATGGCAACCCATTCTGTTTACAAGCATCATGTTGTTGGTCCTCTCCTGTAACAGCTGCCACTCTTCTGGGAAGGCTTTCCACAAGATTTTGGAGTGTGTCTGTGGGAATTTTTGTCCAGAGGAACGTTTCTGAGGTCAGGCACTGATGTTGGACATGAAGGCCTGGCTCAATAAACTCCGTTCTAGTTCATCCCAAAGGTGTTTCATGAGTTTGCGGTTAGGACTTTGTGCGAGCCAGGCAAGTTCTTCCACATCAAGGTTACTCAACCATGTCAATTTGGACTTTGCTGTATGCACTAGGGCAGAGTTATACTGGAACAGAAAAGGGTCTTCCCCAGATTGTTCCCACAAAGTTGAAGCATAGAATTGTCCAAAATGTGTTGGTATGCCAAAGCATTCTTATTTATTGCAAACATGGCATCCTTTGACAAAACCACACTTGAATTCACTGAATTCTTCAGAACGACCCATTTTTTCCGAAAATGTTTGTTAACCTGGGTCTGAGTAAAACACCAGAATTCAGTAATTAATAGATGTGTCACAGTGCTTTACACACTCACAGAGTGTGTTTAACCGCCTTTTTTAGTTCTGTCTTGGTAATGATTTATTTCTTGGGACCAGGTCCTTCATAGGACAGAAGAATACTTGAGGCAGGTACTGAACAAGGCCTCGGAGTCTGTCTACACATGGGTGGTTCAAGTCAAGAAGATGAAGGCCATCTACCACATTCTAAACCTGTGCAGCTTCGATGTCACCAACAAGTGTCTCATTGCTGAAGTGTGGTGCCCAGTCAATGACCTGCCTGCCCTAAGGAGGGCGCTAGAGGAGGGCTCGGTGAGTCTCTGCTGACCTTTATAGAAAGTTGCAGTTGCAGTTGAGTTTGTGCTTCCCTTCAGCTCTTGGCTGCATTTGAAATCGCACACTATACACTATACATTTAAACAAGGAAAAAGTATGCATTATGGCAATGGTAACGTTGTACAATTTCCTGATGCACTATGTTACCTTTGAACTGCTGGACTTTGACTTTTAATGACGGATGTCCTGCATAACAAGAAGTAACGAACAAACCGTATATGGCTGTGACTTTCACAGTCTAGAATTTTGGGATTGAATAGTGCACAGTTCACACACTTTGTATTTTGACCTGATGTGCCCTAATACACACTGTGGTACACAGTATTATGTTTACTATTTTGCCGCACTACTTAGTGTGGACTTGTGCGATTTCGGATGCCACCCTTGTCATCACTTACCATTCCAACTTGTCAGTTGCTAATGAAATCCTTCATGAACTCATTGTAGTAACTAGCATATTTATTACATTAACCATTTATTTAGGGAGCTATAGCTGAATTGAACTTGTAACTGAAGTGCAGGTCTAATCTGAATAGCTACCTACTAGTCCTTGGCCTAAATCATGGTGGAAGATGGATGGATCTTAACAGTTACTACCTAAATTCCTGGTGTGCTTGCCGCATGATGATAATTAGGTGATAGACAATTCAATAAGTGCTTCAATTAGTCATGGTTGATTGTGTGAATGATTTGGCATGGGGCAGTGAAAGAATAATTATAGTTTTTGTATTTCCATGGCCACCAGCATGGGTAAAGTGACTTTCCTTTCATTTCCTGCAGAGAAAAAGTGGTGCTACTGTCCCTTCTTTTGTGAACCGCATCCCAACCAAGGACCCACCGCCCACCCTTATAAGGACCAATAAATTCACCTCGGGCTTCCAGAACATTGTCGAGGCCTATGGTGTGGGGAACTACAGAGAAGTCAACCCAGGTAAGGGCAACCATCTGTCTGTCTTCTAACCGCTTATCCCAAGCAGGGTAACTAGAGGGCCTGGAGCCTGTCTCAGGCACAATAAGGTGTGGGACCAATCAAGCTTTTTTTTTTTGTCTTTAAACTTTAAAAAATAAATTGTATCTGAGGGTTTGTTTTCCCACCTGCCACTTTTGCTAACCTGGTTTTGTGTTTCCCTTTGACTTTCAGCTCCTTACACCATCATCACCTTCCCGTTTTTGTTTGCGGTGATGTTTGGTGACTTTGGGCATGGCATCATCATGGCCCTTTTCGCCTGGTGGATGGTACTGTTTGAGGACAACCGAAAGTTGAGACGGACGCGTAACGAGGTGGGTATGGGCACCCTCCAGGCCCATGCCATGGTCCTTCTTTACTGCTTTACCGTGACATGCCTATAACCAGGGTCCAACATCTTCCACAGTTCTTGACCACGTTCTTTGAGGGCCGCTACATCATCTTGATGATGGGCCTCTTCTCCACCTACACCGGACTGATCTACAATGACTGCTTCTCCAAGTCTCTCAACATCTTTGGCTCAGGCTGGAGCGTTAAGGCCATGTTCTCCCAGAATCATTGGTCGTGAGTTGGGAGGGTGTCCTGTTGGGGAATATTTTCCAGTGGTTGAAACATTATGTGTAACAGCATTTTTGTAAACAAGTCATGTTTTTAACTGGTCTCTCTTTTCACACCATTAATAGGAATGAAACTTTGCGCTCAAATGCCTTGCTAAGCCTTGACCCCAGTGTCCCCGGGGTGTTTGGAGGACCCTACCCCCTGGGCATAGACCCGGTCAGTTCTGGTCTTATTTACAAAGCTTTGGAGTGCAAAAGCATACTGCTGTTCAAACTACAACAAATACGTGTGCTGTGTTGGCGAACGTTCCCATGTGTTTTTTTGTCTTTGGTGTTGTAGGTTTGGAACATAGCAACAAACCGTCTCTCCTTCCTGAACTCCTACAAGATGAAGATGTCTGTGATCCTGGGCATCATTCACATGAGCTTTGGGGTCGTTCTAAGTGTCTTCAATCACCTGTAACTATCCTTCTTAGGGGGGTGGTTTGTGGTTTTCTGATTCAGATTAGGGGATACAGTTTAAAGGGCAATGAATCTTAGTGACTACATTATAAATGTTGAAGTGAAATGTTTTGTGGTTGACCTCTGGTGGCGTTTTGTGACCTTTTGCCCTTGGAGCGTGCAGGTGCATCAAAGATGAAGTTCCTCCCAGATTCCCTAATGTGTGTTTCTACCCCCGCTACTTTTTTCCTGGCCCATCTCCACATTTCTAAGGCACTTCAAGAAAAAGTTCAGCCTGTATCTGGTCTTCCTTCCGGAGCTGCTCTTCCTATTATGCCTCTTCGGCTACCTGGTCTTCATGATCTTCTACAAGTGGCTGGCCTTCTCTTCGGTGAACTCGCGTCTGGCTCCCAGCATCCTCATCCACTTCATCAACATGTTCCTCATGCAGGGGGATGCTGTGACGCCGCTCTACCCTGGGCAGGTTGGTTCCGGATGAGGTGGTGGTATTTATGTTTGCGTTTTAGCCAAGGATTGTAGGTCGTGTAAGAGATCTGTGCCATGCTGTGCAGAAAAGGAATGGACCACACATTTAAATTTGATTTAGATGTTTGACCTTAGATGCACAACACTGATATGCAAATAGGAGGCAGTTTTTAAATTCTATTGTCAGTGGCTCTCAGTCCTTTTCCAGAATGTTTTAATTCCTACCTTACTTTAATCAGGCTGATATGGTCCTTAATAGGCTAATAATGAAAATGGCACATTGAAAGAAGTGTGGGTTGGAATGAAAACATTTTGGCATGGGGGGGTCACTGGGAACAAGATTGAAAACCAATATATTAAGCCACTTTGTTTTAAAATGATGGAGGAGTAGATTGTGAGGATGAATAAATGTGTGTTGGATATCCCACACTAGTGTGCCAGTGATTTATAACTTTATTATTGGTGCTGCATCCATCGATTTCTGGCCAGTTCAGAACCAGTCATATCTGTGTAATACTGTATACAGGTGTATACAGTAATAACCTGTATACAGTAATAATCTGTGTAATACTGTATACAGGTGTAATAACCTTTGTGAGTAACTTAAGATTTGTGTGGCCCCAACAGCCAAGTTTCCAGGTGCTCCTGGTGGTGATCGCGTTGCTGTCTGTACCAGTGCTGCTCCTGGGAAAACCAGTCTACCTCTACTGGCTGCAGCATGGGGGCAGAGGGCTGGGAATGTACAGGGTCAGTCTGGTGGGGAGGGGTCATCTCGTGGTTTCATTATGCATGAATCATCTCCGGTCTTATTGCTTCATTTGTATTTTCTTCTCTCTCTGAGTGCTGTCAGTTAGTTTTTTGTGACTGGGCAGATCAAGGTCAGAGGACAATCTCAATCTGTCACTCAGGGGTACGAGCGAGTGCGGCACAGCAGCGATGAGGAGCTCTGCCTTCTGCGGGACCAGGATATGGAAGAGGGTGGTAGTCATAACAACCACTCCTCCAGCAGAGAGGACCAGTCAGAAGAGGTAGCAGTATTATTATGGAATATGTCAGTAACATTTCAACAGTGCTGATCAATGAGGCAGTTTTTTTCCCCATTTTTGCAAAACCTTGTTTTGTGCCTGAGCACGTAGTTTAGTGTAAGCTGTGTTGGTTATGAACGAGAAGTACAGTGCTGGAGATATTTATACATGTACTTCTGTATGGTCACCTACTACAAAAGTTGATGTTATAAAAGCTGAAACAACGACATCATGGTGTCTTCTCCCATGTGCCAGTTTGACTTTGCGGAGGTGTTCCTGCACCAGTCCATCCACACCATTGAATACTGCTTGGGCTGCATCTCTAACACAGCCTCCTACCTGAGGCTATGGGCTTTGAGCCTGGCACATGCCCGTAAGTATTGCCAACACTGACCCAGACAAAGGCTCTTCTCGTCCTGATCCTGCAGATATCACATATAAACACTACAACCTGTCATAAAGGGTTTTTTGCCTTTGATTTTGTTGATCTGGAAGTTATTTCTGCTGATTAATCTGTTCCATAATCTCATTATTATTGTCGTGTTTTCATCAGCATTTTGTCACACCCTAACAAATATTTTTTCAAAGAACAAGCTGCTATTCGTGGACATGACTTACTGAAAATATACAATCTGCATTTTTTTTTGGCCAACAAACTACAGTATAATTACTTTTTGTGCACTGATGAACTGAAATGAGATACGTCATTGTCCTTTAAGTACTTAGTGTTTAACCAGTTTTAACCAGCGCTTGAATTTGTGATTCAGCTCTCAGCTCTGAGTTATCATAACATGCACGTGAGCTGAATAACCTGCTTGCCCGTGTGCTTTGTCAGAGCTGTCGGAGGTGCTCTGGGCCATGGTAATGCGGGTCGGGCTGCGGGTTGACACCAACGTCGGCATCATCTTCCTGGTGCCTGTGTTCAGCCTGTTTGCTGTGCTCACCGTCTTCATCCTGCTGGTCATGGAGGGCTTGTCTGCCTTTCTTCATGCCATACGGCTGCACTGGTCAGTAATCCTGCTCTGCCCGTCCTTTCAGCAAAATATCTTCCATACCATTCCAAAATATCTTCAGTTGCTGTTGTAGACCATGGTATATGAGGTAATATCTTTATGTTCTTCTTCCCTCTGCTGTGTAGGGTGGAGTTCCAAAATAAATTCTACAGTGGGACAGGTGTGAAGTTTGCACCCTTTGCGTTCTCGCTCCTCCCCTCCAGTTTCGAGCTCCATGGCCTGCTGTGAATCTGACACTTGGAATCCCGCCCTTGGATTCTGGACTTGACTTACGGGGATTCTGTGACATTGAGCCTCATCGCTGAATAACTCTTATTTCTTCCTTTTTTTCCATAATTCTTTGTTGCACTGGATGCCTTATACTGTTGCAACCAAATATCATCAGATCATATTTTGTTTTAAATGAATCTTCGCTAATTAATTGATTTCTGGTTCTTTTGTGTGGTTTATGTCCAGATGTGACACACTTTCATCTTATAGGTTTCAGAAAGCTTGAAGGATTTGATTTTTGACATGGGCATGTACCTCTTTTATACACGCCGAAGGAATTATACATATAAGATGCTCAAATTCCAGCTAAGTAACCGCCCTGAGGTGTTTTTCCTTTTTGTTCTATTGTTAGCTTAACATACTGATGGCACCTTGCTTATTGGATGTTGGAAATGTGTACAATGCAGTTTGCTGGGTGCTTCTATCCCAAGGGTGGAGACTGACAGTAATGAGTGAAGTAGCCTCTAGCCAACATCTCGCGTCACTATATGAATGTCAGCGCTAGACTGATTTAAGCTTAGGGTGATACAGTCAAGCCTGTATTATGATTCATGTTAAGAAAGTGGAAAGCACAGTCCATCTCTGGGAGACAGTTTTAATTGATGCCTTTTTATAAACAAAATGTAGTTTTCCATACTGAGAACAGGTACAAGTGACCTTGAAATGATATATATCTTCTAATGAATGAATGAATGAATGAATGAATGGTGCAGCAAATTAGATGACATTTGCCCTTGTGAAATGTGTTGATAATATGAGAGTGATAAGCCAATTGGGTAATGCAGGGACAAACGACTACATAAATGCTGTGGTGGTTTCCCAAAGGGGTGAAATTGCGTCCTTTTTCCCTTGTTGTGCTCTCAGTTTTGTTCAAGTTGTATTTATTTTAATGAATGTGTAGTTATTATCATAACCCCTTCTTATTGTAAAGCAACAATGAGGCTAAAGCTGATTTGATTTTTTTTCATTAAAAAGTTGTTGACTTGCCATTACATCATACATTCCCTGACGGTGAATGTCTTTTTTACAGAACACTTTCAAAATTCACAAAAAAACTAATGAAAACTAATAAAGCTGATGACTAGGTTATAGAGTGCCATGTATGTTGACTTAATCTTGTACGTCGGTGGTTGTTTGTGGTACTTCTGTCATGCCCCCCTTTGAAAGCAGAAGAAACTACATGTTCTTGCCCCACATTTATTTTATCGATTAATTGACATAACACCAATGTAAAAATGTGCCTTGTGAAAATAAAAATGAGAAGTGTCTTTAATCAAAACACATTTTGAAGATGAATTCACAAAATAAGTGCCATCCCAGCTAGGCAGACTTCATCTTTTAAACTTGGCTTTGAAATGATTCCTGTAAGATGACCTGTTTGTCTTAGAAGGTTTTGCTTGTTTGAGAACCACTATTTTATAGTTATGTCCCAGCCTATGAAGATTTGTATGTTAGTTAAAAATATATAAATATATATGTGTGTGTATATATATATATATATATATATGTGTGTATATATGTGTGTATATATATGTGTGTATATATGTGTATATATGTATGTATATATGTGTATATATGTATATATATATGTATATGTATATATATGTATATATGTGTGTATATATATGTATATATATGTGTATATATATGTATATATGTATGTATATGTATATATATATGTATGTGTGTGTGTGTGTGTGTGTGTATATATATATATATATAAAAATTAGAATTATTATTGGTATTGAATTTCCTCAAAAAGTGCCAAAAATGAATGGGGGGAGTAGCTGTGGAACAGGAACTAAAATCAAGAGGAAGTGAAGCTACAGGGTTGCTATAGCAACACCAAACTTCCGAGAGGTTCTGATGGTTTTGACATCCTCAGACCCCGTCGGCGGGTGCAATTTCGGTAATTCGTGTGCCGGCTAGAACGAGAAGATGGAATTTGACGACCCCCGCGTTGAGTGGGTACGGAACCGCGTGTGCGCCGCTTTCTACCTGCCAGAAGTGGGCTGCTTCAAGGAGCTGCTGGGGAGAGGGGACGGGGAAGAGGAGCAGAAGATCGCTCAGTTTCTGAACGAGGTCACGGCTGAGGAGTCCACATCCATGCTGCTTTTCTTCAAAACGGTGCGGGAGGAGGAGGTCGAAGTGGAAGTACCGGTCGTTGGTGAGGACGGGAATTTAGTTCTCTGATATTTAATTTGCTGCATACTATAATGCTCATGCAGGCTATACACTAAATATATTTGGCTCAAGGATTTTACAATTAAAACCCAAATTTTACGTATGTAAAATTCGTTCCAGAAGATGCAGAGGACTTTGTAAATGGGGATGGTACCATTGAGATGGAGGGTCAAGCCATCCTGTGCGAGTCCACCAGGTCTCAGAGTCAAAGAGGTACGTCTGGAATCAGTGACAGGTGGACCCAGGACCACCACGGCACACGTAGCCTACTTCTCAGCTACACCTAAATATACTGCATAGATAAATATAGTTGCATGGATCGACTTTTGAAATTTATGGAGCGTATTTTATGTCTGCTGTATGTCATATACACTATGTTCAGAATTATTAGAGAAGTATTATTCCTGTTGATCAGGGGTATGATCTACCCGTGGGCCACATACGGCTCGCAATGTGGTATTATTTGACTATTTAATATGGTCTTCAAATCAAAATCAAATCAAATTATCGCTTTATATTCCTTTAATTGATTTCCGACGGATAATTACCGGTTTCAAATTATAATCATCATTACCGCGGTTGATTACCGCAATTCGTAAAACTTCAATTCGTAAAAAAGCAACCTACGGTAGCGAGGCTCCCAGACGCAAGTGCACATGCGCGACACGCAACGCGTGTTTGTTTTGTGTTAGTAAAAAAATAGCTTATAGTAGTTATAGATTTTTCATTGTAAGAGGATGAAGTTTAGTGTAAGTGTGGTCGTATTTTGGTTTTCTTCGTCACCACCACCCCTACAATATAGCGCATGTCAAGTAAGTTAACTGTTAGTTTAGGGTGACCAGATAATCCATGTCAGGGAGGACACTCTGAGCTAGGACAGGAATTATAAATTACCATTTCAATTAAAAGGACCCTAATTTCACTTGAGCACTGAATTCTTGCTGTGTGCTGATTGGTCAGTCTCCTATAATCATGCATGTGTCACTAATGCTAATGTGAAACAGCTGGATGA
>JAODLC010000044.1:36848522-36866276 GCA_026781145.1 Hippopotamyrus pictus | reverse complement strand
GTGCCCGTTGCTTCCGGGATAGGCTCCGGACCCCCCGCGACCCAGTTGGATAAGCGGCTTGGAAAATGGATGGATGGTCTAAGTCTACATGCATATATAAGTGTGTACTTAAGTCACGGTGTACAAGTGAAGGGTGCAGTGATTACGGTCTGGGGGGGGTTCCCTAATTCACCAACTCCTGTCCCCCCACCCACTTTCAGATAAAGAACGCGGCAGCCAACGTGCTAAGAGAGACCTGGCTCATCTACAAGCACACCAAGCTCATGAAGAAGATCGACCACTCCAGAGTGCGCAAGCACCAGCGCAAGTTCCTGCAGGCCATCCACCAGTGAGCTGCTGGCCCCACCCACTGACACACCCCTTTTGTGTTCTGATTGGTCGAGTGTTTAACCCGACTCCTGCCCACGCTCATAACGTCCCTGCTGCTCCTCCACAGACTGCGCAGCGTGAAGATGGAGCAGAGGAAGCTCAGTGATCAGGCCAACACGCTGGTGGACCTCTCCAAGGTGAGGCGCCGTTGATGGGGCACCACCCTGGCCGACCTGCTGGGGGCGCCCTGTGGTATGGCGTTTCCATCGGGGGTACTCCTACATGCATGCACGTGCTCATACACGCTCACCAAAAAAAGACTGGGGTGGACGGGTGTCATTCTCTGTGACATCATGGTCACACAAATATCCTGTGCCGTGCAAGACTGAAACACACGTCCCACTGTGTCATAATTCACAGTGACACATACCTTTGCCCACCCCTCATACCAAATATATCCTGGCACTCCTGTTTCCATGCTAACCCGTTTGTTTCCGTGGCTTTGCGTCGCCTAGCAACCGGAACAAGTGTTAAGTCAGGGACGACGGCGAGGGAGAGAGACAGGGAGGGAGATGGGGAGGGTGGTGCTGAGAGAATAGATGTGTCAACATGTAAACGGTGGCTTGACTGTGTCCCATCTTTCAGAAAAAAAAAAATCAAGTAACAGCATATAATGAAGGCTGGCTCTGGCCACGTTAGGGACGTGATGTCTTTGGAAAGCCATTTCCAACACGGCGCTCGCAGTAATGTGCATCTCTGCTGCATATCATTATGGATCTGTGAAGCTCTGGGCTTCGTTCCACCCCTACTTGCGCTTCAGATCCCCCCCATCGTACCTGCTGTCCCCCTCACCCTCCCCTCATGTCCTTCCCATTCCCCGCAGATGCAGAGTGTGATGTATGAGCTGATGTCGGAGCTTAACGACCGGAGCGAGGACCTGGAGCGACAGATGCAGAGCCTGGAGCAGCGGGTGGAGCAGCTGACGGCCGGCTTCAGCGCCCTGCCTGCCCACCTGTCGGCCACGCTGACTGCCCAGCACGCGGCTCTGCTGCACCTGCTGCGCGACCGGGACGGCAAGGCTGCGGCTCACGCCGAGGGCAGCCCCAACACCAGCTCCTCCAGCTGCTGAGCGAGAGAGGTGGGGGGGAGCCCAGGAGAACGCCGGTGAGGGAGGGAGAAGGCACGGTAAGAGCGACACCCCCCCCCCCAAGGCGAGAAAGACCTGGTGAGCGGAAAGGCAGCGGATGGAGAGCAGTGGTGGAAAGCAAAAACGAAATGAATGTGAAGAGGACGACTTGAATAAATGGCGGGGGTGGCGGAGGGGCGGCGCCGTTACCACAGAAATAATTACATGGATACTGAATACTTTAAACGAGTCTGCACTAATTACCAGAATATTCTCTCCCTCTGTATCAGGAATTAATGACAGTGACTTTTTATCCTTACCATGTGTTTTCTTACTAATTGCTAATTGTGCTCTGATGAACATCCCTTTAATAAGAATTTTAACCACTTCACGGGACACTATACATTCACAGCCTGCAGGAGGGACACACTGACCTAAAAGGCGACGCTGCGTTTGCGTCGCGTGAGAACAGGCAGACGGCGTACCCCACGCGCACAGGATCAGTCCGCGCTGCAAGCGGATTCACGCGTTAGGCAGCGCTACGCCTCGCCACCAAACACCGAACAGAGCTCAGACAAATCGATTCGGTATCTGTAAGTCTAGGGTGACCAGATAATCCATGTCAGGTAGGACACCCTGGGCTAGGACAGGAATTGTAAATTACCATTTCAATTAAAAAAGACCCAAATTTCACTTGAGCACTGAGCTCTTGCTGTGTGCTGATTGGTCAGTCTCCTATAATCGTGCACGTGTCACTAATGCTAATGTGAAACAGCTGGATGAGTCTTTCAGTTAAGGAAACAAACCAGTCAAAGCACAAGAAGAGCTGAACTATTTAGCCGAGCATAGGAGCCTTTCAGTTTGAAAGTAGTTTGTAAAACCCGAAGTAGCTCAAAGTGTCCTCCATGACATGGATTATCTGGTCACCCTATTAAAGGAACACATATATAATTCAGGCTTTTATTAATTAAGATGCTCCAAAAATTACAGCCCCCCCCTCCCCCCCCCCAATTCGGCGATCCATGGGCAACAGTATTAATATTTTACATTAACTGAATTTTCTCTCCTTTTTCCTTGGTGGAATTGCAGAAAACACCCTGACCCCTGTAGGTGATTCTCATAGTGTCACACCTGGATTTGAGGCAATCCCAGACGGTGAAAACAAGAAAAGTCTCACTGTAAGATGGCCAAGGTTACCAAATTTTACAAATAGTTTTGACTTTGTCTCATTTCTGTTGTTCCAGCTATGAGTTTTAAGCCCTGCTTTAGCTGCCTTTAAACAGGTTCTCAGTCAGGGTTAAAAGGAACCAATCAGCCTTTTGCTTGTTTTCCAGAGGATTGAGGTACAGACTCTGTATCACATAGAGCTGCATGTGGCCATCAATACTGTCCCGGAGATGTTCACAAAGTCCAGTATCTTTTACTTCCTTAGAAACACCAGAGGTGAGGAGCTCAGGATGGGACCCAGGAAATTGAACTGAATATTGAACTGAATGAACTGAATATAGTACCTCTAGTGTTGTGGATTTGATTCTCATGCTAATTCTGTGTGTTGAGGTTGCATATTCCCCCCATGTTTATAAGGAATACCTCTTGGTTTACTTCTGTTCCTTCGGTGGGTTTGTGTCTTTAACTTAATTGCTTGTTATTTGCATGTTAATGTGTACCCAGTGTCACACTCTGAGCTTCCTGGAATGGGCTCAAGCTTTTTCCTGAATATAATGTAACATATGGCACAATGCACTTTAACACTCTTGCACTGCCCTTACATTTATACTTATATGTACTTGCACTCATTTTTTTACTAATTTTTTACTTATTGTTCATATGTTTGCATAGTCAAGGAGCGGCTCAGGTTACATTTCACTGTGTGTTGTACTTGTATGACTACACATGTGACAAATAAAGATCTTGAATCTTGATCTTGAAGCAGTTATATCAGTTAGAGGAAGAATGATTTCCAATGTGGATGTATTATAGAGACCATCATTGAGCCACTGGATATAAACGAAGCCAACAACCTGATGCCACGATTGCTGGAGACAGGAATGCTGAATGGACACTCCATGCTGATGCTGAAGAATATTCTCAGTCATGTATGGAGTACCGGGCCCAGATGTTTGAGACTGAAACCTCGAGGGTATATGTGGGCAGTCTGCTAACACACAGGAGTCAACTGATTAATTGTCCCTGTTACAGGTATGTATACCACAACTCACCATCAATCAGCTAAAGGTCTCTGGTGGTGGCTACCACGAGGTGGAGCAGCTAGCCAAAGCCAAGGACCTGCAACGCAGGTCTGAAGCAGAGGAATTCACAGAGCCGAAACCCATGGAATCATACAGGGTGCACACGATTCGGGATGAACTTCTGAACAGCGTCCACAAGTTCCACAGCCACATTGATAGAACTCTCCAGCAGCTGGAAGGTCTGTGCACGTTTGTTGATGTTTGCTACTGGAGGAAGATGTCTGTTCATTAGCATGCATGGCTGTCTCAGTACATGGGTCAAGTATGTAATTTTAGCCATGTTAGTTTAAGGGTGGTGGTCTGGTTCCACAGGTGAGATCAAGCTCTTTATTCCTGAGATGGACCTGGCCCAGGAGGCAGATCTGTTGGCTTCCATGCCAGAGGTTGTGGAGAAGTTGGAACAATGTGTGATAAATTGGCAGACTCAGATCTTCATAGTCATTGAGGAACAGCGGAAGAAGAAACCACAGGTGAGATCACACCGCCACCAGTGTTTATGATGTTTGCTTTCTGTGGATGCTTTGCTTATAATTTATGCCTTTCCCCCACCCCTGCCCCAAGGCCCCAGGCCCCATGGCAGAGATAGACTTCTGGCGAGAACGTGCTGCTGTCCTGAGTGCCTTGAACGAGCAGCTGAAGATGCCTGTAGTGAGGAAGGTCTTGGATACAGTGAACCTTGCCAACCCGGTCGTCATGCAGAACCTGGAACTGACCATGCTGGACCTTGGCAAGTTGCATGTAGAAGCAGTGGAGAATGTGCGCTTCCTCAGCACTTTGGAGAGGCACTTCAAGGTCTGAAGGCATGAAGAGATCATACTTTATGTCTGCTGTATGAGATTGTTTGTAGTTTTTGTTTACGTGTGACCCTTCATCCTATATTTAAGGCCTGGGGGGTATTCCATGAAAGTAGCTAAAGAAAACCAGATATTCCTGAAAAAGTCAGACTCAAACTAGCACCATCTCTAAATTTAGCTTCATGTCGGTCCACTAATGCAGTTCAGCTTTAATTAATCAAGGTTCATACAAGACAGACTTGCAGACTGCGCACCCAAGATATTTAAGAAGCCCAAATGAACGGATGAACGATAGATTGATCAAATTAGTTGGAAAGCGTGTAAAACGAGAGCAGTGTTTTTTTCCACCACAGAACGAACGCTGCTGATGGAGCTTTATGAAAAATACAAAGATGTAATCGCTAAAAAAGGCAATACTGTGGCCATAAATAAAGCCAGGGAGTTGGCTTGGCAAAGAATTGCAGACAGACTAAATGTGTAAGTTATGTAAATGTTACAAGTGCCTAGTACAGTGGCATGATGGTACAGTGGTTTATGCTGTCGTCTTATACCGCGAAAGTTCCTGGTTCAATCCCCGTAGCCAAGTTTATCTGTCATTCTTACTGTATAATGTTATTCTGTATTCTTAATCTCTGTAAAATACTTTCAATTGCATCCATGTGAAATGTTCTGCACAAATAACCGTATCTTGTCTTAGTAAAATAAATAAACTTTCAAAGTAGACAGTGACTAAACAAAATATAAAAATATCTTCCTGTTGATATTATTTTAATGGATTTTTTTTCCCCAATAATAGTCATTGCCTTTCAAATTTGACCTTTGTAGCATGGGTATGCTTTTAATTAAATTATTTTAGTATTAATTATAATGCTGAGACATGATTTTATAAGCTTTATTATATTTATTACATGACATGAGTAGTGAGAGCGTGGAATTCTGTCCAACAGAACGATCTTTCGGAAATCTGTTCTCACACGTTGGATGTTCTTTGAGACAATGCTTAACTAAGCGAGACAGTTAACCTGGTCCTGAGCAGACTTGTTCACTCGCCTAAGTTACCATGGTAGCTCAGCAGGGATTCATTTAAGACACATTGATGGAATGGAACTCCCATTTAAATGAGTCAGACTTGTCAAAATAAGTCAGACTTTCCCTTAATCCTGCTTTGTGGAATACCCCCTGCTCAAAATTATTAATCAATTTTGGTTCAGCAGGTGCTGTTGCTCCCTCTAAGGTTTTGTGGTTGTTGATTTGGAGCTCTTTGTGTGAAGTTTGCATGTTCTCCCCATGCAGTTCCCTCCCACAATCTAGAAACATTCCGTTTAGGTGCAGCAAAGGCTGTAAATTGCAACTAGTTGAGTGTGATTTTAAATGTGTGTTTGTGAGTTATCTTCTATAGACCAGTGTGTCTCCATAATTTCCTGCATTTTCCGAATCATTCTGGATCACCGCATCCCTAACTTGCTTTACAGTTAATGAAAAATGTACAGAATCATGGGTATCGAACTTCTTGTTCTTCCCCAGAACCTGGCCACTGGGACAGACTTTCGTGTGGTCCTGGAGACTATCCCAGTGATGATGAATGGCATCCGCATGGTATGGATCATCTCCAGCCACTACAACAAGGATGAGCGGCTGGTGCCGCTGATGGAGCGCATCGCCTGGGAGCTTTCGGAACGGGTGGCAAGGGTGGTCAACGTCCGCTCCATCTTCAGGTGAGCTCCCCGCTCAACGCACACGGCATATCACTTCATGACTGTCCACATTTATCTGTCTTATGCAAAAGCACAGACTTCAACCCTGACCATCCATATTCCACATCCACCGACAGATCAGGGTTGTGGTGACTTCAACACTACGTTAACTATTGATATAATATGTTTAATAATACAAGTGCTGTCTAATATATGACATTATACATATACAGTCTTGGAAGTTACCTTTGAAAAGAGCTTCAGCTCTGTGGATGAAATGTATGCAACATGTCTTGTACATGTTTGGCTACTTGGTTCAGCTGGATTTGTAACTTCTGACAATAAGTCCAAGTCCATTAACTGCTTATTTTGCAATTGGTTTGGAGCCCATTGCCTCAGTCATCCTTTGTATAATTGTTTTTTAAATCTTTTAAATATATGCAGCAATTAGCAGCTAGTTTACTGTCTTCCCTTATATGCTGATTAACCTTGGGCAGCGACAGGCGAGATGTGGCGAAAGCCAAAGCCCGCGATGGGAAGCAGGTGCTGGAGCTGTGGAAAAGCTGCTACTTGGACGTCCGCGCAAAGATTGAGATGTCGGGGCGCGACTCACGCTGGGAGTTTGACCGCAAGAAGCTGTTTGAACGGACGGACTATATGGCCACCATCTGCCAGGATATTTACGACATACTGCAGGTGGCCTGAGCCCATTCGCCTTTACATCGCACAGTCAGGTTGTCCTCCTGCATAGTGAGGAGCTCGGCCACATGGTGATGGAAGCTGGGTGCCGGCCCCTTAGTTTGCTGATGCTCTAGATTAGTGCTTCCCAAACTGACTGGAGGTACCACAGGTACTTGACTAGCAAAGAGGTTTTTACGCTAGTATGGTGGAACCTAAAAAATATGGCTGGGATTCCTTGAGACGTTTTGAGATCCATTGTCTTAGATTAAAATGAATGAAATATACTCATCATGCATTTAATGTATATTAATTTATTTGCCTCCTTACCTGGAAGAGGAGAGATTTCCTAATTGGTTTTTTTGATTGCAAGATAAACTTAAGATATTATAGATGTTTATATTAGTTAATCAAAGTAATGCTTAATCTTTTCAGTGGAAAATTTATGTGTGTGAAGGCTGTGTTGTGGTTTGCAGATTCAAGAGGAGTTCTGCAACATTTTTGGCCCAGAGCTGAAGGCAGTGACAGGCGAACCCAAACAGATCGACGAGGTGCTCAGCCGGGTGGATGACTTGGTGCTGCCCATGGAAGAGCTCAGCTTTGACCCATTCAGCATCGATAGTGCGAGCAGCTGGAAGCTGATCATGCAGGACTTCAGGACTAAAGTCCAGGTGAGCACAAGAACTTTTTAAGAGCCTCTCCTGCATTCCTATGTCATTCCCTTACATTTGGCCCTGGCTATTGCTAACCACTTCCCACTGATCTGCTTCACCATCTGCAAAGACCATAGAGGGAGTAGCCATCAAATTCATAAACCAGTCTTTCAAGACGCTGCGCTCAGCAGAGACGGCCTTCGACATGCTGCTGAAGTTCAAGCATATTCGCTCCAGGGACACCATTAACACCCAGATGATGAAGAAGTTCAATGACATCCTGGCACAATATTGCAAAGAGGTATTTTTAACTCTCCTTATAATGTCATTCTATTATTGGCATCGGTTTATGTAATATTCCTGCACTATGAGTCTTACGTTTTTTTTACCTTTTCAACATAGTAGCCTTGTGACTGCATTATGACCATCATAGACAGTGTATCATGTCTTCAATGGCACTACAAAGGGCATCTGCATTTATAAGCCCTACGAATTGTACAGCCTTTAAAATTAATGTTGTGCTCATTTTATCAGACTGCTAGGTAACTCCATAAAAATTACATAAGCAGTGAATCTCACCTGGAAGTGCTCCACTTGGGGGCAGTGTGTGGCTCAGTGGGCTATGCCTCTGTGCCTGTAATCAGAAGGTCGCTGGTTTCAGTCTGGCCATAGCACATCTGCAGGTCCTTGTGCAAGGCCCTTAACCACCACCTCTGTGGGTACAGCTTGCTCTCACCTACAGCAACCAAGTTGGGGCAGGCATAAAGAGAATTTCCTCACAGAGATTAAAAACAAGGTTCAAGTATAAACCATCATCAATAATCCATATCTTGTTTTTCAGCATGTTCTTATAGAGTTTTAATGTATTATTATAATTCACTGGTCTCCAACTCCGGTCCTGGAGAGCTACCATTCAGTAGGTTTTCTATCATACCCGACTTCTGATGAGCCACACCTGTTCTCAGGTAAATACCAGGAACAAGTGTGGCTCATCAGAAACCAAGTGGGACAGAAAACCTACTGGATAGTAGCTCTCCAGGACCGGAGTTGGAGACCCCTGTTATAATTTTAGGTTGCTTTTCTTCTTGTTTCTAGTTTCCTTCCATTAATGTTCCTCTTGTTTGTTTTGGTTCTTCATACCATTTGCATTTTTCTGGTGGTAGGTGGATACCATCAACAGGCTGTTTGAGCAGGACAAGGACAATCCCCCACTGAACAAAAACCAGCCACCTGTAGCCGGAAGCATTTACTGGGAGCGCTCACTCTTCCATCGGATCAAACACACCATCATCCGCTTCCTCGAAGTGCCAGAGATGTTAGAGGGAGAGCAGGGCAAAGCGGTACATCATGTTGACTTCCTTAGTTGGAGGTTTCCATTCATGATTCTCAGTGGCTCTGATGTAATGTCACAAGTGTTTGACGGTTTAAACTCAGGGAATATTTGAACTAATATTTTAATGTAGATTATTGTCTGGTGTAGGCCAAGCAGAAGTACCTGGAAGTAGGGATGAAAATGAAGGAATATGAGGTGAAGAAGCATGAGCGTTGGCAAGAAGAAACAAAGCAGATCGTCCCCTTGCTGATGAAAAGAACCATATTAATCACCCGCAACAGCTCAGAGACTGGCACTAGGGACCCGGCCGCCCCTGAGCTGGTGAAGTCACCTCATTGTCTCTCAAAAACTTTCGCTGCTCACAACAAACAGTGTTTTTGACTCAGTGTATTCAAAATGGTCATTGTACTGGCTATTTTTTGTTCAGATTTTGCCTGTGGGGGACCAAGATGTGGAGAGGAAGGTTTGCTTTTTGGTAAACTTTCCACTTGAGCTGAAGGAGATCATCTCCGAGACCAAGTATATGGAACGACTGGGATTCCCTGTGCCTGACCTTGCACGCAACGTCGCATTGCAGGAGGAGAGGTTCCTCAGGTAGGTACCTTATCTCTACTCACTGAAACACAGCATGTAGGTATAGCAGCATTGCAGGTCCAAATCCAATATCCACGCACTGAAATACACGCCATGTGGTATGTGCCCAAACATTTTGCTTGAAGGTCCGTTGATGGGCTGAAGAACCTGGTAAACCGCTACCAAACCCTGATAGATTCTCTGGACGACGCCGAGTTTCTCCTTTTGGCTGAGCAAATCCACGATCTGAGGAGGGTGATGCGCGCTGGGCACAGGCAGCTCAACTGGAACGCCCTCGGTAACCCATGGCCCACATCCATAATCTGTCACTTCAGCACTTTGACACCTAGTACAGTTCTGCACATTGGGTGTATTATTTCAAAGTACCAGAAGAAGCAAGAAGTAATGCTGACCTTTACTTGTTTTTGATGCCAAAATCTGGTTCACGAATAATACATTTAGACAAAGCTGAGAAATGCTGTAGAAGGCATAGTATTAGAATCTGTGACATTATAATGGTGTTTGGTTCTGTGGGTCAGGACTGTGGCCAGCAGAATAACCATGCCAGTGTTGGACCCTTGACAAGGTGTTTAACCCCAACTACTTTTCTAGGGATGTCTCATTATGGTGGTTTTCTGTGTTCTCTGTTATATGTGTGTCTTTGTTCCCTGTAGGCATCTCTGAGTTCATCAGTCGAGGTGCCCTGGCCATCTCTAAGTTTGAGTCACTAGTTAACCAAATTAAGAAGAACGAGAGGGATATTGAAGTCAAATTGCAATCCATCGAATCTGCAAACCTGTTCAAGTTCCCAACCCCTGACAGAGCACAGGGGCTACCAGGTGTGACACTGCTTTTTCAGTTCAGGTCGACGTTTGTCTGCACATGCAGATTGTCCCTCAGGGCACATCAGTAAGAAGCATTTTCCACAATCCTTTGTTTTGTTTGCAGAAAATTGGGTTTATATTTGCATTTTGTCAATTTCTACATTTTTATTATATTGGGACACTTTTATGCAGTTCATACTCACATGCTCACTATATTATACACACAGAAGTGTGCGCTGAAGATCTCCTGGACAATGGCCTCTGCCAGACACTCCCAGTGCACCCTCACTATGCGTTTAGGTCTGCCGGGTCCATCTGGCATTCTCCCCCACTATATGATCCAACTCACCAACAGGTGGTGATCAGCTGACAGCTCATCTTCTCTCTTTCACCAAATTACAAAATGGATCATCGAACTGGTACTCTGGTGCCAGGTATATTCATGAACCCCCTTAGGTTCAAACATGGGCTTTCGATTTAGCAGTCGATCTACGTTCCTACCCTCACCTATGGTCACAAACTTTGGGTAGTGACTGAAAGAATGAGATTGTGGGTACAGGCAGTAGAAATGAGCTTCCTTCACAGGGTGTCTGGGTTCAGCCTTAGAGATTCCGAGTAGTGCTGCTGCTCCTCCACATCGAAAGGAACCAGTTGAGGTGGTTCTGACATCTATCTGGGATGCCTCCCTGGGGAAGTGTTTCAGGCATGTCCAACTGAGAAGAGACCTGGGGCAAACCCAGGACACGCTGGGAAGACTACATCTTTTGGCTGGCCTGGGAACACCTTGATATTCCCCCAGAGGAGGTGGCTGGGGAGAGGGAGGTCTGGGCATCCCTGCTTAGACTGCTCCCCTCAGGTCCTGGCCTGGCCTCAAATAAGTGGTGGAGAATGAATGAATGAATGAATGAATCACATTTTCCATATTATGACATCACATATGCACCAAATCCTTCTCATTTTGGGCCTGAGATTGTAACACTCTCCTAGATCCAGCTATCCAAGGCTAAGAGGTGGCAACATCTGCTCTTTTCTATGTAGCTCTCTTGTCTCTTCAGGAGTGAAGGAGTTTTGTGAGCTGATTGAGCAGGAGAGAGCCAAGGATGTGAACCTCCTGAGCAGGAAGTACAGTGCCATCGGCCCCCTGCTGACCAAAATGGAGAGCCTAATTATGCAGACCAATAGCGGTAAAGCAAAGCGAATGGCCCCGTATTATGCCCATTGGGAACGCAAGGTCTGTGATGCCCTCATCAAAATGTTGCTAAGGTGGGGTGCCCCAACACCAGTAGCCCGGCTCAGACAGGGTTCTCTGCTGAGCTTTGCTCACTAACGTCTTCTCTTCGTCAATAGGAACTTTCAGGGTTTCAATGCAGCCCTGTTGGGTGACGTCGCTCTGTTTAAGATCGAGACGATCCTCTCTGCCCCAGAAATCGTGCTGCATCCAAAAAGCAGCGAGGTGTACAAGCTTATAATGCAATGTGTCCGAGACTGCGTGGAGAGCACCAGGGTGAGCCAGGTCATACAATTTACATAGTAACATACAATTAGTTCAAAGGCTTATGAATACCAAACAGTGAGTAAAAAATTGTGTATTTACTACTTGAGGTTTTCCAGGGGGGGGCTTGGAGAATATTACTTAACAGAGAAATGCAGATCACAATATAAGAAAGATAATAAATTATCAAAGATAAAACAACAGTGAATTAACCAACATGGAAAATATTCTCAGATCAGGTTGGGATATGCCTAGAACATATCCCATGCAATATAGGGCATAAGGCAGGGATACAACCTGGATGGGATGCCAGTCTTTACATGAGATAATGTTACATATTGTTCTTTAAAGTATATGAATGTACTTTGTCATTTTACCTTGCCAGCGGTTTGTTCGCTGGATGCATGGAACCTGCATAGAGTGCCCCCCTCAGCGCGTTGACAGTGAGGATGAACCTGTGGTGTTCAGTTTCTACACCGACATGTGCCAGCACCCAGAGGTTAATGAACAGGCCCTGACCATCTCCCAGAATGCACAGCGCCTACTGAGTGCCGTGGGTCGCTACCTTGGCCGCTGGAAGCGGTACCGGCCCCTGTGGAAGCTGGATAAGGCCATTGTCATGGAGAAATTTGCAGCCAAGAAACCTACCTGTGTTGCCTATGACGAGAAGCTTCAGTTTTATGCTCGAGTCAGCCAGGAGGTGGCAGCACAGCCCCTTTTGAGGGATGAGCACATAATCCGACTCAACTTAGAGCCCCTGGCCCAAAGCGTACAGGAGAACATCCAAGCCTGGCTCAGCTCCCTTGGACGTCTGCTCAACCAGTCTGCCCAGGAGGACCTCTTCAGCCAGCGCGACAGGCTGCAGGTACTGTACCATTAATTGGGGCCAGTCTGGTAAAGTGAGGTGCTTTTCATGGAAAAGTATCTCTCTAATTTCCCCATCACCCTGAGAAATTAATATTGAATCAGCTGAAATATCTTCCAAGATGCATAAACTCTGTTGATATGTGTAATGTAGAAAGCATGAATGAATCTGGGTGTAGTTTTTTATGTCTGTGCTCTTTTGCTTGTGTGTTTATGCATGTTTGCCCTTCAGAGGCTGTCAGAGTATCTGAAGAGGAGGCCAGACACATTAAAGGACCTGAAATTTGTGCTGGGCACAATCACTGACATAAGAGACATGTCGCTGTCAATGGAGATGCAATTCATCGACATTCAGGAGAGATACAGGACCCTGGGCATGTACAGAGTGGCGGTGAGCCTCCTTAATGCATTCATCCCAGGACCCACTATAGCTGGTGGAAGTGTGTTCCTGTTAAAGAATGGAGAGGATTCTTCTTCTTCTTCTTCTTCTTTTTCTTTTTCTTCTTCCTCACACTGAGCCTGCATTGGAAAAGTGTTTATGCAAGACTGATGGTTAGATTTTTTTTTTTTTTTTTTTTTTTTTTTTAAAAAAAAAACAAAGTCCACCAATAACATTCAGTATTTTAAACGTGTGCAATCCTAGTAATTCTTTTTATTGAAAGCAAATTTACAGAACTGAATATTTAATGCTTTTGTTGTTGCTTTGTCACCAAGGTGACAGAGGAGGAGATGGTGCTTGTGGGGAATATCAGGCAGCTGTGGAACGACTTGCTAGCTGAGTCACGACAAGTGGACCGCAGCTTGGGTCAAGTCAAGAAGAAGTTCACCGAAGTAAGTAACCCCACCCACCATCTACATTTTAATATGAGACAGACATCATTTGTAACATGGTATGTACAATTAGAAATGTAGCCATTGTACTGAACATCTCATGATTCCCAAGAAACTCACTCCCATCCTTCATTTTTGTGTATCCCCAGATCACGAAGGAGCAGATTCAGACATTCAAGCAGGAGCTCTCGGTGTTTGCAGAGAACTTCCGCATCCGGGGCCCGGGTGCAGCAGGGGACGACATGGAGAAAGGTGAATCTCCACCCCAGCACCTTGTAGACTCCAAACACTGCAGAGCTGACCTGGGTACTCTGCTCTGCTGGCAGGAGTGGCCATGCTGAAATTGTACGAGGCGGAGCTTGCAAACATAGAGACCAGCCGCCAGGAGCTGAGTAACGCAGAAAAGCTCTTCGACCTGCCCTTCACCATGTACCCAGAGCTGCTCGATGTGCAGAAGGAGATAAGGGGCCTGCAGCAGATCTACCACATCTACAAGGCCCAGAAGTTAAGTGGACGGCAGTATCAACTGTAGACAGAGTGGCAGATGTAATCATTGTAAATCACAGGAGGAGTCCTACTGAAAGGCCGCAGATTCTCTGTCATGGTGGCTCTCTGTCATGGTGGCTCTCTCTCCTGGTGGTTCTCTGTCATGGTGGCTCTCTCTCCTAGTGGTTCTCTGTCATGGTGGCTCTCTCTCCTGGTGGCTCTCTGTCATGGTGGCTCTCTGTCATGGTTGCTCTCTCTCCTGGTGGCTCTCTCTCCTGGTGGCTCTCTGTCATGGTGGCTCTCTGTCATGGTGACTCTCTCTCCTGGTGGCTCTCTCTCCTGGTGGTTCTCTCTCCTGGTGGTTCTCTGTCATGTTGACTCTCTCTCCTGGTGGCTCTCTGTCATAGTGGCTCTCTGTCATAGTGACTCTCTCTCCTGGTGGCTCTCTGTCATAGTGGCTCTCTCTCCTGGTGGCTCTGTCATGGTGGCTCTCTGTCATGGTGGGTCCAGTGAGATTTCAAAATAAAAGTCATCATAGCTCATTTCTGTCACAGTGCTTCCTCCTTATTACCTCTGATCTAAACTAATGAACTGCATTATAACTGCATGATATATAAAATAGGTGTATATATAATATATAGTATATAAGTAACCTAATGAAAATCGCCTGAGGCTTCTGAAATTTCCCAATTTCTTCTGCGCCTCCCTCTGCAATTACCGGTGTGGTCGGTGGCACCATGCCAAATTGAAATTTTTGATATCGTAATTTTAATATATTTTTATTTTTATTTTATTGCTGTTTTTATATAGTCTTTTCCTGTGTACGTTTTCTTTAAAAGTTCACGACCACAGGCATGCATGCACTCAAAACTCTACATCAGTACATCAAGTAATTAACAGTCTGTTGTTAGTAGAGCATCAGGATCAATCCCTTTTACAAATGTGTGTGAAAATGAATAAATAAATGATTATTTATACACAGTTGCATTTGATAAATACAGGCATAGTTTGCTTTGTAAGACAGATGGCTAGTACCAGCTAAAAGTAGCTGTCCAGTCCAGCTGTTTAACCTTCTGTCTTGCTATCTAGTCATGGCTTGTAATCGCATAGCATCCTGTTTAATATTAGTAAAGGAGAACTCGGTGAATATCATGACAGTGAGCTGATTTTGTTTTTACGACCACTGTCACATGTTATAGTTAGCAACATGTTGAATTCAAGAAAAATTTCAGTATTTAAAAAAAAAAAAAAAACACAGAGAGCCCGAGTCCTTAGCAAATTATTTATTTATTTGTTTGTTTGTCTGTTTGTTTATAGGGGGATCACTCTAATTGTGCCCCCTCAGAATTTTGGCTTACATGACACCCCTGACTACGATTCCCACCACTCGCCTCTTCATCTCCATTATTACAATGGGACACCAATACATACTGCTGCCACCTACTGTACGGAGTGATGTACAACATGCTACACAGCATGCCTGCCCCATAGAGCCAGTGAGGCTCTTTACTCCTGCTGGACCTTTCTCCTTGTAGTTATCCGGAGTGTAATTTCACCTTTTTATGTTTGCTCTTCATCATGATGGTCCAGCACCTTCTCTGCACCCTGAGAATTACGTGGCTTCTGAGTTCTTCATTTTGTGTGTCTCGCAGGCAGCCAAGATGAAGTGGTCTCAGATGTTGTGGGTGAACCTGAACATCGGTCTGCTACAGGAAGGCATAGAAGGTTTCTATAAAAGCCTTCGCATGCTTCCCAAGGACGTGCGAGTCCTTCCACCAGCCTTTTTTCTGGAGGGTCGCTTGAGGGATTTCAGGGAGTGTCTGCCCCTGCTTCTGGACCTGAAGAATGAGGCGTTAAGGGACAGGTCAGGCTCCAGATGATCCTTTTAACTCACAAATTATGTGTGTTATTTTGACCTTCAATGTTTTTTTCCCCTGCAAGTGTAATATACAATATAATCCTCAGGGGCATTTTGCATGTTTCATCCTGACCCTGTATTCAGCCACATGGGGCCTACTTTTCCCACTCAGGCACTGGAGAGAACTGATGGAGCAAACAGGTACAAGCTTGGAGATGAACCGTGACACTTTCACCCTGGAGAACGTGTTCGCCATGGAGCTGCACAAATATGCTGGTGTCATCAGCGATATTGTCACTTCTGCTGTCAAGGAGCTCAGTATCGAGAAGGTAGTGAAATGATGAAATGCGATGATGCTTTCTTTGCCATTTGCACAAGTATGAGGACAGGTATAAAGCCAAACTTGGGCTCCAAGTGCAGGATCAGCCATTTATTATTCTGCCAAGGACGGGGTTTAAACTGACAACTTTCTGATCATAATTAAGAGGCCTAACCCACTGAATCAGACACCACCCCCGGTAGACATTTGAGCATTCAGTGTTTTATACTCTAAAACATGCTTACAAACACTGATGTTTAACATGAATATAGATGTCATAGATATTTCTGTGTTTTTTTTTAATGACAGGGCATGAAGGAGGTGGTAGACACTTGGGAGAATATGAAGTTCAGCGTGCAGCGCTACTTCAAAGGCACACAGGAGCGTGGTTCCATACTGGGGGGTGTTGAGGAGATCCTGCAGAACCTGGATGACAATACCATGAACCTACAGAGTATGGCCAGCAGTCGGTTTGCTGGGCCCTTTCTGGACACTGTACAGCAGTGGGAGAAGAACTTGTCTCTCATTAGTGAGGTCATAGAGGTCAGTGTTCTTTGGGATTGCCATGGGAACAATTATAATTTCTGTTCTTGTGTAGAAAACTTTTATAGAGTTAAATACATTTTCATGAAGACCACACTGCAGTCTAAATTAATTTGTGTGTTGGTGTGTTGGTTTGTATTTACCACATTGTGGGGACCAAATGTTACTTTTTAGCATGTGTGGAAATTTTTCAGGTCCCTACAATATAAACCTCAATTTTATAAAAATCTATGAATGCAGTCAAAAAACTAAAATAATTAAAAGTCTTGTGTTTTATGTGGTTACCTATGGTTAAGCTTAAGGCTGGGCAGGGGTTAATGGTGTTTTAGTTTGGATTAGGGTTATGCCCATAGAAATTGTGTGTGTGTGTGTGTGTGTGTGTGTGTGTGTGTGTGTCTGTGTCTGTGTCTGTGTCTGTGTGTGTGGATAAGGTTTATATTACATTGTTGCACCAAATGTCCCCCACAATGTAAAAAAAAAAAATAAAAAACATTTCTTAGCTCCCCACAAAGTTCTGTGAATGCAATCAAGAAAGTAATAATGCCAAAAGTCTTGTATATATAAAAAATATTTTGTTTGGTTACTCATGGTTAAGGTTAGGGCTGGGTAGGGATTAAGGTCGTTGATAAGAATGGAGAGTCCCCACAAAGGTATAACTACTAACGTGTGTGTGTACATGTGTGACCACCCAGGTATGGATGCTGGTTCAGCGGAAGTGGATGTATCTGGAGAGCATCTTTATTGGTGGAGACATCCGCTCTCAGTTGCCTGAGGAGGCCAAGAAGTTTGACAACATTGACAAGATGTTCAAAAAGGTTGGATAATGGAGTTTGCATGTTCTCGCTATACAGATCTGCAGTTAAGCCAGTGGTTCCCACACTGGGGGGGGGGCGCCCCCCTAGGGGGGCGCAGAGGTATTGCAGGGGGCCGCACCAATGGAATAGCCTCAGGGGCAAAATAATTTCACAGACTGGACTTTTAAACAAATAAAGCAGCGCAACATTACAGTAACTAACAATATATAAACCACTACCTTACGTGTACTATTTGGGCATTTATGTAATTTATTTAAACTTTATTTTACCAGGTAAATTAACTAAAAACCAGTTCTCACTGCTTTACGTGATA